>WBMV01005093.1:50373-634160 GCA_013396655.1 Campylorhamphus procurvoides
GGGGGGGGCGGGGGGGGCGGGGGGGGGGGGGGGGCAGAGGGAACGCGGGCGGGGAGCCGGGGGGCGTGCGGGGGAGGGCGTGCGAGTGAGCGGGGGCTGTGCTTGGTGTGAATGGGATTGGAGCGGGGGAGGCGGCGGGCTCTCCGTGCCGGGGGTCTCCAGGCGGGTACTTGGATTTTGGAGGTTCCGAGGGCAGGCGGTGCAGGGATTTTGGATGCTCTCAAGGCAGGCTGTGCCTGAGGGGGACTCGGCGGTAGGGGCCGGGGCAGCCCGGCGCGGGCCGCTTGTTGAGAGCGCCCGGGGAAAGTTCAAGGGACTTGGCCGGCCGGGGCGGGGAGGGGCGGCACCGAGCTCGGAGCGCCCGCCCGGTGGCGGCTGCGGGCCATTGTTCGCTATCCGCGCTGTGCCGGGGCCAGGGGGAGCTCCCTGCTCTTCTGGGAGTCCCGCTGGCAGAGGCTGGGTGCCTTCTCCCAGCGGGTGCTGGGAGGTACCTTGGGCAGCGCCCGGTCCCCGGCGGTGAGTGCCTGGGTGCGTCAGGGCGCAGCTCGGGCTGTTCGATCCCGCGCACCGGTGGTGCTCGGGGATGGGGTTTCCCTCGCTGGCAACGCCATTGTGCCAGGAAAAGCCCGCCGGCTCCTGCTGTCCCTCGCGGGTGTGAATTGGGAATGGGCTCCGGGGAGAGGGTCTCGGCCCCTGCAGTCACCGCTCCTGGCAAGGGTAAAATCGTAGAGTAGTTCGGCTTGGAAAAGACCTTTAAGATCATCAAGTGCAGCCGTTAATCCAGCCCTGCCAAATCCACCGCGTACAAGGAGACGGATGAACAAATAGTGCTCTCCGGGGGCCTCTCCGTGGGCAGCTGAGAGAAACAGGATCAGTGGAGATAATGCGGTGCCTACATCTATTATATGCACTTTGGTCACAGAAAAGTAATGTTTTGGGGAGGATAATAAATACAAATATACACACTGTCTCTTAATATTTTTATACATGGATAAAGTGTCAACGACCTTTTTTTTTTCCAACAAAGTATGTATAAATTAGATTATTTTTACAGGCATTTTTTACACTCACCAGACAGCACTTTTCTATATCCTGTAACCAGCTGCTGTTCCATGATACACAGACTTCTGCCACAAAACACTGAAACTTGCTCTGAGGAAAAAACACTTTACCTTCTGCAAGGCATTTTAGCGAGATATTTGATAAATGTCTCTGTGAAATACACAGTATTGTGTCCCCAAACTACATACAGCTCATCATTTATGCATTAAATGGTAGTGACAATAGTCTAATAATTACAAAGCTACTGCAAAAGACTATTGTGTCAGATAAAATTTGGAAAACTGCTTTTTTCTACTATCTCTCTTAAGTAGGAAAACATTAAGGTAGTCTTATATACCAAACTGAGGGAACAAAAGAAAGACAAGTAAGAAGCAGATTCTGCACATCCATGGTATGTCTTTGACTAGGTATGTATGTGAGGAGTTCAAAATATGATCCACATTGCACAATATACAAAACTTTAATAAAACCGCATGATATTTATATTTCTATGTCCAGCTTTTAAGATAAAATTCTACCTGGGGCTAAAATTTTACTAAAGGTATATGTTCTGAGAACATACATATTTTGATGGATGAATACTTGAAGATATGAAAGTAAATTGAAAAGGCGATAGTAGCAAAAAATACATTGTACCAGCCTGAGCTGGTAAATTTTACAGATAATTGGTTTTCTTTACAGAGGACTTTAGAACAGGCATCATCTCTCTGGACTTCACTGAAGTATTTAATAAAATACAAGATTTTTTAGTTTAACCAAATAATACAGAGATTAATAATAAAAATTGCAGGATGGGTAAGGAATCAGATAAATGAAATTACAAGAGATAGTGCTGAAGAGATTTTATTTCTATTCACTGTATTCAGCCCCTGCTTGAACATCAGTGGGATGAGGTCCATAGCTCTTTATCCTCTATTTCTTCCCAAGCATAGTGCTCCTCCGAGAAGTAGCTAAATCCTATAGAATAAGGGATAGAGAACATGATAGTTTAGGCTGGGATAGAGTTAATGTTCTTCATAGTAGATGGTTTGAGGTTGTGTTTTGGATTTGTGCTGACACAGTGTTGGTAATGCAAGGGTATTTTTTGTTACTGCTGAGCAGGGCTCACACAGCTTCAAGGGCTTTTTGCTTCTCACCCCTCCTTACCAGCAAGGAGATTAGGGGTGCACAAGGAGTTGGGACGGGACACAGCTGGGACAGCTGACTCCAACTGGCTAGAGGGATATTCCATACCATATGGCATCATGCTTACCATATAGTGCTGGGAGAGGAAGAAAGGGGGGAACGCTCAGGGTGATGGTGTTTGTCTTCACAAGTCACTGTTACACATGATGGAGCCCTACTTTCCTGGGAATGGCTTAACAACTGTCTGCCCATGGAAAGCAGTGAATGAATTCCTTGTCATGTTTTCCTTGTGTGCACAGCTTTTGCTTTCCCTATTAAACTGTCTTTATCTCAACCCATGAGTTTTCTCACTTTTACTTTCTGATTGTCTCCCCCACCGTGTGGGGGAGGGGAGGTGGGAGTGAGTGGCTGCATGAGGCAGAATTGCAGCTGGAGTTAAGCCACAACAACTGAGAGAAGTTTCATAGAGCTCTATGAATCTCTTAACATTTTTCTGTTTGCTTTCTCGTGTTCCTGAAGCATTTTGCTATTTGTGCAAATGCAAAATAGCATTTGCTATTTTGCTACCTATCCTCTAGGTAGCCAAAACTGTTTCTGCCCCCGGCCCCCAAAGAAAGGACAGTTGTATAAAGCGGAATTATTCCTGAGCATAAGGTTCCACAAACAAGACTAATGTTATCTGGTTTGAGAAGCAATAAAAAAAATAATTAACAATAGAATGCTGGAGAATATGACTTCCACAGGGTACAAGGAACTAAACTATGAGAATACCCTTGCTTTACAGCTGAAAGCACTAGGCATTGAGAGATACAGAAGAAAGAATCTCAGTCAGAAGGAGGTTAGAAATGAAGTATGGTTATGAGAAGGCATAGAATTTCTAGAACATATCAGAAAATGCAATATAAGGATAGACTACTGTACAAAGCAAAGAGGAAGGACTGTATTTACAGATTTCTCTGCACATGAATTGGATAGAGAAGCTGATAGTCAAGTAACCATAGAAAGTAATTTCCCGCTACATAATGAAGACAGCTCTAGTTCAGCAGTGTGCATGCCAAGTAGATTAAAAAAATGGTATAAGCTCTAAAAAACCTTAACATCTAACAAGATGTGCTGTATGTATACAAATTTAGTGCACTAGAAGAGAAAACATCCTCAGAAGCTTTGTGATACATCCATGTACATCCATGGCCATACCCTGACAAAACTGTAAGATCCCTTATTGTGGGCCATTAGAGCCTGTGCTTTTAATTTCATTGCATTCACAGCAGAAAACTGAAGTAGTTCACATTTATAGAAATATAGTATTACAGATATCTATAAGACATATTACAACTATGCCATAGAGAATTTTAATTCCTATAGGTTTATTTCTTGATAGGTTATTTTCTTCAAAATAAAAGATATGAAATTTTCAAGTTTAAGAACTAGAACCATCAGTAAAAGTCCTCATATCAGGAGGACAAAGTGAAATTCATAATATTTGACTGTCCTTGTAGCTCTTTAATGGCACATACTATTTGTTTAATAAGCCATTCACTTGTCTGACTGTGCTGGAGATTTCATCAGCCTCACCAAACTTGTCTCGTGATGAGGCTGGGCTTAAGGAGGTGTGTTTTCTTAACTGCCCATTGGACCACAGTAATAATCACAGGTGACAGCAGAAACTCTCTTTTCATAGCCTGACTTTTCCATCTTTGATCATGAATATTATTCAGAGGAAATTACTGATGAAAATAAGTGTGATAAAGAATGACCTTAATCCTGGAAAGATTTTTGTATTTACTTAGTTTTAAACACTGAAAGTAGCCCTTGATACTGCACAAAGATTAGTTAAGTACATTCAGAGTCTGCAGAATCAGAGCTTAATAAGAGATTCCCATGGCCTCAGATTTCACCTTTAATTTTGGCATTTAATGCAGAAACACTGAGAATCAGAAGCTTTGTAATTACTTTTCAAGCGTTCCTAGAATGAGAGAGAATACATGGATCAAAATGCACCTCCATAAAGCTATCAACAGGTCATACTTCAGGCAGACATACAGTTCTGATACCTTAGAAAAACATTCCACTGTGTATTCCCCAAGCAGTCTTGAAATACCTCAAGCAGACTAGAAACCCCATGAAATTTAATATAGCTTTAAAGACAAATGAGGGTTTCAAGATATTATCAGTGTTTTTAGTAAATCCTATTTTCAATTTAACCTTCTGAAGGCAGATACACAATATAATGATCTAATTTTTCATTTCAATGTTCACACCTGCTGCTAGGAAACTGTATTCTTCATTAAAATGAAAGTACTTTATGAAATGCAAATATATACTCATGGTGAATGACTTTTTTATTTTAAAAATAGTGCTTTAAATTATCACTTCCGGTGTGGGGAACCAGGGTGAGGCAGAGCCTCTCAATGGCTGGGCAGGTCCACGGGGACAGGGATGGGGACTGGTCAGTGTAAGAACAAGACATCAGCCCATAGGCTGGTTTCATCTCTGGAGAGGCAAGGCTGTGGGGAGCTGTAGACCAGCCCAGATGAGTTTTCACTGGGGCAGGGACTGATGGCCTTTATGTGGCTGAGATGGAGTTCATGGCTCTGGGCAGGGGTGGGAGAGTCCCAGGGAGTGGGCAGGGACTGGCAGGGCGGGTGGTGCTCTCGGGGCCCTGACAATATGAAAGCAGTTTTGGAAACATGAGTGTTTTAAGTACGCAAACTGTCTCCCTGTAACTCATTCTGGTTTGTCAGCAGTAGATAGGCTCTAGCTCAGTTTTGGGTTTAGTTTTTTGGTCTTTAGCTTTTTTTTTTTTCATTTTTTGCATAATGAGTACTACCATATTCCTAGGAACAGCAAGACCAGAGTAAAGCAGAAGATGTTTGCAACTGTCTCTCATATTTATTACAGGAACAAAAAAATCTGGTAAATTATAAGGCTTTCTTCTTGCAGGTCAGTAAGTGACTAATTTGGAACTATTCATTGTACACAAATATTGCTACAATTCTCAATTTTAATATGGAACAACTTGACAAGAAAACTGACGTGTATGTGTTTACATAGAAAAGTCCTTCAAAATGCAAAGCTGAATTATAGCATCTGAAATGGAGTGTAGAATGGATTGTTTGACTGCTGCAGCTTTCGCATTAGCCTTGAAAAGATGACACTGATACCAGCTGTGTTGTTCACAACCAAGGACTTTAGATGCTAGGTTGCTCTGAAATGCTTGTGACATTTGCTGCACTCATGGCTCTGCTCGGCTTTTGTGACCTGGTGAATGAGATTTTGGATTTGGGGATCAGTGATAAACCATCACAGATCGCAGCAGAGGTTTTGCCACAGTAAGAAATGGGGGCAGTACCTCCTGTTCTGGATATGTTCAGAACTCCCACTGACATCAATATGGGTTTGGGAAGCAGTGAACACACTGCTAGGGCCTGAATAGGGCTGAGAAGGTAGGCTGAGAGGTTGTTCCATGCAATTGTTCTAAGGTTTCTGTTGTCAGCAATATTTTTCACTGAGTAATTCATGTTCATTTTCCAGCTATTTTCAGACATTAAATGTCAGCTTTCCATAAGAAAGGCAAAGCTGACTTGCCCACTTGATGCTAAATAATAAAATTTACCTTAATTGCAGTTATTACATTTGTGGCCTAAAAATCCTTCTTTTGTTATGACTATAAAGCTGAAATATTTTACCTCAAGTTTCATTTTATGTACAATGCAGGGCTGCCATTTGGATCAAGTCTATGAACAGAGTCCATCCAAGGACATGCACTGGGGAAATTTTGGTTCAGCGAAACTGTACACTGACTGACTGAAATTTTAATCCTCTGGAGCCAGCTGTATCCCTCAAAAGAAGGGTTAAGGAACTGCATATACATCTGATGCAAACTTGCCTAGCTCCATTACTGACAGGTGCAATACAGTGATACACACAAGTGGAAAATTTGATTACATAAAGCTGTCTTACCCTTACACAACCCATACGCAGGGTAAACAACTAATGTCATTTTGTAGAAAACCGTCAGACTTGGTTCTGGCAGGAATGTATTCCTGCTTATATGACTGAATTGATGTTTTTATCTAGTAGTATTTTTTCCACATTAATTTTTTCATTTCAATGAGCTCATAGTACAAACAATAACTTTCTAGGAGGTAATTGTCTCTGCTTTCAGTTTTTCATCAGAACAAATTTCTGTTTGCTAAATCAACCTGATTTACTAATTAACATCTGGATCTTATGTACACACTATGCACACACACAATAATACCACAATTATATTATATTAGCTTTTTAAGGGCTCATCTAATTTTACTCTATACATAATCCTTGAAAATGAGATTTGCATGAAGTAATTTAAAATAGACAGGGCAAACTAGAAGTATATAATTATGTGTCGCTCTGAAATAAATACATTTTCAGTTTTCAATTTCCATAGCTGAGTTCATAATTTACCCTCTGAATATCTGAATTAATAATAAAATGACAGTATTTCACTGTCATATATGTATTTATAAGGAATTTATAGACAGGACCTCCTTTGTTATACTTCCTGGATTACCTGTGGGGTGAGTAAACCTTGGTCCTTCTCTAGGAGCTGGAGGAAAGGAGGAATCTGAGTCTATTAAACTCAGATTAATATTAAACTCTAGTCTATTAAACAACTAAAGATATGTTTTTCTATCAAGATTTCTACTGCTTCTAATGTGGGGAACTTATGCTCCTAACCTTGGTTCTCTACATTAAATTGAAATTTGATGCTTGTAATAACCTAAAGTCTGCAACAAAAGTATCTACCTACCCTTCAAAGAGAAACTCTTCTTCAGAATCATTGTTTATCTGAGACCAGCCTATGATGTTATTTTTACAGATTTTTACAATTCTTCACAGATAGTTCAGAGTTACAGGTTTGCATGATAATGATCCATGGACACTCCTTGGTTTTCTCTGTCAATGTCCTATATGTTGCAGATATATTTCCATAACCTACTAATTCTGTTTTAGAGTTCGAATTGTCAGTACATAAACACACTGTTCAATGTCCATACACACTGGCAATACGTTACCATTTATGATGATTATGATGATGTTATCATTTATGATGATTTTGTCATGTTTGCTAATTGTTAGTTGCGTAAGTCCACCTCCAAGAGTCAAGTGATTATACAGGAAACCTAGTTTGCATAAAGAAAAATAAACTCAGTCTTTTCCACAGCAAAGTAAAGCTGTTAAGTGTGTGGAGATAACAGTAATACATCAGTTAAATGGAAACTGAATCAGTTCCAGAATCTGATAGCAAACACCCTGACTGTTAAATGTAATCACATTTCTATATACTGATCAAGAAAGTAATGCTGATTAATTTTTAGCTTCGATGACCAGTACTATCAGTGAAGCTGGGTACTAGTTAATTATTTTAATACAGAAAATGTGGTCATATAGTTTTGCATTCATTTGACATTCGTGCAAGTTATAGCACTATGCTTAAAGTTAAATATATTGTTGGAAGTTTTCACTACCGCACTTGCTTTTAAAGGGCTCTTAAAGGCAAAAACCCTTCAGTACCAGAATTCAAAGAAGAATGTGGCAGGAAGTATTTTGATGATGACTCTGCTAGGAATTAGAAGGACTCCAGTCAACAAAGGAATCAGATTCTAGAATAACTTTCCCAAGGGTATTGGAAGAAGCAAATTAAGCCAATTAAATTTTAGATGAAGTTGACAAATTAATGAAGGGAAATGGATGGATGACACATAGATACTTGCAATAGCAGGGCCCTGTAGAATACCAGGAAATCCCTTTGAATTACAGAAAGCCATCAAAAATCCTAACACAAAAACAGCCTGAGGAACGAAAAGAAGGAGATGTGTCAAAGACAGAAAACCATCCTGTCAGCCAGGATAGTTTACAAAGGCTCTGGACAACATGGATGCCTCTGGGCAACAAATCCTACCCTAAGTTAAGTAGTTCTCCAGGATGCTCAGAAGAAAATGAAGGTGACATTAAGAAACTTATTTGAGTCATCCCCTGAACAAATAACAAATTATGACTGGCTCACACTTGAGAAAAATGGCTGGAGTGAGGAACTCAGGAGCAGTGCATAAACTCTAACACAGCTGCATAAAGAACTCACCAAATAACTCTGAATAATAGGACAGCACATAAAAATCAGACTGTTTGCCGATAAATTTCAATAGGAAAAAAAAACAACAACAAAAAAAAGGTTGAATCTCTGAATAAATTCTTTACTGCAAATACTTTTCCAAGCTCTAATGAAGAGAGTTTGCTCTAATAGCAGAGAGAATAGGGCTGTGATGATTGATGATTGCTTACTCATTTCAAGCTGCAAGCTTCAATATCTTATTTTAATCCATTGCTATATGAAAGTGACATTCGTAAGTCCTTTAATTTTACATGAAATGTGGAGTCCATACAAAAGCCAGGTCAAGCAGACCTTCAAACAACATTGAGGGAAGACAGGCCCAGCCCGAGAGTGGAAGGGCCATTTTCTTCAGTCCCAGGTGCAGGAGAGGGAGCAGTGCAAGGCCTCCCTCTCCCTGCCCCCATTGCTGCTGCAGCTGCAGCTGCAGCTCAGCCTAAGCCCTTAAGTGTAATTCCAATTTGACAGCTTGCATGGGTGTGAATACATTTAGGTAAAAAGAAACCCTGCCAAACTTAGATGAATTGAACAACTGTGACACACACTGGGCCAGATTCTCTAATGCATCACAACAAATTTACAGTGCTGTGACTGTTAACTGGTGTCCCAGGTCATTTTTAATACCACAGTTAACAAAGCTGTATACAGGCAGCACTTGCTATAGAGGTTAAAATGTTTCAGTGTTTCAGTCCAAGATTGTCTTTTGCAGTGGATTTTCGTACCAGGTTTTAAAGCAGGTAATCTGGATTGAGGGCCATGTTTGCATTTTCATGTCTAGTAACAGTCTGCTATTTATCCTTTAGAAATTTTTCTGATATGTTTTCATATATTCATATACCACTTCAAGGCAGAGACTGTGTTCCACTATCTAATCCCTGTTTAGCTCTTAATTAATGCCTCAAAAATGTTTCCACAGTAAATATATAAAACAAATAAACTTCAGAAAAGTTTTTTTTGCTGTTCTAAACAGCTCATACTTCTGCTTTTTTATCCACTTACCTAAGTGAAGCAAAAAAGGAGTTAAATCTTGGGAGCAAATATCAATTTGTATAATGTTTCTGCAAAAGTCAATGAAACCCAAAATATCTGTCTGTCACTTGTTTGCTGAATCAAATATTTCTGAAAAAATGTAATACATTAGTTTTACATTTTCAAATGTTTCTGTTCAATAGAAAATGTCATCTTTTCAGCAGGAACATGGAACTTAACAGTATCATAATGGAACTGCAGTGAACTTCTGGATATGAATTTGACCTACCTGTGGTTCATTCTTCATGCCTATGAAGGGTTTTGTTAGCCCCAAGGAACTGAAAGGTAATATAAACAAAGCTGGGGACACACAGGGACTCAACACATGCAGCTCCATTGCTTTCTGGCTGTGAGGATACTCTTGTAGTTCAAACACGCAATACTGAAATCTGAGAGAAATCTATAATGTAAGATTAAATGTTTGGCTGTCATGTACAGATGTTACCAGGTTTGATCAGCTCTTTTCTAGCAGAAAAAGAACTACTAAGAAAGTGGTAAGAGTGAAGCAGCTATTTAAAAGATGACCTCTTCATTCAACAGGTTCTGCTCCTCTGTCTATGCTCATTAGTCTTTCTTTTGGAACAGGATTTGAAGCCTAGTATCTAAAATCTGGGTGGTAGAATAGAGCAAATTTTTTCAAGTCTGCACATCCACCTTTTTCCAACAATACTATGCTCTGTTTGACTAGGACCATCTCTGGAAGCCAATATCTCTGCACATCCAAAGATGTTCTGTTCATATATAAAAGGAGCTTACACTATGTTTATTCCTCTGAAAAGACAGTTGCATGCTAAGTATGTTTTCTGTGTTATGTATTGTCAATAAGCATGTTTCAGTTATTGAACAACTATATGATCAAACCAGGAAGAAAACACTTCATACTCCAAATTAAACTTCAGATGACAATGGCCAATAAAAACACCTTAATGAATGGTTTTAAAAAGACCTCAAGTGAGGATTGAGAGATGAGAAGCAATAAGAACACAATAATAGCATCATTTTAAGGGCATTTGAGAACAGGATCACATTTATACCACATTTCTTAGAGAAATGTAAGCCAAGAACAGCAGCCTTGCTCTTTATCTGCCCCAAAATACAAACCACTGCACTCCCACTTGCCCTCTGCTTTAGGCTGACAAAGGCATTCTCATCAATGAACAGCAAAACAGTTTGAGTTTGTATGGATTAAAATTAACCATTACTATTTTTTCTTTCAAATGAACTTTAAAGTGGACCCATCCTTCCATTTAGGTTATTGCTTGGCAGTGAAAATACTTATACTGGCAGCAGGCAGGGAGCAACACAGGGACAAGAGCAAGCATTTGGGAAGAGGAAAAGGGCAGGGCTGTTCTTTTTGGCAGCAGTACTATATTGCTTGCAGAATTGTAATGTTAAAGCATCCCATCCTGACTGTGTTAGGTTATTTCTGCTCATAACAGAACCAAAACAGATCAAGTGACACTGAGTAGGAGGCAATCAAAACCCACAGTCTTACAGTGGCTAAGGTGTTCATTGTTAATGAGGTTTCGAGTAGTAAATAGTTTAAAAGCTAATAGTGGTGCAATCAGTGATGCAGCTTTTGTGAAATAATGTGGAAAGCAAATTCAGACTTGTGCTGCAGCTGGTTAGCACTGTGCTGCCGACACAAAGCAGCTCTAAAGCCAAGGTAGCCAATTAATGCAGACAACTGGCATGGTATGTCTGATACCATTGCTCTCCTGGCAGCTGGTTATTTCTTTGCCTGGAAAGGGAGTGTAGTCAGATCATCCCTGATCTGAGACTCTCTTATCTGTCCCGGGAGCTCTTATTTGTTGGTACAGCCCTGAGTCTATATATCTCATTTGGAATTGCTGTAAGAACAGCATGAGTGACTGCATGCACCTCCTGGCTGCTTCTACTTTGGGCAAGGTGTGTGCTGTTTGACTGTGTGACTTTTCTTGTTTCACAAATATGGCCTCTAGCAAAGCAAACCAGGTAAAGCATATACTTTCCAGTAAAAGAAAGTAATTCTCTTTACTGTTTAGGTATACTGGAACACTTGCTAAGTGATAGTTTAAAACATGTATTTGATGGAAATGAGAAATTGCCTGTGATTTGGAATAGACAAAGCTCTTCATAGCTGTCCAGTCATGTTACAGTGCATAGAAAGTTCACTTCCTAGGGCTCTCTGAGCAGGAGAAGCAGCACAGCTTGTTAGGGAGGCATTTAAATCGTGTAATTACCTCATCTTTTTCCAAGAACATAAAGTATCTTTCACATGATCAAAAAATAACTTACATTACGCGACAGATGCTTTTCCAGTCAAGCGTACAGGAATCGCATGCTTGATGGTTCCTAGTGTGGTCAGCAGTAGGATGAGATGTGTGTTCACCTGAGCCAGTGCCCTGGCAGGAAACCCACCACTTTGATGAGATTAATTCTGCTGTGGGGGCACAGGACTGCATGACTGCACCAAAGGGCTCCTGGAACACTGCACTGACCTGTAGCCTGCTCATAGCACTGTGTTTCCAGGAAAGTGGAAAACAGGGAGAAGGTCTGAAACTGGCAAACTCTTCTCATTGCTTCTGCAGGTGATCAGCACTAGGAAAAAGTGAACATTCGTAATGCTGGATGACCTTATTGTCTTAAACACCACTGCATGATATTAAGAGTACATTTTTCTGAGGCAGCAAAACACTGTGACCTGTAGATCATAAGGACACAGTGCCTTACCAATCCATGGATCTAAGCAGCATTCTTTACACTTGTAAAATTGTATTGTTGAACTGTTGCATCTGGCTAAAAGAATTTACTGAAAAGCACTGATGAAGAGATGGGTTCCATGTGGGTTTGTCATACTGACCGTGATTCTGGGTTTGTGAAATACATAGTTCAAGGTGCTCTTTCTGTAATCAACATGCTGCAGAGAACAATAAAAACTGCTCATCCCCTGCTACAGCCTTAGAACCTAATTTTGCACTCAAGAAGAAAAATGTGCAGTTTCCTTTGTACAGCTCTTAATCATATCTATATAGATATGAGTATTGTTTGAAATTATTACAAATGTCTACCTCTTGATTACCTCAAATCTGTATTTGCAGAAAAGCCCTCTTTTTAAGGCTATGGACCCACATTTCTATGAAAATTCTCTCTACCAAGAGCCTTATATTTCTATTCCTCACATTTCTATTCCTTTAGCTTTCCTACTCATCTGTTACAAACAATTAAATCACTGGATTTTTCATTGTTTGAAATAACTGGTTACATTACCATCTGGAAACAATACATTTTAAGTGCATAATTACGGATGTTTGAAATCCCAGGAACCCAACTTTATATGCACAGGACTAGGAGGCAGCATGCTCGGAAATGCATTGTCAGCTGTGTGATGAACAGTTAAGAGGAAAGGAGGAGCAATTCTCCACTGCTTGTCTGCTGCCTTCACACCACTAGCCTGAGAAAGCTAAACTCAGATTTGACTGCAGAGCAAATGAGAATGTTTTAGACTGCTCTCACTTGCACTGAATTTTAATGATTGCAGTGGCACAAGGGGACCCTAGATGAGCTGTGGCCTCTAAGTCCTCCCCCTTTTTAAAGCTCAGTTCAGTCATGAATCTGGAAAACTGATTTTGCATTAGTTTGCAGTAAGTGCAAAGAGACAAAGCACTTTACACAACAGGACTGTTGAGGATAACAATGTGCATAACAACTTCACAGTGGAAAATGTTTCAGTGTTCTGAAACAGAAGCTGTGATACAGGATATGGAATGTGTACAAAACCAGCACTTCTTAAAGATATGACCATTAATCTAAACCCCACTAAAGCAGTAGCAATTAGCTAAACTTTGACTAGTCCAAATAGCTGACTCCATCCCCTTTTCTTCCCTTTCTTTCCTTACATATGACTTATTTCACAATGTATTAATTTGCCACAATGAGTTCCAACTGAAAATAATCAGAGAGGTCCCCCAGGTCCTCCTTCATTAATGACAGCTGCAGGTCCAGCTCAGCCTCAGAAATCACATCAGAACAAGTCCTTTATATTTCCAAGAAGGTAATAAGCAACTAAAAACAAACAAACAAAAATTTCATTACATACAGATTACATACAGGCCCAACCACACCATTAAAATGTAAATTCTATTTAGCTTTGATTTCATAGAGTCTATACTCCCACTGTCCATTATCTGTCTGATTTTTTTTTCCCCTAGGACTACTTCGCAGTGAAAGACATTTAGCTTCTAGTTATTCCAAGTTACTGCCTGACAGGACTACCATCAGTCATTTCCTCTAATATCAAACTTCAGTACTAGTTAACTGAGAAGAAAAGCCTAAACCTCTGACCTGAATAAACGTCTGCTTGATTAAAAGTACTCCTCCTCAATCAACAAGTTAAGACCTACACAACTAAGTTTATGTCCATGAAATTTATTTCTCCATTTCTGAATCAGTTTATTTCAGGACAATAAATCATGTTTCTTCTGTACACTTTCGTAATGCAGATATTATTTTTATTTGAATTACCATGTGATATGAAAAGGACATGAAAAATCAATATATCAAATTTCCTGAGAAATTTCCCACATGTGGAATTAGCATTTCACACCAGTAATTCCCATGCACACTCCAGTTCTACTTTACTAGCAGCCTTGTACAGGCATGTAAAACTTTGCAAGCTGAGCACAGTTTACTGAGGAGTAGCATGACACACATGACCAGAGGGCCTTGATATAGCAAATGTAAAGGGACTAACATATACTATTGAAAAGAAAACAAAGTCTATTTTAAAATAATGGGCTAAAGAAATTCCTATTCCAACTGAAAAAAAAAACAAAAACAAAAAAAAAAAAACATGCCCAAGCATTTAATGGTAGGATTAACTAGCTCTATACTCTTAGGCATTGAGGAAGAATCTTTCAAACTTCCGGGGACTCTGTATGTTTTACTGTATGAAGACAGATGCCCTGCACTGCAATAAGCCTAGTTAAGATACTGCTAAAAGTTGTATATAATGCCAGATGTTTCTAAATATTTTAAAATATTTGTATACATTTCCTTAAATAAAGAAACCTCAAAGAAAATTAAACTGGGAGAAATAATCAAACTGAATAAATGAATTTCTTTTCATCTTTGGAATAAAATAAATGGCATTTATTGACTCATGATATACTAAAACACACATAAGAAATTACGTTATTAAATAGCAATACATTTGGTACATTGTTTATGTATTCAACTCTGATGATAATGTTCCCAAAGACAATAAATCATTGATTTTAATTTACTTTATTGTGCTAAAGAAAAGAGTGAATTAAATGTAGAATTTATTTAGCCTTTCTCTTGCATTCTGTAATAATCCAGATGGAGCATATACATTTTCTATTTAGTGACACTAGCATGATTAAGCATTAAGACTTAATGAGTACTGCATTTTTTAAGGCTCATTAATAAAGTTAGAGATAGAAAAGATCCATTGGTCTTCAGGTTTAGCTCTTTGCTGTATTTGTGGGTTTATTATACGGTCAATAACCTTGTTTATATATAATTGCTTTTGTGAGAGGGACCTTAACTGACTAAACTGAGATCTTTCTATCCCTAAATGGCTCAAAATCGAAGATACATAAGTCCCTCCACAAGACACAAACTGTATCTGGTGCAAATAGATGAAGAAAGGTGACAGTCAAGAACAATGCAGGAATAATTTATAGAAGAAACAGGTTTAACAGAAGGAAGAAGTATATGTGAAAAAGGCAAAAGATAATGCTGCAACAGAACTCAGGAAACTGATTTTAAAACAAAGCAATATACAAAAGAATGCACGCACTGAGTGTTAGGGGAAAGGATTGTAGTGACTCAACTGGTTTATTAAGCTGTTGCAATGTGCAGATGATAAATTAGACCAAGCTTTAGACTTGAACACTGTCTAGCTAAAACCAGCCAATGGCTATATTACAGTCATAACATAGGTACATGCATTTTCTGGAAGTGCATTTTGAAATTAAAAAATCCCCCAAACCTAATTGTGGTTTATGTCTCTCAAAACTGCTTCTCAATACAGTAGACTATTATATGAGAAAGGGGGATATTCCAGAAATCCCCACATACAAAATCTGATTTCAAAGAGCGATATATTAACTCTACAGCTACTCCACCTCACCTTCTCTCCTTAAGACAAAAAAGTCATAAACAGAAACACCCTATAGAAGCCTAATAATGTTGTGATTGGTAACACAAAACAGATGAGCAGCAGCAATGAAAGACTTTAAATTTCACCTAGACTATAATTTCTGATAATATGTTTGGGGGTTTAATGATTAAATGAATTCACATTATCTGTTTTTATGTATCTCCATATTTACCCATTAACAAAAATATGCTCTCAAGCCTCCAAGGTCTCCATCATTTTTGTCCCTTGTAACTTGGTATGATACTTGGTCCTATTTTAAAGATAGTCTTGAATAACGATGAATAACAATGACAGTATCAAATTTTATCGCTATGAAAATGTCGTGTTCCAAGAAGGGAAAGAAGGGACAGCACGCTCCCATGCAGGGTAAAGCAGGAATGGCATTTATTGAGGGGAGGAACGAGCTTTTATAGAGGTCTGAGGGAAGGCTCTGGAACTAGGGCTGAATAAAACTATACAAGGGAAAAGGGGGTTGGAGGGTGACCAAACAAGGGAAGTGTCCTAGTTCAGCAGGAGGGACCAGTTATCACTGTGTGGGGGTGATTAAAGCTATGTATTCTACACCCTCTATTCATTCCCCAAGAACAATGGACCATTCGCAGCAGTTGCTCAGGAAGTCGTTAGCACCCTCACACCCAGCCTGAGGGGGTGTGCCTGCTAATGGGCCATCAACAGTTCAACCATACCCCATGACTCATAGAGCTAATCACCCATTGTGTGAGTCCCCGCCCTAGGGGAGGGACTGGGTGCTCCCTGAGGGTACATAAATGGGGCTCAGAAGATCTTGGGGGCAGCCTGTTGGATCCAGAGGAGCAGCAGGACCTCGACAGGAGGAAACCACTACTCTCGATCAGAATACGACCATCACTCCCGACTAGACCACAGCCATCTTTTGCACCAACAGGTCAGAGAGCCCAGCCGGGTGGGCGCGACAGCGCCACCTGCTGTCCGTGGATATAATCACATTTCCCTTTATGGGAAGTAGCCAAGAGGACCTTTTAGACTGTTTTGCCTTGTCGTTTGGAGGTGGAAGGGTTTGTTGCAGACTGTTGTTGTATATATACATATATATATATGTGTTGTGGTTAAGAACTGTTATTTTTTCCTTTACATATATTTTTCCTAATTAAAGTTCTGTTCTCTAAATTTAAAGGAGAGGGATTATTTATTGGCCAACATAGATATCTTAGTTCTCCTTTGAACTGAGACAGGAAGATAAGGGAGGAGACTGACATATAAGGATGTGGTGCACTGCACCAAAAGATAACCAATAGAAAACTGGGGTACAATGAGCCAATGGGGTATGGGGATGAGACAACCAATCCATACAGTCAAACAATAGAAACGTAATTATTACTATTCTAATACAACAAAATCACTATCTACACTATCTGAACAATTAAAACTTTTAAAACCCATCAGTCCATGGATTATCTTAATGGTTCTTCCTTCTTCCCATAGGCGCAAGTCTTTTCTTGTTCTTTTCTTCTCCTTTTCTTCCACACAGCTTAGCATGCCAGGCGTATCCAAACATGAAAATGGAATATTGAACTTAGAAAGGAATTTTTTTTATCTTTGGTAGTTTTGGATTTACCATCAAGCACTCTCTGCTTGACATTATTTCAGTGACCTTAGTCACACTCCTTCCTCTTCAATACAAATAAGCATATTTAGTTCTACAGTTCTTACTCTTTATAGTGCTTCCCCTGGTACAGTTACAAGAGGTATCCCTACTCATAATGGTTTGTCTCTGGCCACTAACCCTGAAAACAAAGCTGAATTCTAGCCTAGAGGTATAGGACTGCAACACTGAGGGCGTGTAAGTGACAAGTATTTCAAAAGGGGTTGCTTCCCATGAAAACTGCATAACAAAATTGCAAGTGTAAAAATTGTGTAAAATTGTTCTTTTATTTTCCTGTTCATGAAGGAGTCAAATAACTGGTCCATAGCCAGACTCAAACCTCAAACTCCATTCAAGCTGTAAATGAAGTTTCTAAAAAACCCCACAGAACTTGCCCCACACTTTAATGTGTGTGCTCAGTACTCAACTGCTTCATCAGCAGAAGACAGAAAATTGGCCATTTTGAGTTTATAACTGGCTGTGAGTCACAGTCTCCTCTTGCAGAGCCACAGACACCCTGTAAGTGCCCCAGACTGATCAAAATTCATTGCACAAGGATGGTTGAGGGACACTTTGTGTGAAACAAGCTCTGGAGAAACCTACCTACCTAGTTCCACCAGGAAAAGGCAGGCATACCTTCCACTTTAATGGCTGCATTGCTTCCTAAAGGTTTGTCTTAACTGGTCCACATTGTAGCATCTTAAACCTTTGTAGATTGGACTGGGAGCCAGTAAAAAATCCCACTGCTGTGCGCTAGTCTTGTCAGAAGGAGACAGAAATACAGTGTAAATTTTCAAACCTAGAAATGCTAAGTAGGGACATGGCAAGGGACAGACCACAATGTGCTCTAGAATTGTTACCTTCTATCTCCTGAAATCATTAAACCCTTTCAAATATTCCTGAGTTTATTATGTGAATACCAAGAGAACCTAATCGTGTATCAGAGCCCATTATGAGAGAGGATACACAAACACATTTAATTAACAGTTGTCAAGTCTTGTGTGGACAAACAAGAGGGAATTCTTACACTCACAGCTGTTCAAATTTGCCAAGCTACATTCTAACAAAAACTGAGTTGGTGTGAGGGAACAACTGAGAACCAAAAATTATTTCCTGATAAAAATAAGTGGTTCCTCAAGTTTTAAAAAATCACCACATCAAAAAAACCACAACAACCCCCCAAAAAACCTCTACTTTTATTAAATTAATGCAGTGAACTAAGTTACATGAATTTAAACATTCCAAACACTTTAGTGTGATCTCTGAAAAACCATGTTTATATAGTTATTTGCAGATTGACTAATTTAATCTTTACATAATTAGTTTATTTTCTTTTCCACATTGCAAACCATTTTTAGTTTCAGGAAAATGATTTCCCATACAAACATTCTAAATTCTTTACTTTCTTATTTTCAGCAGCTTCCTTAAAAGCCAGTTACTTACTTATGCAATTTCCTTTGCCTCTTGCACATGCAGCATCTTGAGTGATGGCTCACTGTTTTCTCTTGAGCAGGTAACAAAATCCTTGTACAGATTATGGGAGCAATGAAAATCATGACAAGGTGCAGTAAATGTATTATAGTTATTGTTCCATGTTTGATGGTAGAATTTCAGTACGTATGGGCACAGTCTTTCTATTTAGGTAAATGCACTCGCATTTAACTAGCAAAATATTGTGTTGATGGGAGACTGTTCTCCAGTAGTAAGGAGGATCGTTTCTCACTCTTATCCCTGCTACCTATCAGAAGAACAAGCAGATGCAGAGAAGAAAAATCAAATCAGGCTACACTTCAGTGTAGTGGGAATGTAGAAGAATTCAAGAGACCAGAATACGTTTTGTTTTGTTTTGTTTTGGTTGGTTGGTTGGTTTGTTTGGTTTTGGTTTCGGTTTTGGTTTTTTGCTAGTAGCAGCAGCTCTAGCAGTGCTCATCTATTAGTATCACCACTGCCAGTTTAGAGACGTAGTAGCCTTTGCCATACATAATCCATGGGGCCTTTCAAGGTGAATTGAGAGATGAATGAAGAGAATAGAAGAGGAGGAGAAAGCCAGTGGCAGAACAGCTGTTATGAGAGGGTATAGAGCACTCTCACTTATTATCCTTAACTTTTAAATGAGCCTTCATTCTTACTGTTCTTTGTAGTTATACAAAGTTACAAGTGTGGGAAATTATACAAGCAGTTGTGAATGCTCCCTGCCACAGAATCTGCTACAATAAATTATTTATCCCATTATTCAGCCTACAACAATATCAGCCATAAATCAGAACCCTACAATGCTAGCTACTGTACATATACACACAGTAAAAGTAAATCCTTCTCCAAGCATCTTTGCACCTGAGGTAAAATAGCGAATGCTTGTTGCCAAGTTGCGTCCTACAAAGCAGATACAATTTTGAGCAGTGTCTTGAAAGAGGAATTGGCTTTCATCTCATTTGGCCAGCTTTCAGGTGTGAAAGAAGCACGTAAATAACTGCACGTTGGCATCATGAATCCTGTCTTCACTAGGAAACTGAAGCAGCAGCTCCGACATCTGGCACAGCTTGGCAGATTGTCACAACACTATAGGATAGAGCTACTGCAGAGAAAGCAAAGTACTGCACTGGCTGTCTGAGAGGGTCTGTTTGTCTTTTCCTTTCATACCCAGAAGAAGTCCTGGGGACTTTCAAGGCTGCCTTCTGGTCCATTGGATCCTAAAGTGAAAATTTTAAATGGCACTAGCTACAAAATATTCAGTCATAGGGATGACGGCTAAAACTCTAACACATGCTCAGAAAGTCCAGAATTATTTTTTTCCTTTTTGACTAGAATCTGTTTTCCAAATATTGGTTAATGATGCCACAAAATAAATTCAGCATTCTTAAAGCAGTAAGTATGAAACATAAAGCCCTTTCAGCATCTACTGAAACCTTCCTTCCTCCTATTCTGACCCCTCAAATACTCAGGAAAGGCTAGTAGGATTAAACACTTCACCAAATAAGCTTATTAGATCAAGATGGCTTTCTTTAAAAGAGCTGACATTATTTCCAAACAAGGAAAGTAGAAAATTACAAAATCTGACAAGTTAAATGTAAAAATTCTATAAGGCAGTCCAATAAAAGTCTGAAGAATGTTTCTCAAAAAGCTTTTGAAAAAGCTTTTTTTGAAAATAAATCTTGTTCAAATACACACGGAAGAGGAAGCTGAACAGATAGTCCATAAGGCTAACAGGTGATGAAGTAATAATGCAGCACACAAGGCCACAGTACAAAAGTTAGGTTAATATTTCACATACCTCTTTGGCTCTCAGGACTCTTCACTATGCAAGAGTGCAGTCAGAGTCCCCCACTGAAACATGACAGAAGATGTACCACAGTCCTGTCTCAAACTGAAATCAGAGTAAGGAAATGTTTTAGATCAGACTGACATAATTGATAGTAAAAAAACTGCAGGACCAGTGTTAAAGGAATTTAATTATGAAACAACTGAAAGAGGCATTGTGTAGAGTGTATCCTCTCACTTAAAACTGCCTCAGTGCCAGCAAACGTGATGTGCTTTCAGGAAGGATCCAGTAAACACCAGAAGAATAATACCATACTGCACAAAACATTGTAACAGTGAATAGAATCAGTGGTCATCTGAATAAACCCTGATAAACTTTCAGTAGTACCTAGAAACTCTGCTCAAAGACCATGACCCCATTATGCCAAGCGCTGCAAAAGCACAGAGCAGATTGCTTCCAGCCCAAACAACAAGCAGGAAAAATACACAAACACTATTAAAGGAGATACAGTAATACAGATAGACTTTTGTAGACCTTTCAGTTGGATTTCTGAATGCTTGTATTATGGCTTGTAAGTTAAGTGTTTAACATACACAGGCAAAAAAAAGAAATGCCAGGACAAGAAGAATCTAAGGAGACAGGCATTGACAAGAAAAGAAGCTAACTATGAAACGTTGCATCTGCTTGTTTTATTTGTATTAAAGTAGTCTTACATGGTGATGAGATGCCCCAGGCAGCACTCCTATGGCACTGACTGCTACTGAGATCTGTAGATTGTAGATGCGACAGCCTCATTTCTTTGCAACTTACCTCTGCTTCTTGAATATTTAACACCTACCACATGCCAGGATTTCTTAAAACTTTAAAACATGTTAAAAATTTAATATTACTATTTATTTCCTTCTGTTAAGTTTAAAAACATTATATTATTTGTATAGTATCATGATATTATCATTACATTATTTTCAATACTTCTTTTTTTGAGTGCTCAGGACTCGATTTTCTGCATATGATTGGGAGGCAATACTACAACATATTTGAGAAGAGCTGATATGATTTTCATGAAGCAAAGTAATGTTTCACATATCTGTGCCAGTTCTGTGAAGGAGTCAAGGAGAGGTAGGTGACTCTTGTGGATATAACTACTTATATCTTCAGGAGAGAGCACTAAAGACCCCTTGAATAGTTTCAAGAGGGGAAAAAAAGCTGCCTTGGGATAAGGGGAAAAGTTTTCATATAGCTAACTGACTGACTAAAGGGAACAGCAAGCAACTAATTTTCACAAAAGAAAGAAGCCACCAATGGAGCCTTCACAGAGGCCATATACTCAGGCTTATATGATTCATAAATGATCATGAATATCAAAGTGACAAAGTTCAAACCATTCACAGAAGTAAAAATGAAGGCTGACTAAGAGGAATTGCAGAAAGACCTCACAATACTGTGCAATAAAATATCCAATGAAATTCAATAAAGACAAATGTGAAGTAATGTCAGGAAAAAAATGAACAATTCTAACTTTATAAAGTGAATGTGAAGCTCTCAGCTAGCTATTACCCCTCAGAAACAGAATCTCAAGGTTATAGTAAATAGTTCTATAAAAATGTCAACTCAGTGCCTCACAGTGGTAAAAAAAAAGCAAAAAATGACCAATAGCTTGGGAAGCAATAGGAAAGAAAACAAAGTGATACATTAATAGAGTAGGCAGTAATCCTGAACCAAAACACAGCATAATGGAAATAGAAAAGTGGCATTGTTGGCAACAGCAATGAGGAAAATTAGGCAATAGCTGTCAGGAAAGGAAAAATTAAGTCAACATGGATTCCTTTAACTGGAAAGAAGATAACAGAGGACTATGTCAGGGATCTATAAAATCATAAGAGGTATAGAAAAAGTGCAAACTACCTACCCAAACCAAGTTGAGAGACTTTTGAACATTATGTATAGTTGAAACTCTTGTTGTAGGACATCTTGGATACCAAAACTTTCCATGGTCTCAAAAAGATTAATCTGTGGAAGACAAATGCTTGGAATAAAGATACACATCTGAATAAGAAAATCCTCATGATCCATTTTGACAGCTGAGAGATAGCATCCACAACAAACACTTTACCAGTTAGCAAAATAAAATCAATTAATACATTGTTCATCAGATTCATAAGCTGGAGAACTCAAAAGAAAATATAAACTTTATTTACCATTAGCTCAAGCCATATATAAATTTACTGTATTCACCCTTGCCTATAAACTGATAACATTAGTAATCTACTTGTTGAAATCCTCATTCAAAATCAGGTAATTTCATTAAGGCAATCTTAGTTTTGAAGTTGCTTCTAACACAGTTCTGTGTTAGGGCAAAATTACAGACTTGAATCAACACAACTAATTGAAGAAAAAGTCAATGAAGGATATTTAGATATTCAAAAGTATGAAAACTAAAATTAAAGTCACATTCTCTGATTGCACAATCCACAATTCCACAATTTCAATGTAAGTGGGAAGAACTGCTTTCATTGGAAACTTAAGCATCCAGAATGATCCAAAGTAAAAACAAGCAAGGCTGACATTGGTATATTGCATGTAAACATTCATACAGAGACAACTGCCAAAGAGCTGGATGTGCACTCAGTTTGGCTTTACCTGTGACAACATCTGTTGCTCCTGTATTAACACAGAACTATACCTGATTAATCAGCTGAAAAAGAGAAAACTGCATTGTGCCAACCTGTTAGCAGGTGCTTGCAAAGACACCACAAGTCCACTACTCTATCAAGTCTGTGGTCTTCCAGCTGTAGAACATTTCAAGCACTATAAGAACACAAGTTCATGTTCCACCCATTAGTCAAATTGTTAGAGTTTCAAACTGAATCTGGAATTCCTTCCAAATAGCTTGGAGCCAACGCCTCAGCATCGGAAAGATGTTTAACAAAAGAGACAAAAGACATGCATATGCGGACACTAACTACTGTGGCTAGGTCCTTTGTTGGGATCTTCCCTTAGCAGGGGAGGGAGGGGGAAGGGGGTTGGTGTTTTCTGGTTTTCTGCGCAGGGCAGAGAGCTCAGGCTGTCGTCGGAGCGAGAGGAGGGAGAGACAGACACTGAGATCCCAGCATCACTGGATACTGGATTTGTGTTCTTTTTCTTCCTTTCCCAACTCGACTGTGTTCATCNAAGACACAAATAAACCCTAAATTTCAATCTTCATGTCTGCCAATAACTAAAGTCATAAATAAGTATTCTCGGGCTTAGAAATGGAGTATCATCGAAGGACTTTGCAAGTGTAGATGTGAACAAAGATACAGGAAAGGATAGAAAAATAGGCTTACATTGTTTTAGAAAGCCAAGGTTCTGGAGAAGCATTGTTTTGGTGCTGGTTCATGAATGAAATGAAACAGTTTCTTTAGCAAGAGTTTCAGGTAGGATTGTTCTATGGGACAGAGAAAAATTCTCCTTCCTGGCAACACTGTTTCTGTGTGGTTGTACAGTCAACCTAACACTGAAGGAAGCTATGCACTCTAACTCATATCATAGAAGACAAGGTTCACTGGTATTGCCTTTGCCATCCATGGAGGTTCTGTTTACTCCCAAAGGAGGTTCATCCACAGGGCCTGAAAGAATATAGCAGAGGGTTCTGTGAAGACCAGGTTGTCCTCTATTTTTAATCTGGCCTTTGTGGTGGGTTGACACTGGCTGGATGTCAGGTGGCTGCCAAAGCTGCTCCATCACTCCCTCATCAGCTGGGCAAGGGAGAGGAAATACAATCAAAGACTTGTGGGTTGAGATAAGGGCAGGGAGAGATCACTCACTGTCATGGGCAGTAACGCACTTGACTTGGGAAAATGAATGGAATTTACTACCAGTCAAATCAGAATAGGATAATGAAAAGTAAAACCAAATCTTAGAAACACCCTAACCCCACCACTCCCTTCTTCTTGTGCTTAACATTATTCCTGGTTCTCTACCTTCTCCTGGCCGGCAGCATGAGGGACAGGGAATGGGGGCTGTGGTCTGTTCATCACAAATTGTCTCAGCCACGGCTTCCTTCTCAGGAGTGGGACTTCTTTCTTTACTCCAGTGGGGAGTCCCTCTCACAGGAGGGTATCTTCTCCACCATAGGTGACCATGGGCTGCAGGGGGACAGCCTGCCTCATCATGGGCTGCAGTATGGGCTGCAGCAGAATCTCTGCTGTGGTGTCTGGAGCACCTCCTCCTTTTTTATTGACTTTGGGACGTCTGCAGAGTAGTTTGTCTCACATATTCTCTCTCCTCTCTTGGGCTGCAATTGCTTCTATGCATCAATTTCTTTTTCTTTCTTAAATATGTTATCCCAGAGGCATTATCACTATTGCTGATGGCTCAGCCTTGGCTAGTGGCAGGTCTATCTTGGAGCTGTCTGGCATTGGCTCTGTCAGACGCAGGGGAGGCTTCCTATGGCTTCTCACTTGAATGGCTCTTCCAGCTCCCCCACTACCAAAACCTTGCACACAAACCCCATACAGCATTCCAGATGTGGAAAGGTCAGAAGAGGTGGCCTCAAGACAACAAAGTAGGTGTCCTTACAGAGCAGTGCAGGTTCAGCTATTCATGGTCTTAGGTTTGAAATAAGTATTCTGGAGTGCTACTGCCTTCCAAACCTTTCTTCTCTTTTATTTCAGAAATATAATAAGATTACAACAACATGTAATACCCAGTCATGCATTTCTTTTAAATGCCTGGTGTTCCTGCTATAGGATCAGTTTGCATAAGTCTTACCACAGCAGAACTGGACAAAAAAATGTAGAGAGGCATCCACAAATTCCTCTGACTAGATGGACAAATGACATTTGGAAGTCTCCAAAATGTCTTAGACTTCAAGGTCAAAGCAACAGAAAAACTGCACACAACATACAGTGACAGCAAAGAAACAACCAGTAAATAACAGGTACAGACATGATCAGCACACATTCTAAGCAAAGCTAATGGAAACATCTATGAAAAATTATAAACAGGGAAAAATTAAATTCAAAAATCATAATGTTGTCTTTTAAGTAAATAAGTTTCATGTAGAAGTAAGGCAGTGCCAAAATGATCAGTTAGAGAAGATGAGTGAGGGCCAGGAGGTGGCAGTTTGCCATCCAGCAGTAGGGTTACATAAAAGTGCTATTCTGTGCTCTGGGTTTTATATAAAGTTTTTATGTGCACATATGTGCCTAATTAAACAAGACTGTGAAAGACATCAAAATTGGAACACTCTTCTAGGCACACTTGAGTAGGGGAGAAGAAATAGTAAAAAAAAAAAAAAGGAGATTTCATTTGATGTCTTCTTAAGTCACAATCCTCAAACCCTACAATGAATGCAATCTGTCCTCCTGTTTCTACACTTTCTTTCCATTGATGGTGACTCTGCCAAATCATAGGAGGAAGTTAATGGCAAAAAAAGATCATCTGTTTCTTCCAACTGATTTGCTGAGTACTTTAAAAACTGGCAGCTTTGAAACGTTTCAAGCTAGAAGGGAAACTATTCATGCACCCACACAAAAAAGTGTTTCTGAAGACTGAGAATACATAGTTCTGAACACTTCTCAGGTGATCAAAACAAATGCATTTCTAAGATGCTACTGCTTACATTATAATAGGCAGGAGGTCAGGGACCATAGAACTGAAGCACTGACTATAGCTAAATGAGAAGCAAACAGGGTTCTCTGGGGGGCAGAGAGCAGAAGGAAATGTTAGGTGAGGAAATTATTAAGGACTGGAAAGGGAATCCTGCTAAAAGAGATGTGTTATAATAAGAAACTGAGCTATATAGCTAAAATAGAGGGAGGGAGAGAAATAGTTTGGGAGAATTAAACAGCAACCTGTATGACATAGTTTTTGTTGTTTTAAACTCAAGGCATTGCAAAGTATCTGCAGATGAAATGATCTTTGGAAATAGAAGTTTACATAAGAATCATTTACCCTGCTTTTTGCCCTTGCAAAATTGAAGGCCCAAATTAATTTGAATGAAAACTGAGTGCCAAATTAATCTGAACGTTTAATTTTCATCCAAGGTTGCATGTAGGAATTTAGCAGTCTGTGATTTCTTCACAGAGCAGTAAGAGTCTGACCTTGGTCAGATTCTGTGTACTTGTAAAGATAAACAGCCTGCAGTTTCTGTGGGAATGCAGGTGCTGTGAAGACAAGCTGCACAGAGAGAGCCTGTAGCCAATGAGTGGTTGTTTATGTGTCTAAGCACCAGTAAGGTTAATGCACGTAGCCTTAGAGAATACTATAATTGTAGAAACTTCTTTAATAAAGTGAGCTTTGCAGTTAATCCACATTGGATCGTCTCGCATTGCTCCTAAGCCCGCCGGTAACTGCCAGTTCCGGCACCTCCGACAGTTGCAAACCTGCTATCAAATTTTCACATATTTCAAATACTATGCCTAGCTTGTCTTTTACATACTGCTTGCTATGCTCTGCACTGAGGGGAATCTCACCAAATGCTTTCTTAGGGAGACAGCAGCTTCATAGTTAGCAGTGAATTAAAATTGAGTATGTTCTGTGAAGGTTCCCTTACCTCTCCTTTCTCTAGCTCTCATTTCCATTGTAAAGATGTAACTTTTGATCCCACAGTGGTATCCAGCGTCCTGTACACACAGATGTCCTTTTGGAGTCGTCCTCTTCCCAGAATAAGAGTGTCAGTGTGCAAAGGCACCACACACTCTTCAGGATTACACAGACATTTTAGAGACTATGAGACAGGTGGAACAATTCACATGTGCCAACTTTGCCCAACAGTCCTCCACTTAGTAGTGCAGGTCAGGCTGTAGTGAAATACTACAGCATTATGTGACAAAATATTTGTAGGTCTATCCTATGAAGTTATCCAAGGAAGCAGACATGGTATAATTGTATTTATTATCAGATTACTCTCTTTTCTTCTTACCATGGAAATAGCCTGGAAGTGTGATAGAAGACAGAAGCCCAGTGGACTCAATCTCCTCTATGAGAGCCATGTAAGCAGATTTGTATTGGCCCTGAGTGTTCTTTAGGGACACTTTAATTCATGAGTTTAAATGTTTTCACAATGCAAATGCTGTGTTACAAAATGAGCAAAGTGAAACAACTAGTAACGACGTCCAGTGTCAGCAACTAAAAATACAAGTGACACTGGAACTGGACTGGTAGATCAAGAAACACAGAGAGTAACAGAGCTGAGAATCATCTCTGCTGAGACCTGCATATTTGGCTCTCATTACATGCTGCAATGCTGATTTAAATTGCTGGTAAACATTGTTTTCAGAAATCAGACCTGGTCCCAGACACTACTCCTCAGATAATATTTAATTTTTCTGCATTTCTATTATAAGGAGAATTTAACACCTCAGAAAACAGTCTAAAAGTGGTCAGAATGGAAAAACAGAAAGAAGCTGATCCACTCCATCTTGGTTTCCACTTATCACAGGTTGCAGCAATGATTCTCAGAGTATCATGCAATTTCTTAGAGCTTCTGTACAGGTGAGAGTAGATACCAGAAGCAGCACAAGGAAAATATTACAGCTAATTCTGTAATGCACTAGTAAAAAAGAAGAAGGACTCTAAAGTAAAATACGGAAATGGATCCAAGCCAAACATTTTTGAATCCAAATTGCTGCAAATGTTGTAGCATTTTTGTTCAGATTCAGGGGTTTAAGAAGCACTTGACCCTAGAGAGCTACTAGAAGGAAACCAAATCAGAAAGAAAGAAACTGTTCTCTGATGAATTTTGTGCAGCTGCCTGAAGGTAGACAGTGCTCATACATGTGAAAGAAACAGACTGAACAAGACAGTAAGGTCTTGAACACATGCAAAACATCATTTTCTTTATTGAGGCTCTTCTTTTTCCAAAGGCATGTTAGCAATTGTATAATAGTGGTCCTCCACTTCGTCATAGGAGAGCTTCAGTGGATTTGATACATGTGGGCAGAGCTAAGGTCCAGAACACTAGCCTGACCATTGCTGTACATTATCTTTTTATTATACATACGACAAGAGTTTTGTCTAATGGGCATAATAGCAAGCCTTGATCTCAGAACATGAGACCTGCCACCATGTTCCACTTGTTACCAGGAAGGCTTTTCTCCATCGAACCAGTCTCTCTAACCTGTGCTAGTGCAAACACAATTCACAGACCAAAATTATGCCAACTGACACTAGGGTGAGACAAACATCAAGAATTTCAGAAGTTTTTATTCTGACATTGAAAGGTTTCCACCATCAACAGCTCTTTCAGTTTCTTCCATGTATCAGAGTGGTATAAAACAAAGCAAACAGGCATCAGAGCCATACAGTAATAACAGACCTATGAGATCTCTTTTCTACCTGTCTTACCTTATGAATATGGGACATAGCTCTCTCTGTCCCACCATTATTCTCATCAAGATAGTGATGGGATTAAAACTAGAGCAGACTTTCCTTTGTGAAAACCACAAAACTCATTAAGAAGTGAATGGAATGGAAATGGTATTATCCCCTGCCTTGTATCTCTCTTGTGTTATCTGGCCCACACATATGCACAGCTGGTGTAAGGGTTTTCTGAGGTGACAGAAACATTCATGGTGGTGCATTACCCCTGTGAGGAAGGAAAAAATCAGGCTCTTAAACTGTCAGGTCCTACTTCCTCTGCAGCATTTTAAATGAAACAATTTTTCACACTCTGAATCCTTGTAAACAAGCTTTATAGTGCTTTCAACTTGACTCTACTGTGTGTTGCTGGAGAATTGCGAGTGTTTAGGATTTAAACCCTTTTGCTCATAACATCAGGCTGCAAGAACAAATAAAGGCTCTCCAAAAGCTTTCAGAACCTTCCAAAGCAAAATTATTGCATCTATCAGTATGAGCGGGCATGAAACACCTGGTGAATAAACTGCTCACTCAAATAAGAAAAGCACAAATTGAAATTAAATACAGTGTTTTAAATTTCTCTATTGCATCTATATATCCACCTACATCCTCTATTCATAATTGGAAATGCTTCAAGCACAGATCCAGGTTTTCACATCTGCACTAAGTGCCCTATTCAAATTACACTACTATCCATGCACAAGCTTCTGTATTTCAACAAGGTTTAGATTAGACCATATACAAATAGCTATATACAGGAAACCTCCCAGCGAAATATTTGGAAGCTTTGATTCTAAACTCTGCACAATTATTGCACAAAAATCACTTCTGGCTACTACCAGGCTAGTTCTTCCACCTCTCACTGCCCTCCTAATGCTTGCAAGTGCCATAAAATTGTTCCCATGAAACTCCTTGCAATGGAAAGAGGTAGTGACTGGAGGTTCACAGGTGAGTTGAGGGCTCAGCATGAAGTATGGAATAATGCATATTCTCCAGCCAAAGTCCAGGAACCAGTTCATTGGCAAATTTATCCTGCTGATTGTTGTTTTGAGAACTGCTCATTTGTACATTTATTTATGGAGCTAGAGTACTCTATTGAAAATTCTAACAAACTCCATATCCAAGTCTTGGAAAAGACTGGACAACACGTGGAGGCAAATGACATTTCCCTTAGCAACTTGAATACTGAATAGGGAATACCAAATCCAAGTGACTGCCAAAATGGCAGTTTGTGTCCGTCCTGCAATTCTACCAAGAATGAATCAAGATAAGCAACAAGGGCACAAACTCTGCTGCGCTCAAATCAGTGCAAAAAACTCCTACTGACCTCGAGCATTCGTACTGAGAGGACATGGCAGAAGTGTGTTTTCTTGCTTACTGGGAAAGGATTTTGTTTCTTTCCAGAAACATTCTTAGTGTGACATCTAGTGTCAGGAACAAATACCTTACAAACTCGTCAGAAGCAACAGACCAAGGAAATAACTAAGTCAATGGAACTGGAAACTCAAGTAACAAAAATTACAACAAAACTTTTAAAATATGAACTAACATCTAAAACACATTAAATTCTAGGGGGAAATTTTTGTTTCTATAAATAAATCCACTAAAATACATACCAATCATCCTTTCTATTCAACCCCAACTCTGACCTTATAATTTCTTTGGTCACCTCAGTGTTATCTTGTTTTCCAGACTGTTCTTATACAGCAACTACTGCATGACAGTCCAGTTTTATGGAGTATTACAGGTGTATTACGGGATGCAAACCATTCCTGCTGACTTTAAAGGGCACAAAAAGAAACTGTGGTGAAGCTGACTTTTGAGGTCAACACACTGACTTCAGCTGTTGCTGCATTTGTATATTTTTAGGTCCTTATGAAAGAAATCTAAAAAGTAAAGTAATAAAAGGATTAGGAAACAACATTCAAAATGTTAAATTTTCTTCAAAATCTAGTTCATATCACCTCAAAGAAGGTGTGGAAAAATGCCTCTGAATAATTTTTCAAGTCAGCAATTCAGAAAAGCTATTAATTCTAAACACTAAATACAATTGATTAATAATTAAATCTGGAATCTTTAGGCCAGGTTTACTATAAATATGATTTGCTGCCATAATTATGGTGACAGGTTACAGTTTTACCTTCTTGTCTCTGCTTTAAGTTCCACAGCTTTACTGAAGTTTAAATTCAGAGGATAACACTATTGGAAAGTGGACTTCATAACTGTTGGTGTCTTATGGCCAATTTTTTCATAAGTGTAGGCCAAATACAAAGGGAAGCATAAGTTTGATGCTAAATTTTTGCAATCTCAAGGCTAATCTGGCAGTCAGGCTTCTGGTAACTGCTGGATTTCTTGATTTAACAAAGAGGAATTATGTTCTGAGCAGGTACAGTGACATTCACTGCCATCTTCTGGAAGTGCCTCTGAAGTACTTATGCTGGAAGCATTCAGAGCAGTGACAAGGACTTAGCAAAATGTTAAAACCACTTTTTAGAGGAATCACTGCTTTGATGTCAGCTCTCTTTCAGAACCAAAACTTCCTTCCCAAATAGAAATTTTTCTAAACAAAGTTTTAATTTTTATACAATAAACTTTCCAAAAAGAGATAACTGCAATGACAAATCCCTGTGTACTTACATGTATCATTTCTGAACAACTATACAGAAGCCTCTGGTGACAGCAAACCTAAACCCATTTTAAAAAGCTCTGTTCATAAGGGCACCTCTACACAAGCTCACTGCCATGATTATATTGATCTGACCATTTCATTTTATAAACAAATGTAGTTAGAATGCAGCAAAGGCAGCAATCCCTAAAATATTTATACAAACATTATGTAAGGGGAAAGAAGCAAAATATGTCATATTTGTAACTTACATACATTAAATACACATATATATTCATAAGAAAGTGGATAATTTCTTTTTTGGTGATTCATTGTCAGGCCATTATTACCTCATTAGCTGGCTAAGTTCCTTCCTGTAAGGGTCATGATTATAAAAGGCCAGGAGGAATAAGTTCAAGGAAGCTGTTCTAGACATGAAAGTCAAGGTTGTTATTAAATGTGTCAGTGCAAAGGAGTCTGTGGACATAAAATCTATCTGCACAATATTTGATGATGACAATATTAAAAATGATGAGAGAAAAATAAAATCTCATATCGTGAATTCCATGGAGCTCATCTCTCTTGCACCAAGGTAAAAAGATACTATGCAATCATTGTTCCCTTCTCACCAAGGTCCTTTTTCTACACAACATGCAGATCCTCGTCATGGTTCTGGTTTCCTACAACTAAGAAGGAGCAGTCCACCAAAACAATAAACCAGCCCAGAATCTATGTCTTTTCAGCATGCTTTAGCATGAAATTGTTCTTTCCTTCTACAGGTTAGGCAAGCCATGGTGGTAGTATGTTGCAGGGCTCTTATTTCCAAGGGCTGGAGAGTCCACTAAGTGCTGGGAGGGGTGATGAGTATCCTTGCACATATTGCTGATCCCCCAGTACTGACAGAGCTTTCCATCACTATGTCAAGGTGAGGATGTGAGAATTTTTGTCTCCTTCAGTGTACTCATCACTTCAGTGTTAAATAGGTCAGGAAACTTGTAAAGCAGAAGCATAAAGAGATTCTTTTTTTACTGGTTGCTCCCCCATAGGTCTTAGTTCATGAGTCTGTGGCTCCAGTCAAAACCTCTTATTTAGCTGTAATATACACATTCAGTTGTGAATAGTGGTATTTTTTTTCAAGGCTATTTTAATTGGAAGTGACTTTGAAAAAGATATAACTCTAAAAATATTTTGGGAGGTTTAAACTTACATCTGTACGCAAGATGCTCAGAAGAATTTAATTATCTCAGCTTATTAGGGAAGTGCTGGTAATCAATAAGGTGTCTGCTTCCTCCTTGTAACACATTTAATGCCCTCTGCATGGGCAGTATGGAACACATTTGCTCTTTAATTATGGTTACAACAGATTTATTCTGATGCATCATAGAGTAATCAGTCATCTGTTACCTTCATGAATTTGAAATATTTTTATGGCTAGTAATGAAATCACAGAGCAGAAAAATAAGATCAAAAAATGGTTTATATTTTCTCCATAAATTTGTTATAAAGACTGTGAAAGGAAATTCTGACTTGAAAGCTTGTTTTCCCTTAACTATTTTCATAGGTGGCTTCTAACAGAAAGCACACCTAATGTAGTTTTTGAATGTTTAAATGCAAATGTAGAGCTCAAAGAAACAGCTCAAACCACTTCAAAATCTACTTCACAGCAGGCAGATAGCATTTGAACACAGAACACCTTTTGAGTGATCTTCTTCGTAGTGAAGAGAGGAATATCCCCAAAAGAAAGGGTTCAGCCACAGAAATACCAAATGTGATGTAAGATGTTATTTAGAAATCATACACGCTCTAATAGTGAGTAACCACTTACACTGCTTAGTAGGTATGATGACACACATTGAAGCCCTTATTCATGAACTCAGTCTAACACAGGATGAAATATTTTCTTAATTTTTTTAGTCACTCATTAAAATCAATATTAAAGCTTTAACTGAGTCAAGATACTCCATCATGTCCCTAAAACATATGCTTAGTTGTAAGAGTATGTTTAAATCTATTTTAGTGTTCTCTTAAACACACAGTGTGGGTAGATAGTTTAGCTCAGTGGCTGAAACACAAATAAATACTTCTGGCATCCTTCCTGAGATAAATGTTGCCCAGAAGAATGGAATAGATATTTCACTTTTTCATGTAGGAATTTAAGAAAATTATTTCTACAAAACCACACTTTGAGAAAGTCTAAAACTTTTGTACTTGTCAAAATTAAACCTTTTAAATTCTTCAAATATTTTCATCAAACTTTCCAGATACTCCTCTTCCCCAAACTTGACACTCATCATGAACAATTTTTTCCCTTCCCAAACTGCATTTTTCAGTTAATTTACTTTTAAATGAAAAGAGTTATCCAGTTCTACTGGTGTTTCTAACTGGCACCAGTTTGACTATCTCAAAATACAGAGATTGATTTAAAAAAGGCTTATAGAACAACTGTCAGAAGCAAAAAACTATAAAGCAGACCTTAGACCTAAAACTTAGTCTGGAGCACTGCAGGAGATTTCAGATATGAGTCCTTGTTACTGGATGTTCCAGTACATCTGGGCTGACATCTCGTAGTTTGGTAGTGATATGATTTTAGCCTAACCCTGCTCGATGAGTCATATGATGCCCCCCAGGACACGGTTGGCCCTCCTGGCTGCCAGGGCACTGCTGACTCATATTCAACTTGCTGCAAACTGAGAGCCCCAGGTCTCTCTGCAGTGCTCTCCAGGCTCTCTCTCGCCAGTCTATTCGCACAACCAGGGTTGCCCTGTCCAAGGTACAGAATCTGACAGTAAATCACCCAACAATTACATTCCTCCAGGACAGATCAGAAACTGTCCATCTGGCTTGCTGGTTTATACTTTGGTTATACAACCCAGAAAAAGATATTTTAAAAAAACACACTTGGAATGTAGGTATCAATTTTCAATCTGGAGAAGGATTTGACAGAATTGTCCTGCTCCAGCATTAGTCCCAGGACAATGTGCCTGATGCCCATGCATTATCTTCAGGAAGTAGCCTTTGCTCTACTCACCAAAATGCCACCCAACTTTTGCCGTGTGGCCTGTCAGGAAATGCTTTGTGCAGTACTTTGTCCTTTCCATCTTTCCTACAGCTCCTTTCTTTGAGGCAAGGATGTAACTTTTGAGCTTTCAGAGAAGGTCATGTTGCGCCATAAAAGAGAGACTCTCTACATGGTATGGATCTATGAAAAGACTATCCACAGTTTAGCCCACAACAACTTACTACTGATTATTTGAGATTTTCAAGCTATTATTTAATTTTGGCCCAGTTTTGTACAACTAGAATATGCAAAATATTTTTAATCCTATACCATAAACTTAGACAGGGAAGGAGTATCCCCCTTTCTAGATTTCTCTCAAGGCTAGAGCCAGCCACCTGTCCTTCACAGAAACAATTATTCATGAAAGAAAAATTGTATGGATGTTGACTGAGAGTTCACTTAAGCTAATGGTGCGGTCAGACATTAATGTGACTAATGGTAGTGGCCCCTCTGGATGAGTTACATGTTAATAGTGCTCCAGCTGCTTTGGCTTTGCAGAAACCAGTCAGATGGCTGAGAATCACTTTTCTGGTCTTTCTTCAATTAACCTCTGATGAATGAAATAACAAATTAAAATTATGAGCAATTCTGATACTAGGGGGCCGGGGTGAGGCAGGGAGGGGGATATTATTATGTCCATGTTAGGCATTAAAGGACACTTACAATCTCCTTGGCTATTTGGAATTCAAATAATCACTTAGCAGCTTCTCAGGACTTACACTTAACACTGCAGTCACCTGAAACAAAGGCCTGATATGGCAATATTTATTCAGCAAAAGGCCACTGTAACATACAAGTTGTATCATGAACTTGTTACACAGCATATGCCTCAAACTCCTCTGCAGTTACCTAGCAATGTAAAAGTAACAAATAAAACATGCAAGGGTATTAAATTACAAAGCCATTATACTGCATTTCTAGTATGCTCTTGATAATCTTCTAACAAAAGATTCTGAAACAAAACTGCCTATTCCTTCTCATTGACCCATATTTCTGTTCAGTGTGTGGGTTCTCAGTACCCCAAAGTTTCATTTTCAAAAAGTCTTTGTCCCCAAATGTCCAACCAAAGATTGCAGGAGTAGAATTTCTTTTCAGAGATTGAGGGAACAATGACATTTGGTAGAATTCCAAGGTACAATCATTCAGCAATCACTATAGTGCAAGACGCTGATGGATACAGATGTTCAAGATAAATACTTTGCTTCACAGGTAACATACCAGATGTCTAAACAAAAGTTTTCAGGGCTACAGTATAGAAGACTGTCAAATAATGGTCTGAAGTGTGCATCTTTTGAAATAAAACCATTTTTGTTTGTTTTTTTAATTACTGAAATAATTAGAACAAATTCCACTGTAGTTTGGAGAAAAGTGTCTTATTTCCCAACATGCTATTACTGAGTTTAAGCTTGAGTATAGTCTGACAGGCTGATGAGAAGAGCACAGAAAGCCCTTTCAATATCTAAGTGCACTTCATATATGCCATGCAGTTCAAGGAATGACTAGCTAGGCAAAGAGCAAAGTCTCACAACTGTTCTATTACTCACCTGAAAAGAAGAAAGAAGAAGATAAGGAAAGACAGAATTGCATGATAACCAAAAAGATTTCTCTTCTTATTGGCTCAGAATGCATAATTGCCCTACATGGAGCCATAAATTAAAGAATTTTATTCTATTTTTCCTAGGGAGGTGGGATGGAGGTGGAGGGGGGTCTTTATTTCCCTAGAAACATTTACAGTTACTTCCCATCTTTAAGGCCCATTTATGGGGTCGTATCCCAAACACTTCCCTCTGTTTTATTTAGCTAGCTCCCTGCTGGGAATCTTCTACAGGTAAACTTTCATCTTGACCAATCTTCCACTGAACAGGACCACCTCCAGCATCTGAACATACATAGTCCCTGAGATTTTTTCAAAAATGTGGTTGACCTTGACTTACCTCATTGATATTTATCATCTCACTTGAAAAATATTTATGTTCCTGGGACTGAACATCTATGAGAATGGTAAACAGAATATGCTAATGAATTTCCTGGTACTTCAGTATAAATAACTAACTGTTTTTCCCATCAGAGCAAGATTCAGTTTTGAGTGTCTGATTTCTTTAGGCATTTTATCTACCATGATTAACACAGGTCATACTTTTCTCAAAACCAAAAAAAAAAGACACTAAGATATTCCATTAATGTTACTGTTGAGACTTATGTGATGTCAGCCAGATAGCTTGGAAAGGGCAGTGGATGGAGATGGGTATATATCTCTCATATCAACTGAAGGAACAGCCCCTTTTAGAAGCACTTCTAACTGCAAGAAAAAGACATCAAAAGGGATTTGATGTCTTTACCTCAAAACTCACAGAACCTTTTCAAAACATAAAATAAGGCTCACAACTTTCATAGGAGAGGAATGTCACAGACTCACAGAATATTCTGAGTTGGAAGGGAACCACAAGGATCATCGAGTCCAGCTCTTAAGTGGATGGTACAGACAGGGATTGAAACCACAACCTTGGCATTGTGCTGACTGAATGTGATTTTTATTCTTATGCACAAAGGCTGAAACATTCACTTGAAGGTTTGAGCAAAACCTAAAGAGAGGGTGAGGAAGGAGGATGTTAACTGCAGAAACCTCTGGGACCAGTTTATGAGGAACTGCCTTGGCAACAGTTCACAGTAGCTCAAGTGATGAAATTATTTTTTTAAAAAAACTGTATCGGACCATGTTCAGAAAGCACCAGAATGTAGTAAATGCTTCTATTGATTTTGCATTATTCAAGCCAGAAAAATAACCTACCTTTGCATGATATCTAATTTAGTTGATTTAGTTTGTTAATAATTCTGTGTCTAAGACTGAAATGAAAATTGCAGTGATTTTTCACTCTGGAATTAGATGACTGCAGAGGAATTAATTTTTCCATATCATGTAAATTATTCGAGAATGTTATAAAGCATGTTTTTAAACTGTTAAACTGCTTCACCATTTCCACTGGTATGAAATGCTGGTCTCTCAAATACTACTATTTTAGGGTGCTGACCAAAATTCTGTAGGAGGCAGCAGAGTCTTAACAGTGGTGAGACTTGGACTGGGGCCATAATGGACCTTACAGGAGAGAGGAAACAAGTCTTAATGTGTATATTGAAACTGGAGGATCAGATGTGCATTCAGGACATCAATGACCATGTGAGCATTATATTGCATGCGTTTCCCATTTGACATCAACATCTAATGTGACTTTCTCTCATGCAGCATACCTGTGTTTGGAGGCATATTGAGATAATTATTAGACCTTTTGGTTGTAATTTAAATCTTTTGGATTTGCTTATAAAGTCACTTGCCAGGCATTCAATTGCTGGATACTCTACTAAAAAATAAAACAAATCTTACCAAGGGTCAAATCACTTTTATATTTTATTCAATGTTCAGAAACTATGTCCTCATGCATTTTAACGTGAAATCTCTTTTAAGAGAATATAATTAAATTCCACATCTGGAAACCAGGTTTATTTAGGGGGTTTTTTCTTCCCACCCCCTCCCCCCCCAATCCCAAAGAGACTTGAGTTCTTTAAACGCTCCTTTCCCTCGTGCTTCACTACTGACCTCTACTGAGCAGTAAGGAAATTGCCTGAAATTCTTAGTCCTTTACAGAGTAAGAATGTGATAATAATACAAGTTTTCCCTTATTCTCTCAAAGTAGAAATGTTTGCAAGAGTTGCTGGGCTATGTTCCTGTATTATCCTTCCTAAGAAACTGTTTTCCAGAGGAACAAATAATACAACCAGGAAACGGTATTTTTTAACCACAGTAAACTAGTTAAGTTTCAAAGATACTACAAGATTAAAGCCAAATCTGCAAACATGTGACATGACACCCAAAGTCTGAAGTGCTCCTAGAATCAGGTTTGCAAACCTCATGAGACTACACTGAAACTTGAGTATTTGTGAGAAACAGCCTTGTAGTGTACCGTAAAAATAGCACACCATTGAAATAGTCTCACACATCTCTCCCTTGGTATGTGCTTGACTGGTCAGGAATTTTGCTCCTGAGGAATACTGTATACTGTGTCAAGCACATGACATTGAAAACCATATTACACTTTGAAAGTATTTCACACACTTCAGACGGTTAACGCATTTTCATTTTAGTATTTATTTTAAATGCATGACAATTGTACTAATGTTCTGTTTATCCCCTATCCTAGTTCAGAGCATAGTTGATATTATATAATTTGACAGTCTTGTAAAAATATCTAGGTTAACAGTTCTTACAATCAGAGTTCTTCCATCTTCAGAGTCTATTAAGGTTATCATATTTTTGCAGTATAGAATTATCTTTTCATGATACCAGAAGAAGCTCCATCGAAGGTAAAAATAAAACAGAAATGTTTCCATGTCCCAAGAAATTTCAAATATCCAGAGACTGACAATGCTGTCTAATTCTGGGTATTTCTCCAGGCCTCCCACATCCTTTCATCCAGAGTGCCAGAAGACAGGAGAATTTCACTAACTGTAGTGTTTTGTAGCCCATCTAGCACAAAATTTCTATTTCTAGCGACTGAGCAAGTCAATCTCAATGAAGAACACAGTATGCCTGAAAATTGCTACAAGGTATCTCCTAAATTGCTGACAATAATGACATTCACAGAAATTTAAAAAAAAAACAACCCAAACTTGGAAGTTTTAACAGTTTCAACTCCCATTAAAAAAAAATCAAAGGAGGACATTATATTTCCCAAAATAGACTGCTGATAATTAGTAGAACAAGAAGCTGTTTTTAAAAAGGGACAGGGGAATACCAGCACAAATGAATGACAGGGTCATGGGTTGCTATGAACTTTCAAAAAAACTATTGTGAAATGAGGGTAAAGCTGCACTCCCACCCAGAGAGCTGTGGTCACAGTCCCTTTGGACCAGCAACACACAGCAAGCTTGACCAAAACCAGATGATGCATTAAAAGCCCTTTCATAACAGCTGGGAAAGAACAGCTCTGCATGCCTTTGTGTTCTGGAGTAAGCAGTTCTAACAGGGTATTTTATTCTAAAAGTGCTATTGAATTTTAACTTCACTGTGTCACTCTATAATAGTTTCATTCTACTGAGGAGGCCACAGGCAGTTTTAATCTTATGCACAGACTGAGAATTGGTAACAGTCATGGGAACAGCAGCACGTTACTTGTTCTACTAGGAAAAGGACAAACAATACTAAAAAAAGATACCTAATAATGAGCTTCCTGCCTACATAGCACTGAGACAGACACTGGAAAGTGCTGAATCACTCAGCAGGAACCAGGAACACTCTTTTTCCTTGGTGCTGTCTGTTTAGGAGGGACAGAAATGCCTGGAGAAAGACTGTTGTCAGAACTATCACTGGAATTAATGCTTTCCAACTAATGCTGCAGCATTGCACTACACGACTGCAGCAGTACATTAGTGTTGTGGTCGTGGTGTTTTGGTCTCTGTGCACCAACACCAAGGCATCACCAACCTTTCACCCAGTGTTTGCTTCACCCCAAGGTGGTGGTAGGCTCTTACCTATTCACTGAACCTGGGCAGGAACTGACTCACAGTTACGCTTCTGGAGGCAGCTTCAGGAGCTACCAAGTCTGCAACCTCACTGCACTCAGCAGGAGCTTAAACTGACAAAGAGAGGATCACACTTCTCCTCAACCTCAAATTGAATGTTGCTGTTGGGTAGAAATCTCTTCAGAAAAACTTCAGGATGTTTTCTAACCCTTACTCTGGATTAATTTGGCTAGAAAAGGAATTATAATTGCAAGTGTGAAACTTTTAAATTTTGAATTATTTTTTCCTCTTCTTTAGAGATAAAACACATATTGACAGTAGAAACCAGCATCCTTCAAAAACTTCAGAATCAATTAGCAACTATAAACATAAAAATTAATACAAAAGAAGCATTGGAAAAGTGCAATATATCTTATAAATAGGATACAAAAAGGACAATAACTTCTAAAATATTTTTTAAATAAAAAATGTAACTGCTCATACTACAAATAACAGCTGCATATGGAGAAAGATATAACTTGCATCAGTGTTTAGCCATTTTTCTAAATAGACTATGAAAAACAAAACAGCTAATTATCTTTTTGTTTTTAGAGACTGTCTTATAGCAATATAATATTTTTAGTATTTCTCCAAAGCTCCACATTTTTCAGGAGTAAAAATGAATATAAAATATTAACCAATCCTAAAAGCATTCATATTAATAAATGAAAAAAGCTCTTGATCAATAGCCTTGAGTAAGATAATTTTTCAAAATAAATAAAATTTCAAGCCTGCTCTTACTGAAAAAGTAAGCAACACTCTGTAGGTGTCCTAAAAGGTAACCACATGCTCAGCTAGAAGAAATTGGGTTTCATTTGTTACCATAGAGGCAAAAGACTAAGTCACTGGGTAGTGACTGACATCTCAGTAAGATGCTTGAGAGTAGATGAGATGCTAAAATTCCTTGGAGGAAGAAAAAAAATCAGGTGATAGATTAAACACTGTCTTATATTACATATAAGATGAAAGAAGAACAAAGAATGCACCTGTGAATGCAAACAACTTAGGGATTTCAGTGCCTGCCCCATGAAGAATACATGTGGTCTGTTAAAGCTCTTTATTGCTTACATCTGATCCAAGCTCAAACTAACTCATTTTACTAGTTTTGGGAATTGTGACCAGTAATCACATAAAGGAGAGTTTCACTCCAGGACAGAGTTATAGGGTGCAACCTGGGCACTGTCAGCAGTCTCCTATATAGTGGAATAGTTTATCAGTCCCTAGAGAGGCTTTTGCAAAACCTGCTCTTCTCTCAGCCTGTAATATATACAAGTCTCTTTCCACTTCCCAGGTATGAAAATTGGCTTTTCAGTTTACACTTCCATTTAGTAGTCCCTACTACACATCCCACAATGCTGGCCAAAAGGACTGCCATTATACAAAACAGAAATAAATCTGGAAACAGTGCATCAGGAAAAGAGGTAAGTTAAAGTTTAATTAATCACTCTAACAGAACATTCTTAGGATCAAACAAAAATGTAAGACATTCTCTCACTTTGAGAACCAAAAGTAATCATACAGCCGAATACCTTCTTCTACCAGAACATCTCTGATGGCAGTCCATGGAGATGGAGCTCCACTCTTTTTCATCTCAGATAAAACTTCCTGCCTTCCAACAACGGTCTTTTTCTGATGTTTGAATGTAAGCAGCCCAGACTACCACCATCAGACTGAGTGAATCCAAGTGTCCTCCTTTTTCTAATCCCAAGGTAGTCCAAAAGTATTTTCCATGTTTCTTAAGAGGACCATAGAAATCACTCTTAAGCAGAAACCTGTGCATATCAGCATAACATCTTTAGCAACAACAGAAGTCCTCAGGACTCTCTGCTGTGGGGCAAGTTGTGTACAGCAGGACTTGGCATCAGGGTTCTGAGTCCCAGACAGGAGACAACTTGGACACTCCTAGCAAAGAAGGCACTGTCTAAATTCAGACTGAAGCGAAATGGAAATATCTATTAAACCTTCATTTGCCCCATCATGATTTTATTTTCTTGCAAAAGTTTTACTAACAGACACAATTGAAAAGAGGAAAGAGCATATTTAACACAAGTGTTCTGTACATGATAATTTATCTCATTTTATTTTGTCTCTTTTAATGTTATGCTATACCATGAGGGTAATTTCTTGACAGATGAATTACTGTCCTAGTTCAGCAGGAGAGACCAGTTATCACTGTGTGGGGGTGATTAAAGCTGTGTATTCTACACCCTCTATTCATTCCCCAAGAACAATGGACCATTTGCAGTTTCTGCCCAGGAAGTCGTTAGCACCTCCACACCCNATAAACATTGATTAAAAAAATTCATTTCTCTCATTAAATTGCATTTATCCACTTACCCATTAAAGTGGCTTGTAATGCGAATGCACATTTCTCACATGACATTCCAAAGCAATGAACTAGAATATGACACCTTGCCAAAATGGCACATTAATACATCTCATAACAGAGTTGAAATACCAAAAAAAAGTCTACAAAAAATAAAAAAAACCCACCAACCAAGACCCAAGCCAAGCCCACATTATCCCCAGCTGTTTATATAAGGTATCTTTTACTCCAACTTTCTCTAGAATCAAGCAATTTTATTCTTCACCAAATGCTGGCAAATCACAAGCCACTTGTAATCCAGTAAGTTACTAGAGAAGCTCTAAACAGCAGATCAACCAGAGTCATCTGGGACTCATTCAAAGGACACTGAAAACAACCTCCCAAAGCACTCTGCACTGATGGGTGCAGACAGACCTTAACAGGCTCTGACTGTAGTGAGCATGGTGTGGGCCCAGCACCCTACACAGAAATCTAAGAATGATGAGCCAGCTCCAGGCCACAGAGCAACAAAGCTGCATTAGTGCAGCTCTGTGCCCCAGTTATTGTGCAGTAGCAAGAGTCAGAGCTCATTAGCTCAGGAACTCTGCTAAGCTCATTTGTACACACTTCTTCAGAACTGAGCTGCTAAGTCTGTGAAATGCTGAACTGTATTTCTGAATGCACTAGGTCAGACTGCACTTTGTGCCACTTGTCAGCAGTTAGGTTCCCCTCTGATCTCAGCCATGGTCTGAGGCAAAATGACTCTCCAATCAAAACATCACAAAGATAGCTATATCTCAGGAAAGAACCTTACCTTTTATCCGTATGCATACAACAATCCCACTTAAAATCTTTCTACGAATACAAAACATGTGACTACAACTAACCTCTTTTTTTTTCAGTATAGGTACTCAAAATAGTCTCTCAAAAAAGACTCAGTCTAAAGTATAGTCTCTCAAAAGATGATAGACATTTTAAATACAATGGCTGAGTCAGCAAAGATAAGTGCAGGTATTGCCATATAGATTTGCTGAGATGAGTGCCTTTTATAGATCTTTTCACATTCTCTTGAGTGATCGGAATCGTTATTTGCCTTATTTTGCAAAAACCAGAGATCACCCTTTGGTGCTTAGCTATGCCAATAGTCAGCTAAGAACTGCTCTCATTTACAACAGCCTTCTGAGTATTGCCTACAGGCCACTTTTACAGGTCTGAGCAGCCCCAGCTCTCAATGTTGCTGCAACAACTGTCTTCTCAGAGTACTGAGTTAATACAAGTGTTATGGTTAAATAACACTTAAGAAAGTCTATCCTATTCCAATCCCATTGGGATTGCATCTTCTCTATAACACTACTGTGTCAAATCTTACACAACAATCTGCTTTGTACCTCCAGGCACATACAGGTCAGCCAGGTGATCTGACCTGTGCCTCTGTATTTGAGAACCATCTCCCTTCATCTTTTCTTTATTGACAAATCCTGAGAGGCTTTGTGAGCATGGACCCACATTAGTGCTTGACAGTCAGTTGCTTAAAACATCTCTGGTGACTTTATCTAGATTGTGGGCCAACCACATTATTGGAGGCAGAGTCATCTGAATTGTCTTGAGTAGGCCAGCTATATTCTAAAAGCAGTACAGCCACACCTTCATTAGCCACATCTACCAGTTTGGCTCAGCTAGAGGTTCTCTGTATTTTATGGCCAATGAAAATTTCTCCCTTTCCCAGTCACATCTTACATTACAGTTTGCTAGAATAGCTTGCCCATTAATCACATTTACCACGTTTCTGCCTTATACAGTCCCCAGAAAATTGAGAGCTGGTAGTACTTAAGGAAAAGGGGAGTGAGAAGGCTCACAATCATATTTCTATTCAACGTGCACACTCATGAGCCATACACTCAATAAAAGGAACAAAATCTACTGTGTAACACAAGTATGGTCATAAAATCATTCTTAATGCTATCAGGTTTACTGAGCAACAATTTAGCCACAAACGAATTGTGCCCATGGGTCCACTGAGTCTCAGGCTGGCTCTTTTTTTCACATCTGTTTCAGTCCAGCAACATATGCATCACACAGTTCTGCTTCAGTGTGCTTTGACATGATTGATTTCTGTGACATGAACTCTGCCATTGTTGCCTCGTTTGTGGTGTTCATGTTTGTGCTGCCTGTTTGGGTAAGAGAAAGCAGGAACTCTCAGTTCTAAAGCACAACTACACTTCAGAATACCCTTCCTGCAAATCAACTCAGTATTACCACTGGGCAACTACAGCTCCTCTTCCTGAACTTGACAAGGAAAGTCCCTTTTCTGCTGCAGTAGCTGCCACTATTTCAGCCTGGTCCCACGCCAGTCTGAGCCTGCAGGATTCCACAGACCAAAACAGATCCTCCAGACCCACAGACCATTTCTTCTGTCAGTAAGATGAAGGATTTGGAACAAGACTGCTAAACTTGCTCTTGTTTATTTGAGAAGCTTTTATGGTTTCTTGGACAGAAATACATACCCTTCCCTCAAAATGACAGAAAAGCTTTGGCTGAAAGGGAACTTTGGAGATGATTCTGTCAAACTTAAATACCATTCTCAATTCACAATTCCCTGCCTGTTAAGTCAGGATGACTTTCTAACTCTGAAACAAAACACAAAAATTGTATTTTTCCTATTATTATTACAAAATATTAACTTAGCAAGAACATCTGAAGCAGGAAGAAAACAGTACTGTGTGGGACTAGGAATAAATAACACAATGATTTATGTAAATTACATTAGACACAGTAGGTTGTTCCCTTTTGCCGCCAAACTTTGGTGCTAATCTTCCCTCCTAGAAGTTTCTGTCCAGAAAATTCTTGTCTTACCTCCTAGATATATCTGTCCAAAAGTATTCAGCATTCACAAATCTCTCATTTAGAATTCTTTTGGCTATTTCAGTTTAAAATAAGCACATGCTCAACAGGACCAAATACCAGAAATAAAGAGGGTGGAATATCAAGATTTTTCTACAGTAAAAAATACCGCATAGTAAAATATCTCTATCTAGGGAGAGAGAAGTTATATTTCCAGAAAATTATGACATTCCTAATGAAAACAGACTTCTGTTTTGTGAAATTAGAAGTAGTGAATCACCTTTCTAACTAAAGGATATGCAATTTAACATAAAAGTGATTTATATTAGTAACATTACATTCCCTACAGCATGAATATAGCACATACAGATTGCAAGATTTTTTTAAGGGGCTGGATGATTAGTCAGCTACTCAAGAACAGCCACTTGCTGAGCCAGCTGAAGGTAATATGAGCACTTCAGCGTCTCATGTCACGGCATAACCTGGTCATCTACAAAGATTAGAAAGAAATGTTCCTCACATGTGTAGTCCTGAGTAGTTGGTGCTGTGTATCACAGATCTTCATGCCTGGCTTTTAACCTCTTCCTTGAGCAGAAGCTTATCACTGTTTCTAGATGATACAGAATCACAACAGAACTGATTCTGTATGCTAAATCTTGTTCTCTTACCTTTTTACTGAGATAGGCTCCTCTGGTGAAAAAGAACAGTTCTATTATACATTATACTTCAATATATGGATGACTTCCAAGGTCATTCAATTTACATTAAAAGTTGTACATCCAATTTATTTTAATGGTCCACCAGGCAACGTAAATGAGAATGTTATACAAAATAAAAATGCTTTACACTCAGACAAATAAGAACAGCATCATAATAATATTCAAATATACAAAAAACATGTAAAACTTTTTTGATTATAACTTGTGTGCATGTACCTTTACACAAATTATTTGGATTATACATACTGGATAACATGATTTAAAATCCACCCTTCAATGCTGTAGGCATCATTGATAATAATTTAAAGGTTTCAATAATAAATAAACTAGATAATAAATACTCCTCAGACCGAATCAGATAATTCAGCAACATCGTAAACAGACCCTCCTACTCCCTGGAGCTTCTACATTGCACTGGCAACCCCTAGTGAAAATCCAGCTACTCACAGTCACCGGGGGTGAGCAGAAGGGCCAGCTTTGCAATCAGTCCAGGAAGCTCAGATATTTTAGAGATCTTAGAAGAGAAAGGAGGCGGGGGGGGAAGAGAAAAAAAGAAATACTTCAGCTGCCACTTTCTCTTCTTATTCCAATAGTGACTTAAAACAAGTTCCTCCGTATACTTTGGCAGTATATGCTAGCATGGGATGGAAAACATTCCCAGACACACCTGGGTATATGTGTTTACTTATCTGTAGGTCAAAATGAATGCTTTAGCATTATTTTAAAAACTTGGGAAGATTTAGGAGAAAATTTTTATCAATAACCTTTACTACAAAGGACTTCAATACACAAATATGTATACATATATATAAACTCACACACAAACCCACCATATACAAAATCATACATTAGGAGTGCATACAAACTGTGTTTGAACCTAAGCTATTACATACTGTACAAACTCAAAAATGGTATTTACAAAGATGGCCTTTGGAATGATGTGAACAAAATAGCAATGGATAGTTAGAGAAAGGAAAGAGAATAATTTTTAAAACTATGCTCTGAACAATGTTTTGCCCTACTGACAACAAAGCAGATGCATCTGCTTTGATAGGTTTTCCCTCCTTTTCCTATTTCCTTACTAGGGAATTTAAATAATATTACAAAAAAGGATCTGAAATAAACAAACATCCACAATGTTCTGGTAAGAGAAAGTGACCTCAGCTAACAGGTGAAGCAATTTTGGTTATGAAAGATGATGATCATTAAAGTCAAAGAAACATTAAAATAGGAAGGAGTACAATTGAAGAAGAACACACCCAGATTCCATCCAACAGGTACAGTGCTACTTGTGTAACAGGACTAAAAACCATTGGAAATGCATTGTCCCTTATCCTTAGCAATAGTTCTACAAAGACAAGCTCTCATTCATTGAACAGCCAAATAAAAGGTGGTTGATACAATTTTACTATGTCAGGTTTTTTGACAATTAACCAGCGTCAGTTCAGTGTCAGCCAGGCAGATTAACAGTCAAGTAGGCCGATGCGTTTAAACTGTATCAGCCAGCTTCTGTCTGTTTACTTAGAAGAGTAACTGCATTCAGTAGTAAGAGAAAATATTGATATCAGGCAAGAGGGCAGGGAAGAACTAAAGGGAGAGCCTGGAGTGGGCTGCATTGAAAGAAGATGTGAAGGTGGCATTAAAGACACTTGCTTCCAAAATTCTGGGCATCATTTAAGCTTTTGATCACTGAAGGGAAAGTTCATTATGTCTTAAGATACCCCTCTTTCAACACAGGATCCTGGGGTGAAGCAAAGATAAAAGTGGGCAGACCCACCTGGAGAACAACACTCCAAGCATACAAAGGAGTTCTTTTGTTTTACTTGATCTCTGTGCAGGTTTTCCCCACAGGGAAAGAATGGAATTGTCTTCTAGTAGAGATGTAAACATCATTTTCCCTCTCACAGAAATAAAGCTTCAGACCTTTTCCTGCTTTCACAGACTAAGATCCTACACCTTACCTGGTAGGATTTCTCAGCGCATTTCTGTCCCTGCATTACAGTCGTGCTCTATCCTCTTCTGTTCTTCATTATTCCCAGTGGAAGTGGCAGCCTACTATGAAGAAGAAAAACAGACTTAGCTGGTCTATGCTTGGATACCACTAGAGGAGGAAGTCACAAACTTCCAAACATGCACCACCTGTAGGCTGTTCTAATTTGTGACATGAAATTATGCTGAGAAACACCAAGGACTTCTGCAGTAAGCAGGTGACTAGGTGTCTTGCCTTTTGTCATAGCAACACCTTCCAGAACGGTCACTTATGATCACTTATGGGTCTAACTGTCTAATGAAATATTAATTCATAGAATCATAGAATATCCTGAGCTGTAAGCAACTCACAGGGATCATCAAAGTCCAGCACCTTAGAGTAATTAGATGCTTATTAATACTTTTGTTTGGATCAACTAAGCACACTGACATCAATCTACATTTCCTCTCAGATTTACTGCAATGAACCTTTCAGATGCCATTTCTTTGGCTTCCACACTGCTTTAAAGTCAGTGTTTTCCTCTTTCAAACAACAGCCATCTCTCCCCCAAGATCATGTTGGACACACTATGTTTGCTAGCATTACACTGATCAGATGTGGGTGTGTTCTACTTTTCTCAGTTCTTGCATGTCCCCCTCATGCAGAGCAAGCTCTCTGTGTTAGGAACTCTTTGCTCCCTTGTATTCTGGTAATGTCCACACAATGCCCATAGTCTGACTTACCCTTAGAGTTCATAAAACTGTAACTAAGGACAGTTAAATCTGTTTAGTAAAGTATAATTTGGTTTAAGCAATTAAAATTTTGTTTGGATCATGTTTACCCATCTAAGCACATAAAATTCCCTCTGTACTTGCCTCTCCATTCCCTGCATCCCCATCCTTCTCTGTTCCATCTGAAAGTCCAGATACTTTCCATTAATAAAACATTTTGTTCCAAATGTACCAGCATGCAAAAGGTTCACAGGCTGTTTTTCTATATTAACATTAATGCCATTTTAGTAGCCAGTCATGAGTAAACCAAACAGGTTCTTGAAATAAGATATCTTTTTACAGCATTAGGCTCAACACTTCACTAGTTCAGTTAATTTGTTGTGATAGGTGTTGTAGGTTCATATTACTATCTTCCTGTACATCTGCAGTTCAGTCTCACAGTGCAGTGTAACTGGACCTTCGCATCACCTTCCACCTACTGGCAGTGGACAATGGCACAGTTTGTAAAACAGCTTACTACAACGAAAGTAGTAGCCTGATGGTATCAGAAATATAAAGAACTACCTTGTAAATGGAAGTCAGTGGAAATTTTACCACTAAAAAATTAATTTGAATGTGCATTAGAGAAACAAATAGCAAGAACTTTGAGGAAAAAGCCTCAGAATTGTAGACTCCACGGGCAAGTATATTTCATAACAGATAACATAATTTGAAGGTTACAAATCTATGGCCAGAGACTTTACAGAGGTAAATCAGTAAAGTTGACTGAAACCAAGAAAGTTAGCATTGGTATGATCCAGCTCTACTTGTCACTTGATACTATTCTGGAGCCAGTATAAGAGCTGTGCTTATGAATTTCACATAGAAAACAAAGAAGCAACAACATAGGCCAGATTCTATCATTGGCATTACTCCATTTAGGTATTTCTCCCTCATATTACTGTAGTAGCTAAGAACAACAGGAATCCTACTATCACAATAAAACATAGGCTCCCTTCCAGTAAAGGAATACATCCTGTAAGTCAGCACAGAGGACCACATATGGATGACCAAGGACTAGTAGGAATTAGTATCATCCTATTAATTACAGTGCACCAGTCCCCACCAAGGGCTAATTCTTTTTTACAGCTAAGACTTTTAAGTAGGAATGTGAAGAAGAAAGGAGAACACGGAAGAAACTACACCAGTACTTATTATAAAATGTAACATATGGGCAAATGGAGTCATCCTCTTAAGTGATGAGAAACAATAACTTTAATCCTGAGATGGAAAGTCAGATGTCAGGCAAATGACAGGCATCTGTCAGCTTGTGGAGCTGTGACCCACTCATGCGATGAATGCCAGTCTGCTATTCTTGACTGTATAATATACAGAACTTGGCATTCTGCCTCCATTCCACACAAAGCAAAGGAATGAAAGCTGAAGGCCCTCAAAAACTTCAGCATGTGTAATGTTAGAAAATTCTGACTGAAGATCTTTTTATTTCTTTTTTAAACTTGCTATTTTTAAAGTCAGTTTTCCTGGATTTAGTCTTAATTGGATGAAAATAGGAGCAGTCTTGAAGTTCAGTCATATGAATTATTAAGAGTGAATGACAACCCTTCAACACAACTAATTTTCCACAGCCACAAAACAGAAAAGATTTCATTGGGATGATGGTGCATTTGCACTAAAAAGCAAAGTCTCTCCTCATAACCTACAGGATACACTATCATGACCACCACACCTACAAGATACCCAAATTGTAAGGTGAATTATTACTACCTGCTGCCCAGAGGAAGACATGTGCTTATACCTGCCAGATGGAACTGACAGCTGGCAAGTCAACGCCCCATAAAGACTTTCTGCAAATAGGCTCTTAACAAACAAGTATTCTGGTTTCCTGTTCCCACTCCATCTAAATCAAATACCTCTGGCTCCCACTCCCCACCTCAGCTGGCTCTTGGATTTAGCCTTTCTTCCTGCCTAGTTGACACTGCTTAATATGCATGCATCATATTTGTATTATTTACATATTTTATCATAGCAAATATTAATTACATGTATTTAATCATTGTTTCCAGTTTGTTTGCAAACAGACCTGCCTTGGCTGTGTCACATCAAGCAAAAGAAATCACACACTTCTGTGTCACAGACTTTATTCTTTTTATTGCCAAATATGTATCTGCATCCCCTCATGGAGGGGGGCAAAATTAATAGTACAGCAAGTATATATATTGCTGCCCTGAATGTTCAGTACAGTCAAGTGTGTGAGCTCATGCTACAGGTTATGCCCCCCTCAAAATTGCTTGCAAAGAAAGGGCATGACAGAGTTCTAGCTTTTGAGCAGTTCTAGTTTACTGAAAGGCATAATTTTGAAGAGAATACTATTCATCTTATTTGCTGCCTTGCCTCTTTACTACAGCCAGACTAAAACCAGCTGCAGGGGCTCCCTAAGCAAGTGTTTTGGGCTGAAAAGGCCTCTTACAGGGAAAGCTCTATCAGTTACAGCCATTTTTTTAACAATGCTAGCTTGTTTACCTATTTTGTGAAAGCACTTTCAGTTTTTTTCTCAATACAGGTAAGTGAATCTTCTCCATTTTATTTCTGTAATGACTGAGTATGCAAAAATCTCTCAAGGCTGCAGAACATTTCATATGTTAAATAACCTTCAGGGATATTTATTTATAACTGAAGATACAAAGTTCACTAGAGAGGACTCAGTTCTTTAATTTGCCAACAGGATGACTAATCAGCAAGTGTGTGCTGGCCCGAACATGCCAGCCATTCAACTCTGCACTGACCAGACAATACATGTTATCTGAATATCCCATGGGGATGATCACAGTTCTCAGTGGAAGGTGGGAGGCTACTGAAGCAGAAGTGTGAGAGTTTTGGGAGACAAAGGAAAAAAATCTCCAGAAATGTACGCATTGGGTATTATGCTGCTCCATGGACAATTTGTTTTCTAATGGGGAAAATTCACAAAATTATTTTATTAGACAGAGTGAAGGTAAACCAAGACTAGTTCAGACACGGCATCTGGGGTGAGCAGCTTTTAGTGGTGGTTGATTTGATAATATTCCAGGTTGATTGTGGAACTGCTCATGGTAAGGTACTATCCCTCAGAACAACTTATTAAGTGAATTGCTATTTCTATTCATATATTCATATTCTCCAGGCTCAAGGACATCCTAATTTATGACCAATAGAGGTTTTTGCTGTTTAAACAAACAAACAAAACTCTAGAACTTCTTACCAGCAATTTTTGCAATTCAGATAGCTCATTTTGTATCCCTACTTTTGCTCCAGCAGTTTTACCATAAGCATTTGTAGGCTAGAGATCTTATTGATGCTTTCCCCCTTTTTGCTAAACAATTTAAGTCTCTAGAAAACAGACAGTACATTGGCAGGAAAGTACCTCCTTATTTTTCTTGATAATTTCAGTAGCACATATGAGGGCATCTGCTGGAAATGACTAAATCTTATTCTCTTATTGCCACTCTAATAAGGTCTGTATTTTTATCTAAGGTAATTGAAATAATACTGATCCTGGTTTGTTGTAGTCTTTACCTGTAGCCAACCTGTGTATTGCACTATTTGAACTCCACCAGTTTCTCTCAATCCATCTGGAAGGCATGACTTCCAGTTTAAGTATCTTTCAAGGCTTATTTCCCATAGTCCTTCCAAGAATATACATTACAAATAACTGTTACAGGTATGCAAATAAACATTTGCTCTTTTCTTCTGAGCATCTCATGCTGCAGGAAAAAAAATCCACACATTCCTGTGCTACTGAATAGGGACTTGACAAAAGGCCTCACCAAAATTACAGATAACCCTCCCAGTTTATGCAAAATCAAGCCACCAGATGAAAAATCTTGTTCTGAGATGTTTGCTTCATTCTTAGTTGTAATTAAACTCACAGAGACCAATTTACTTGAATCAGACATGACACAATCTGCAATAAAACCTACAGAATTCAAGCAACATGGTAACAAATACCAGACTACTAGATCATACCACTGATCCAAAGGCCAATTTCTATTTGAGTTACTCATGGGGGGAGGTCAATACAAATCAGCTGAGAGCAATGAGAACAAGCTGTTGACCTAGACTTGAAAGTAACCTACATTTTACCTTAGAAATCTTAAACCAAACTTCACTTCAATCTTAGCTTTACCTGAATATATGTTTCACCTGGCCCAACTTCTTTGTGCATCTTATAGCCAGGATAATTACATCCTACTCAACGCTTCTCCAACAAATGAGTGCTTTCTGTTTGTCAGTATCACCAACTATTTAGAAAACATTCCACTCTTTATATGAGAATCTAAAACTGATGTCTACTGCCATGAAAGTACTGTTAAAATACACACACAAAAAAAAAAGAGAGAAAATGTCTCCTTAAGAACCACCAATTCAAATATATCTCACTTTGTTGCAGATTCAACTAACTGTAAGTAGAACATCAACAGACAATGCAGATGTTTAGGTTTGGATACCTGAGACACTCTTTACCTTCTCTTTTTTTCCCCCGTCTTCCCAAAACATTTGATCTGTGGTTAGTGAATCTTGGCTTACAATTACAAATGGCTAGATGTTGATTCTCTGTACTGCCTGTAACCCCATAGAAACCAGAAAGCTCATCAGCAGTTCAAGTGTCAACTTGATAATCCAGGAAACTAACAGCAAAACCTGTTTATCACCCTTTTTGTCCCTTATTTACCCAAGACACATTTTTGAACACAGTCTGCTGGTGAGAAGACCTTTTCCAACTGGCTAGCAAGCTGTACAGCTCACTCACCATGCATGAAAAAAAATATTATCTGGGCAATCAAAAACCTTAACATTATAAACGCCAAAGTTTTCAGTAGGAAATCTTATGTTAGAATTTTTAGCATATTAGTTCTAATTATACCCTGGGAATTCCCTACCTCTTTTCAATGCAATGTATTAAGTAATAAAAATATTTTTCCTCTCTAGTTGGAGAGTGGGCTTTTCCCTAATAAATAATTGAAACTCATTTATTTATGAGAAATGTATGTAATTGGGCAGCTGTAAGTCAGAATGATCAACATATGAATAACATTGCTGTCCTAGTTTAGCAGGAGGGACCAGTTATCACTATGTGGGGGTGATTAAAGCTGTGTATTCTACACCCTCTATTCATTCCCCAAGAACAATGGACCATTCGCAGTTTCCGCCCAGGAAGCTGTTAGCACCTCCACACCCGGCCGGAGGGGGCGTGGGTGCTAATGGGCCATCACCGGTTCAACAATACCCCATGACTCATAGAGTTAATCACCCATTGTGTGAGTCCCCGCCCTGGGGGAGGGACTGGGTGCTCCCTGAGGGTACATAAACGGGGCTCAGAAGGACTTGCGCATGCCTCATCGGATCCAGAGGAGCAGCAGGACCTTGACAGGAGGAAACCACCACTCTCGACCAGACTACGGCCATCATTTCCTGACCAGACCACAGCCATCATCTACACCAACAGGTTCTTCACTTCTTCTTTTTGCTTAGGACTTAGGGGAACCACGTGAGTCTCAGCACCAGGGCTAACAAACCCCTCTGGGCTTGTGCCCTGGGACACTGGGTTATACTGTTGGGGTTTTGGTGAGTTTTCTCTTGTGTCAGTGTATTTATGGTAATATCTTTCATTAAATTGTAACTCTGACTTAAAATCTCTCTTGTGGTGGGTCCGTTTCTCCTGCTGGTTTACCTCTAAACCAGTACAATTGCTTATGAACACCAACAGAGTAAGGTTGAACCTTTAGGTTGAACCCTAACCCTAAAATGGCTTAGCTACAATATAGGAAGTGAAAAATATAGGCCTAAATTAACGGTTCCTTTAAGGAGATTACACTCGTTCTTTCATATTAAAAATTCCTCTTTCACTCAGCATCTCACTTCACCACTACAGAAAGGTCATATGTGTGCGGTTCTTTCAGAAATAAGGAGACGAGAGACTGAATTCTCTTTTTCTGTAATTAATTCATTGCTGCTTCTGCTTGGATGTATTTCTTTCTGTCAAATAGCAGAGTCACTGTGCCTGAATGAATCAGGACAGCAAAACAGTTGTGACTGCATTAATGCAAAGGTATTTATGGAAATAAAATTGACAGTAAAAACATGCATTTATTTTCCAAGTAGAGCTCACTAATAGGTGGCATTCTTCTAATACAATGATTTATGTTATGCAGTATAATTTAAACTTAGTTTAGCTGTAGTCTCAACAAGCAGTCAATTAGGACAGTTGGAATGAGAGTCAGACCAGACCCAGGGAGTTTTCTGTTTTCTGTTTTAAAAAGCCTGATACAAGTGGAAAGACTCCAACTGACCACTGTGTGGTCTGTCTCACATACCTTGCCTTTATCTATAACTCCTGTTTTTATTACCTTTTTTTTTCCCCCCCCGGCTTTCATTTTTTGCCTTTGTCTTACAAACTTGCTCCTTCCTCGTTGTTACATTCCCTTTCTGCCTTGTTTCTTTTCCTCCTACAAACAAAGACGATATTTATCTTCGCGTGGTTTCCTGCACACTCTTACAAGGCTCTGGAACAACTGAACATGTTAAAAAATTACAAGCCATTCCCATGCATATTCACCTAACCACACTGTTGGCTTTTGCCTTTGTCAAATTCCCCAAAACAAGACATTTTAAATACTTGCTTCCATTTTCATGACATTTCAGATCAGAAGGGATTGTCATATCATTTGCTGCAACACTGACCCTGGCAAGTTTAAATCAAATTATGTATAAATAACTAAAATAACTGATACCAAGCTGTCCCAAGCTTCTTCAATGGCACAACATGGATCACATACTCTGTACCTGAATTGTCCTCAAGTGATTATAGTGGGAAGATCAGGCCTTTTGCTTTCTGCCAAGTTTATCTGAAAGGCTGCTCAGTCCAAAACCACAAATGATTATCAGATTTTAAGTGCATGATCAGACATACCAAGAAGAAATATGGGAAAAAGATTCTCTGATCAGTAGAAGACAGTAGCCCCTCTTATCTAACATTCTTCTTCAGTTTACAGTCCAGTATCTGTGGACTGGGAAAAAAAAGCTTTCCTAATTCTATAGGAGATCAACAGAAACCTCCAAACAACAAGATCATGCAGAAGGCTAGACCAGCATAAAGATGCAATACTGTATGAGCATTGGCACTTCTATGTGCATATTTTAATCCTGCAAGAGAAACTTCTTGAACAGAAGAGTGTACAAGCAGGTACTGAATGCACCAGTTACTAAATGCTGGAGCTGTGTGCCAAAGCAAAAGTAAAGAATTTTACAGTTCATTTACAGCCCAGATTGTTTTTCACAGTAAAACAGTAGCAATAGCCATTTAAGTGTCACTGCTCACCCAGTGGCTTCGACGTTCTGGTCTCTCTTTTCTTATCAAACTGCCACTTCCCACAGTGTAGCTTCAGGAAACTGTATCCCACTTTAACTATAAGCAGCTGTTGACTCAATTGACAGTAATTACTACTTGCAAGAAGTCACACAGTTATTTTCTACTAATTGTTGTATTTTCAGTAATCCCAGTTACAAATGATACTATTTTTTTTTGCTTTCATTCCTTACATTGTACTTTCCAATTTGCTGAAATTTTAGTAATTCATCTTGTAAAGCTTTTCTGTGGTGAATTGTACATGGTCATGAGTACATCTACTCCTCCCTAGCAGCTTTTTAACTTGTTCAGCAGCTTCAGCCTCACTAAACAAAAGGGGAGCACCTCACAAATATGAAGTACTTACACATTATGTGAAAGTAAGACTTTGGTAGAGTGCAAAAAGTTCAGACCCTCAACTGTACTACATACCAATTAAGTCACACGAGAGAGACACCAAGAAGTAGACTTAATTATTTTTGCTGTTCCCAAAACTAGTTGCTTTTACTTCTACTGGCTAAAGTACCCACGCTATCATCCTGTTAGTTGACTAAGCACTTTAGTGCAAATTTCATTCAAAAATACAGATTAATGCTCTTCAGTAAATCACTATTCCTAGGTGGCTTCGTTCTATTACTCCGTCCAAAACTCAGTGCTGACCTTTGTTTTGGGAAAAAGGCATCCCTCTTCGCACATCCAAGTGCAAAGGCTCTAATTTGCAAAATTCTTTGTTTTGACCTGAAACAGTGTATTTTTTTACGGTGAGGACTCAGACCTGCGTTTAGCGTTTTGGTTTCAGACTTTTACGCCAAACTGCTCCTCAACCCAGTCTGAATCAGAACCACCGAGTGCCAGGAGGCACCCTGAACTGAGAAAAAGAGGTTTATTTTGCCACAGGCGTTCGTAAGTATTTTTAAAGCCTCAAAAAGCCTCGTTGGGGAATTCGTTGTATGACGGAAAGTAGTTCGAACACCTTTCCTAGGCTGGTCGCAAAGGCGCCCTCAGGAAGGCTCGACCAGCTATTCCACAGAATCAATCACAGGATGGATGAGGTTGGAGGGGACCACAGTGGGTCACCTCATCCAACCTTTCTGCTCCAGCAGGGTCATCCTAGAACCCATGGCACAGGAGGTTCTGGAATATCTCCAGTGGGAGACACTCCATGGCCTCTCTGGCCAATCTGTTCCAGGGGACAGTCGCCTGCACAGTGAAGCTCTTCCTCAAGTCCAGCTGGAGAGTCCTGTGCATCACGTACTGCCCGTGTCGCATTGCCCGGCACCACTGAGAAGAGCCTGNGTTTCAGCTCCGCCCCCTGCGCGGCCCGACGGGAGGTGCGATGGCCTCGCGCAAGAGCTCCAGAGGCGCCGGCGGCAGCCCCAGCCCCGGCTCCAAGAGAGGTGAGCNTCGTCCCCGCTCCCTTAAGACATTTATGCGCACCCATGATGTTTCCCTGGATGCGGGGAGCGGTTTAAGGCGCGGGGCGGGACGCTTTGAGCGGAGTCTCCCTGGGGACNGAGGCGATGGGGGGCTGCGCCTTCCTCCGCCTTCCCCCGCCTGCCCTCCTCCGGCGCTGCGGGAACTGGGGAGGGGGACACGGGGTCCGATGACCGAGACCTGTCCGCCGCATTCCCGCCCTTCCCTATCGGGGGAGTTCACGTGGAGGGAGAACTTGCGGGGCCTGGGCGGCAGGGACGCCCCTCGGAGGCTCCCCAGAAGGGGTGGGGGGAGCGCCGGGCAGGCCTCGGCATCCCTGGGCGTCCGTCCCTCAGAACTCTTCCTTCGGGAGGTGGGGGTAGAACCGGGATGCTCCACGCTCAAGTCGCTGTTATTCTTGTGTCCAGACTTGGATTTGGAATATCTCTTCAGGCTGACCTGGTTAGCAACGCTGGTCGCTAGATCTGAGTTATTAGATCTGTGGTAGGTGAAGCATCTGAGCTGATGGTTTCTGTAAGTATGGAGGGAAGGAGGAATAACCTTGGGAAAATGCGAGCAGTAGGTTTTATGAGGCAGCGATCTCCACACACCCCACCTTGCCAGTACAGAACCTCTCAAGAAATCTGACTATTCATGCACTGCTGCGTGTGGACAATTTAAGCAGCATTTCTAAGCATAGCAGAACATACTTGAAAGAGGAAAAGGTGTCCATACTTTTGGAGTCACTGCAACCATGCACGCCACACTGAAGGGAGGCAGTGCTCTTTTCACAGATCGAATGTTTTTGTGTTGTAGCATCTTTGGTTTCGAGCTTCATGTGCACAGAGCTCCAGTGGTGAAATGTGGTGATGACACAGAAATGGTATCTTGTCCCTCTTTGAAGATAGCAATAGTAAAGACAACAGTGTTAATTAAAGGAGGAATCATATAGGATTAGCTTAGCTGTCACATGATGAATTAAGAGGGAAAGATTTCAAATATACTTAAGCTCCAAAGAGTTTAGAGATGATGTTGCCATGTTCATAGAAGTGGTATTAGGGTTTTTTAAAAAAAAATTTCTTCTGTTTTTAAATCCTTTTTCAATTTTTGTCCTATGCTGTAGAGTCTATATTAATTACACTTTTTGCTTGGACTTGAGATGTTCTGATTACCAGTATTCAACATGCTGATTACAGATTTTCAATTATGTTGCATTAAAAGCATGCATCCCTGGTGTAATTTTGGATACCAAATGTGGTACTCTAAATATTTTAAATATCAGTCTAAAGGTTTGTCAACATCTGAAAACTAAATTTATCGGTAAACTGAATCTCTGAATAAAAAAAATATTCCATAGGCTTTTATTTGCAGTCTGAGTAAAATATTCTCTCTTTGTATTAAAAGATATCTTTGAGGGGATGAAGCAGCCTGGGTAACATTTAGGCACTCTTGTAATGTGTAACCTCTTGAATTTAGACAAGTGTTTTGCTAGTTTCAGACACTCCCAGTTAGAATCTCTTGGACAGCCGTAGCAATTACAGCATGAAGCTGATGCTGTTGTCACAGTTGCAGCTGCAGAAGGAGGAGGTAAGGGATGATTACTCCTCTGCGAATAAGCGAACAGCTAGAGGAGCAGAGTCTTCACAGCAGCCAAGGGATGTGAAAATGAGATGAGGAAGTATTTTTGAGATAGTGAGACTGTGAAGTCTGAAAACCTCAGTCTGAGGCAGTTCTTCCTTGACAGAAGTATTCACTTTCACAGCAGTTCTCGGGAGAGGATGTGGCTTCTTGCCAAGGCCTTGCTCACAGCTCTGAAACCACTGAGGGTAACAGCTTATCTCAAAATCTGTGCACTCAAGACAATGCCTGCATGAATGTAGTAATCTGCTTTTAGGTTTCTGCATCACAAAATATTTACAGTAATCTTACAAAGAGATCAAGTCCAAAATAGTTCTAACTGTAGTTTATATAGATGTTTTTGGATACATTGAAATGTCGGAAGTGGAATTAAATATTTTTTAGAAATAGAACTCTACCTTTTACTTTCAGAAATCCTATACTAGAAACTGTCTAATCAGTCCTAATTAAGAAAATATCTATGTATTTAAGCTTTTTACTGCTACTCATGGATGCTTCTTTGAAAATGACATTTACAGAATTGTGTGACTATGCCACTGATTTTATCTGGAGTGCAGAAGTGAAAACCAGGGAAAAATTTGAGGATACTTACAGAGGGAAATATGTTTGTTATTATCGCTACTGGAAACTTTGGCTTCTTGTCACTAGTCTACAGAATCCATTGTAAAGATTTGGCCTCTCTAAATGGAGAATATCAGTTTTAAACAGCTAGATTAATTAATAGATACTTGCTACAATATTACCTGTAGCTTGGTTTAGATGAAGGACAATTTTGGTGCAGGAACAAATGCATGTCACCTAGTCATGAATTAATTCCCTCAGATTTCATGAGATCTGAAATTTGGAAATGTCTGTGGCATTAGCAGGTGCCTGTGAAGAACCCTTCCAGCAAGAGTGAGGATCAGCAGCCTAGCTACTATTGAAATACAGATGGTTGAAAAATTATGGATTACTTTGTAATCTATGCTTGCTTGTAGAAGTAGGAGCACTGTTAAGACATTTATCATTATGTTGCTGTGTGTGTTTCTTTTCTCTTACAGTAAATAAGTTAGAACTTACTTAAACATAATTCTTACTGATCGTATAGTTGTGCAATAATTGTTGTCTGTTTTACTTGCATTTTGAAAGCCAAGTGGGAGAGTTCCCCATTAAGTTAGGCACTATACAATTTCCAGCACAAGGCATTGTCTGTATCTACAGACAACTGTATTTTATATTAAAACAAACATAATCCTACCTCTGCTAGTTCTGAGGCTGTGTTGACTTCAGTCTCTGTGCTGATAAAGAACTTTACTGTTGCTTTGATAAATTTTCTTTAATCTCCACAGTAATGATTGAGAATCTTCTGACATCCCCTACTTTGCTCTGCAGGTTCCCAGAAGATGTTACTTTTCACTTTTTTCTGTTTTAACGGTGTGGTTTCCTTGTATTTGCAAATGTTTTGCCAAACTTTTACTCTTTTTATTCATCTTTTGGACCATCTTAAAATCCCTTAATGTAATTCTCTGATTAAGTTTTGGCTCTTCAAGTTTTCTCAGATTTGTTTGGCATTTTTTTGGTATGCATTCAGGTTGAACTGATGTTCTTATCCAAATGTAATTTTGTGCTAACATTACTACTTCTTAATTTACCTGTATCACTTCTAGAAAGAAGCTGTGCCTGCTAATTTGCAGGAACTTTCACTTTTTATCTCATCTCTTTTGTAAAGACTGCTTCATACTGTACTTTCTCTGGGTGAGGCTCCTCATTAGCTTTTTAGTTTACCTAAAGAGCAGACAAAGTTCATCATCAAAACAGGTTACTTTTTACCTGCTGAAGCTCTTTTGTTGGCCTTTGGGAACAATACTTGAAGTGGGATGCCTGTGCATTCTCTGGTCTCTCCGAGCTACCCAGCTGCTGTGCTGTAGTATAAGATCTAATTTTCTTACACTGTGGATTCTGTTTAAATATGATGCTTCTATCTAAAAATTCTGTCTCTCTTAATTTTTATCTTGAACTACTGTCCAGTGTGCTTGTTTATGCTGTTGACTTTACTGTTGTGTAGTGTATAATCTGTTTTCTTGTGTTAAAATCCATCCATTATTTCCTTCTTTATGTTTACTGTAGTCCTTAAGAAGAAAGATGCTAAGGTGTTGGAGGTCATAACTGAGATATAAATTAGGGATGCTCTGTGGGGCTTAGCAAAGACTTTGAATTATCAAAGTGTTTGCTGACCAAAAGTGATCAAGGTTGAAGTGTTTGGTGGACTAAAATGAATTCTTATGAATTCAGTTAGTATCCTGCTTAGTGCCTTGATTTTGCTATTTAAACCCAAGGTTCAAATGTTTTCTTGTAACGTTTTTGATCTTCAGAAGTATACACTGGATTGTTATTAATGTTAGACTTGCTATCTGTCTATTGTAGACAAATGAGAAATATTTTGTGTCTCATTGATGGCAATTTTTTATACTGTTTCAGTGTTTTCTTCAGCAAGCTTATTTTGTTTTCGTAGTTGCTTACGATTAGTTGAAGATCTTGAATTTTTACCATTAGTGCCAGATACTATTTTTTAAACAATTTGACACAGACTGGTAAAAAAACCCATGTCTCTGTATTTGGAACAAAATGGATTTAACTAGGAAAGTTGATTGTGACTTGTGAGACTAATCCTAGATATCCGAATTTTAATGACATTTGTGTACCAGTTATCTTAAAGCTAACCATAGCTTTCAAAGTATGAGTTGCTCATGTCAGGGGCAAAGTACCTAAATAACAACTGTGTGCATACTTCCTTCCTAAATCTTCAGGAAACCCTAAACCACACTAATACAAATAACAAACCCATGAAAATGTAGACAGCAGTCTCTTTCTGATTCATCTGTCAGCCTTGTGTCTTGTTCAGCATGGCATTTCTGGAAAATGTTTTAACATATTGTAAAATAATCTACAAAATTAAAAATTGATAGCAACAGTAATGATCCAAACATCTGTAATTTACATGATATGTTGCAGCAGTGCCACTAGTGAAATTACTGGATTTGCTGGTTTTCTTTTTCTTTTCCCTTTTTTTAAATGTCCTGTACAAAACTTGAGGCGGCAGCTCTTCAAGCAAATCTGTTCTCTTATCTCTGATTGTATGAGTGTGATACAAATAACGTTCTTAAAATCGTTAATGCAGGTATTCCTCTGCATACATGAGCAGATTTGCATTGGGATAATGAATCCTTGATGTAACTCGTGATTCATTTGTCTATAACTACAGTCAAGTGAGCTCTAGAAAAACAACCCTGACATCTCTTAGGTTTATCTGAAGGAAACTTTCTCTATGCTGTTTGGTATTGGAAGATACAGTAACCGACTGCCAAGGTCACCGTGCAATGAAAAACAATCAATTCAAAAACGGTATATGCTTTTATGACTTATTTTTCCATCTTGCCTGGTATTTGGATTTCTTTGCTTTGGGTTTTAAGATTAGTGCTTAAGCGTAGTAGGATTGACATAAGTACAAAGAGAGCATGATACTTTCTATCAGTAGTTTTTCTCCTGAAGGATTGTGGAGCACTGGGAGATTCGTCTCCACACTTCCAGTGATGCTTGCTGCTACTTAATGAAGATGTCAAGGAAAGTTCTCATGTCCCTTTTGATCCAATGTGGGCTGAAATCTTGGGCCTGCTCTGTGTTTTCTAATGTATATTACCAGTATGCAGGAAGTCATTGTGGACTTAAAGATATTATTCATGGTGCTTCAAATATGGAGGAAACTTGCATTTCACATCTGCAAGGTTGTTTGTTTTAACATACTTTTTAAGCATTTTGCTAAGTTTAAGTGGTACATGAAGTAATCTTTTCAACAGCCTTTTGAGGATAAGACTTATTTAAAATGTTACGTGGAGAACCTAAAGTATCTGTACTACTGGGGAGACAGAAAGGTAGAGTATAATTCTCATACTCCTCAGTTCTCAGATTTGGCAATTCCTCTGAGAATGCCCATTTCCCATTTGATGGGAAATGATCCCATTTCCCCATCAGAGATCATAGATAGTGTAGGTTCAGACCCCAAGAATGTGTATTATATTGGGGAATTAAGAATTACTTTTATAAATACATATATAGGTCAGTGCTATAGTTTGAGATTGCTCTGCAGTCTTCCTCTTTTCAATTCCCCTTCCCTGTACCTGAATTATTGGCTGTGCAGGTGCAAGTTGAACCACACAGTGCAGGGAACTGATAAGCAGAAACCTGTTTCTCTTTGTTTTTTACCCCCCGAGTGGCTCAGTGCACAGCTTCCTGGAAGGTCATCTGGGGAGAAATGAAGAGATGACAATGAGTGGGTGGGTCTCAGGGGTGGGTGAGATTGACTCTAGAGCTTTATGTTTGTTCATGTCATCATGGATCCATGGTGTGAACATAGAAAAGTGAATAGTTTGGTTGGCTATGCAAATGTAATAGCTGGATGTGTAAGGGCTTCAATAAAGACAACAAAATTTACAGCAGTAGAAGGCCTGTGTGTTAGGACTAATTACAGAGTGCATGAAAAGTTGAGATTTCAATATTGCTGTCTGTACACTGAAAACCCCTCGACTGATCACCTGTACCAAGGGAAAGGGTTTATTTTCAGCTGGAATCACTTTGAAACATGTAATATGAGTTCCTGTGCTAATTCTTCATTGAATTCTTCATTGTAGAGAACTTGAGCAGTGAAGTTCTGGTTTGCTCCAAGCGGTTCTTTCCTGATGAAGATCACAATCTGGTAATCTATGTGATAGCCTGCAGCAGTCTTTTTCCTAACTGCATCTACAGGCTAGGTCTTTGCATGGAAAAGTTTTGAGCTATGCTTTGAAGTGGTAATCATGATATTACGTGTCCTTAAACATACTGGAAATTAAATTATGTGTGGTTAAGCTTTGTTAGAACTTTAAACAAATTTAGTCTCCTTCATATGGAGTTGCACTATTATTATGCATGTACTTAACCCGGTATAACAAATGCTACCAAATTGTTTGTTTGAAGACTTTCTTTGCAAAACATTTAACAGCTAAGAGGGTTATAAATATTCAGTAGTGGTTTTCTGGGTTTGCAATTTTATTTCCTGAGGTTCTGTTTGATAATCAACAATTAATTACTAATGAAACATATGTCACTTTCTCACTTCCTACACTAGCGTTTTTTAATGTTTTTAATTTTTTTTTTAGTATTCTTGGAGAAAGTTCACATAGCAGTTTGTAAGTATAGTGCTATTTCTTTCCACAGTAGCTAGAGGACATATAGTATCTAGAAGACACATATGTATCTCTTGAAGCCAAAAGGTTGTGTAAGCAGCAATTCTTCAGCTGAGATCTCCTAAAAACATATTTTAATAACTACTTATATGATTGAGATACAGGACACTAAAAGCTCTTTTGTACTCTGTAAGAGTTGCAGTTGCATAGCATCCTTATGGATGAACACCTAAATAAATTAATTGGCTTAGTATCAGACTTGAAACTTTGATAAGTTTTAGGCATTTTAAACATTTTAAAATGTTGGTTTTTCCCCATGAGCAAAAACCCATGGAAAGCAGAGTTGTAGGTACTTGCATGGCAACTTGGGTTTTACTATTTGAACTCCCTCAAACTATGAGAAAAATTGGAAGAACTGAAACAACATAATCTGTTTTCTTTATTTTGTAGCTTAATTAGGACTTGTTGCTAAAACAGATTGATGTGACCCACATTACAGCATAGGAAAATGGAACAAGGAAAAAATACCCTTAAATTAATGCCAGTGTACACAGAGATGAGGATTTTCAACCTTATGTAATAACATCTTTTTTAAAGGTCACCACCAGCAAAATTTGCATGTTCTAGGCCCAAGTATTTCTTGTATTTCCTCTCCACGTTTACCTTCCCTGAACTCTGCTCTGTCCTAAATACAACCAAGTATTTAATTAACCTAGTAATTATGTAGGACTGTTGGCTACATTAAATCATTCAAATGCAAGATAGGTAGATTGTATAATTTTAGATCTTATTTCCCAGTGTTCTGTGGGAGAGCGCTGGTTAATCAAAATAGCAGCTATTAAAAAGCTTTGTCATTTGTACTGTTAAAATCAGTATACATTTTTTTTACTCACCAATATTACAGGTGATATAGAGATGTTCCTATACCAAGAGGCATACTAAAATTTCTTTTTAAGCATGTAGTCTTAACCCTGGACCTCCTACTTAATGTTGTAAGTCAAGTAAATTTACAAGAGACAAGTTCTACATTGACTTTTGGACTTTAATTCTATTGTGTGCTTGTATGCACGTAAAAACGAAGCTAGAGACAACATCTTAAGTGTTTGGGAGAAATGTAGGGGTGTTGGAGGGTACTTTTCTTTACAAATCTATTTAGATGAGCTAAATATATAACAAAATATTTTTGTTCTGTCTTCAGAGGACTCCTGTTTGTCTTTTATCTTCTGAAGTGCTAACTCTCTACAGCTGTTAAAAAGTAATCCAGACTATTCAGATAGTGATAGATGCATTAAATATTGCTTTAAACATGTTCCTGCTGAGAGTCAGTATTTATTATAAACTCTTTCAAGTCATAAGCCATGCCATTAGTCATTTAAGCTGTGTGCACATCTTTGCATCGGTGTGGTTTTTTCCTTGAAGAATCCTACTCAAAGAACTAGCCAAAAAATATTCATCTGAATATCAAAAAATTAAATGAAAAAAGCCAAGAGATGGTTGGACAAAATTCGACTAAGTTTTGAAAGTGATCATCTTTCTAGCATGTTTAGAAAAAAAGGTTTTCTCTTATGAGTATAGATCTCTGTATTCATTTTTTCCTCCTCTGACTTTGCCAGTTATGCTTAGATGAGTAAGGCTCTAGAAGAAAGTCATTAATTGCAGCAGCTTTTTTGAGGAAAAACATCTGATTGCTCCAGACCTCACTGAAAAGCATGGAACTAGCACTGCAAATAGAGTCCACTGTTGTGCTGTATTTAGATCAAGTACCTTTGACAAGTCTTATGAAACTGCAAACTCCAGGATGGAATTTCTTGTCAAGTTTCCCCTTTGTCTTTCATTTGCAACTATTTTTCTCTTAGAGAGAAAGCCTTAGGCTTTCTTTAAAAAAACCCCAAACAACCAACAACCCTGAACCTAGTAATTATTGTGATGTTTCTTTTACGACTAGATTTCATGTGAATAAATTTTATCATTTTTCTTATGTATGCGTGTCTTAGAAGAATCATGTAAATGGAGAGCCATCAGGATTTTGTTCATAGTCAGAAGAATGGAATTACTGAAGAATAATAAATAAGTAAAAAAAACCCACTCTGGAAATGATGCTTGACATCAGTCAGCCAGATAATATTCTTGTTTTGGATTTTTTTTTTCTGAAGAATAATTAATTCTGACTTAGTAACAAACCACCTTAGCTTGCAACTGAAAAACGCCTCTAAATGTTGTTGTGCTTCCTGAGTCAGAAGGGTATATCTAGGCTTAAAAGTACTTTGAACTATAGCAGCTTATATTCAGAAATGGGCTTTTTGACCATCTCTTTATAAACTGAATATAAAAAGGGAAAAAACCTATATGTGTCTATTTAACTTAAAGCATATTTTCTGATAACATGATCAGAGATCTGATTCTGTCTAAACAGGTGTTATGGTTGCAAGTAGGGCTTTAAAGAGTGGTTTCTTACTTCTGTGCAATACTTGGGTAACTGGAGCTCTCACCCAGGATAGAGGAGAAAAAAAGATTTGATTTCATTTTCTCAAAGAAGAACAAGTTTGTTTGATTTCCAGCTGCTGTTTATAGGATATACTTGAACAGAAGGAAGAGTGTGTATTTTAGATTCTTCTTGTTGAAACTGTTTCCATTGAATGTGAAACAGAAATTCAGCCTGCCAAGAGTGAGTGTGAGGACAGGTCAGGTATATCTAGAGTCCCCTTTCTTAGAAAGCAGGGAGAAAACTGGGCTTTAGTCTCTGTTCTGCAGAGTTCCTTGCTTACAAATTACTCTTGTGGCCAGTTAAGATTTGTGCACAAATAAACAGCTTCATCTTGAGGTGCTAAAATGGCTTTATTCTTATACCTTTGGGTATACTTAAAAAATGCATTTTAGACCTGTGAAGTTCAAGCACTGTTCCCTAGAGGAGAGAACTGAATCTCAGATCTTTCACGTCCTGATTAAGCGTGGAATTCGAGGAGATGGTTCAATGGAATCACTTAATCTCTTGAAGGGAGGAGCTTCCTTTCACTAGGGAAGTTCAGCACGGTCCTAGAGGTTTTTTACATATTTTGTGATGCATCCTTTTTTTTCCATTTTTTCTCCCTCCAGATGGCCAGTCTCAGCATCTCCACCATCAGCCTTCTTTGTTGTCTAATCCTGAGTTTATGACTTCGCTCTTGTTTTCAGTATTTATGTTTTTCCATTGTTTGAATAGTAGGATGTTTTACTGTGAGAAATCTTGTAGGTATTGAAAATTAAAGGTTTATGTGTGGATTGATTATATGTGGAAAAGTTCCTCAAATACTGATGTAAGAGTCTTTGAAGTGGCAGTAGGAGAGCCAAAATTGCATTTCATTTGATTAATTTTTATTTCCAATTTATGTTTTGGTCTTTGTGTTTTCTTTGAACATAATGTTCTTTCTCTTCTATCCATTTCCCTGTTTCTAATGAATAAGTTTCTGATTTGGGTTATTGAAGTCCTCTAGTAACACGCACAGGTATCCTTATAACCATGTAGACTAGATTGTATAAAGTTCAGAGCAGAGATCTAGTTTTTAATGAAAATAATAGTAACTAAAAAAGCCACTCTTCTCCCCCCATAATTTCATTTGAGGTTGTAGTGCTGAAGAAAATTCCTTAGAAACTAAAAGGAAGAATCGATTTTGTATCACAAAGAATTTATATAGAATTTATTAAAAGTAGATCTTTACCTTAAGCTTTAGACCTCATCTCTGAAGACCCTGCTACCATGACTGTAAGACAAACAAAAATTTCTGAGTATGGATATTTGTGAAAATATGGTTGGAATATTTAATGAATGATACCAGAAGTATTTCAGTAAAAATCTCTGTTCCAAATATAAAGTAAACAGAGAGAAAACAGTAACCCTGTATCTGTTAAAAAATTAAATAGAATTTGTAAAAGCACAGATTTGTCTATTTCTGTACCCTTGGTATGGGACAACACTGAAAGAAAATTGAAGATGAAAATCTGTTTCATCTCAGGATAGTACTTGTGGTCATTGTGGTGTGGGGACTTCTCAGAATCAAACAGTTCAACACAAGTGCTTATCAAGTACAGATTTTTAAATACTTGATGTATCACAGAAGGTGTGTATGCATGTATACACATATATGATCTGCCTCACAGTAGTCGGGGGGGAAGCTTGTATTTTAATAGAAAGGGGGAAATTAGTATTTTTAGTATATTTCTAATTTCTAGTAACCACCTCCTTGTGTGCACCCTTCTCTTCAAGTGAAAATCCATAATTGCTTCCATATTACTTCCTAATGCACCTTTGTGGGAAATAATTATAAAAATTATACAAAAGCTTACCTGGATTCTTTGAAGCCTGACTGTGTTGTAAACCAGATATATATTCCATTTAACCTTTGTCTTTCATAAAACTAATCAAAATTATATTATTTGGTATTTTGAACTATTTCAAGAGATACATGTGTAATCTCTGTTTTTCCAGGTATGTTTTAATGTATGTTGTTCCTGGGGTGTGTAATCAGTTTTATGGTTCCTTGGTCCATCTTTCTCTTGGTCTATTTTTCTTTTGATGAGTTTGAAGAGTTTCCCCATTTTAGCTGTTGCCCCTAAAGGAAGATGTTTGTAATTACTTGGGAAGACATCTTGTAATCGATTTTTAAAGGGCACAAGCTGAAAGTGGTAGGTACTTGGTTAAAGGTCAACATACGTGTCTCAGTTCAGATTTGGAGTGTACATTTGAAATCAATTTCTTGACTGTCGCCACTCACTTTACTTTTATGCAATGTGCTGTTGTCCGTGAATAGAATATACTTTTTCAGGTCTGAGTGAAATGAAGCAAAGGGTACATGCTTATGGGCATCCAGCCAGGTAAGTTCTAGTTCAGACCAATCCCCCCAAAATATGTATTATATGGACTTGAGGTTCTCAGCATCTGTTGAGTGCTTTATAAATCCACTTGTAATAAGATCTGCAGTCTGCCAATGCAGTGCAGCTGAAGTGAATGTCATGGTTTGGCCCTAGATAAATGCTTGATGTCCAGCAAAACTCCTTCAAGGCCTCCCCCCACCCCCTTTCACCTTCCAGAGGGAAGAAAAGAAAACCAGCTAGTAATTTACGGCTAGAGATAACAACCGAAAGACGAGCTTTGATTAATACTGCGGGCAAAGCAGAACTTAGAATAATGCTTAAATTTATTACTAACAAACTAAAAACTAAAACTAAGAAATAAAAAACAGTTTAGAAACACTTTCCCACCACCACCCCCTGATCTGTCCATGCCCCCTCCTTTCCCTGATGGTGCGGGGAACAGGGGAATGGAAGGTTTACAGTCAGTTGTTGCTGGGTCAGCCATTCGCAGATCTAAGTCCAAAACTCAAGCAACAGTTCGGTCTCAGGGGGTTTTCCTGTGGGCTGCAAAGGGGACAGTTCGCTTCACCACAGTCATCACCATGGTCACAGGGNCAAGGGGACAACTCATAATCACCATGGTCATCACCAACGTATTCAGGGAATAATAGTTTTAAGTCCACTCCCTGATCCGTGGGGTCCCTCCCCCTACTTCTCCTCTTCTCCTCCTGCACTGACCTTGATGTCTGCGTTGTGATGTTGTTAACCCATGGCTGCCGAATTCTAACTGCGCCACAACTTCTTAAATATGTTTTCACGCAGGGGCGTAACTTAATGGTTCAAAAGCAGGAAGTTTTCCTCGGAGCTGGCCCTCATTGGCCCTGCTCTATAGGATGGAGGGAAACTTCCAGAGGCTTCCAACAGAAGTCAATCTTCCTCTTATAAAAAAAAAAACAAACCCTAACCAGATAAACCCACGACAGTGAAGTTGCAACAAATTGCCTAATCTGATGCCTATCAAAACACTGATTTATATGCAATAGACTGCATGTCATTGCATGTAAAATTATTTTTCTTAATAAGCTGTTGATTTCTCCATATGTTTGGTAACTTTTACTCTTTGTTTACACAAAGTTTTCCTTTTGTCTTCCTCTGAACTGCTGGTGCATCACATAAATTACTGAAATGTACTAGTCAGGAGGTCTTTCTTAGAGCATCTGGTCTGTTTAATGTGTTCAAGTGGCTTTAAATATAGTTAAAAGATACACTACTTATAGAATCACCTGCCTGTAGTTCTTTTTTATCCATTTAAAAAGTCTTAAACTCTGGTGCTTTTTCTCACTTTTTTTCTCCCTTGAGCTACTGGGAATTGCATTTGGCAATTAGTTGCTGAATGTTGAAACCACAGGAGGTATATGTTATTTTACGAAGTCTTCATTCCATCTACCTTATAGCTATATTATTTAAACACGCATGGGGGAAGAAGGACAGAGTGCTAGATCATAAAGTTTTTATTAGGACTGCTGTGAATGAGAAATGAGTTTGTTTCTGACTTCCACCCAAAATGAATAAGTAATAGAAATTTTGTCTGGTTTAACTTTATGATGTGGTATATTGCATGCTAGGAAAGCAGAATTTCCTTTGGCAAAATATCAGGAGCCGTCCTTTGGATCTGCTAGAAGTGCATACAATGTGTACCCGGGAACAGTTCTGATCTGAAAATTGTTTGACAAGAATGCGTGTGGTTGGTTTCAAGTAACACTTTTAGAGGACTCAAAGCTGTGTTATAGAAATGAGTTGTCTCTTTTCTTAAAGTAGTTAGCAAGTTTCAAATGAACAGTCTCTACTCTGGAAGCCTGGTAGAGGAGTGCCAACATGGAGAAAGTTTCTTGAATGAGGGCCAGCTTAACAAATGCAATCAGGCAAGCTTTGTGTCCAGGCTTGTGTTTCTGCTTATGCACATGGATTTAATGTCCTTAGAGCTCAGGCACTGTGGCATGCGTTGCGGCAAAAATACTACAGTACAATGTGCTCAGTTTCATTTGCTGTTGTTTTTGATGTTAGAGGATTAAGGGGAGGGGAAAGGATCAACTACCCAGGATGCTCTGTTTGGAGGAGTAAGTGAATTTGATTGTCGTCAGAACTAGATTGCCATATGAGTTCTGAAAAGCGTTTGGCTCCTGAGGATAACCGCTCTAAAAATAGATTCAGAGGAGAGGTTTCTCTTGGGTCCAGTTTCGGGTTCCAGCTGAGCTGGCTTTAGCAAATTTGTTTGCTCCTGTTGCAAGACTGGACTGAGGATAAATAGTTTCTTATTCTGCTTTCAACATTAATTTTTTGGAGATACTGACACTTGCTCTCTCTGTGGAAATCGAGCACTAATGTTATGGCTGACGACACAGGTATAATCCTAACCTTTTTTATGGGCAAATGGAAAATGTGTACTTGCATATACTGGTTATGTCTGATTTTGTAATCAGCAAAGTAACTGAGGTACTGTAATTTGTTGGTGTTTGCTTGCCAGTTTGCCATTCCAGCCTGAGTTACAGGCAGCTGAATCTGTTCTTTTTGATTGCGTGTTGTCTAGACTAGAGGTCTTTCATGAGTTTAAGGCAGGCGGTTGATTGTAATTTATTTTTTGCTTGAGTAGACCATATGTTAACATATGAGACATTGTTTTGTCTTTAAATATCTGAAAGTTATTTTTTTGGTATGTAAAATTGCTAGGTGTCTTGAAGGTAAGCTAAAGGAAAAGGGTTTTCATACATTTTTAGCTAGGATTGACTAAGTGATGGGGTGGGTGAGGGATAGGATTTTATAGATTTGCCATTGAGGAATAGAGCGTGCTTTAAGACTTTCTGATGTCTGCATAAAGACATCTGGTGGTGTAAGCACAGGCTTACCAGATATGGCAAGTGACCTACTTTTGACATGGCTGGCAGCATGTGCAGGGAAAAGGCTTCAGTTGAGAATTAACTGTTTGGAATGAGCTCTGAGCCAGCTTCAGTGCATGCAGTGTTTTATTCTGGCCCTTTATGTAGCATTATTTTTGCAGACCATAGGTAAATTTTATGTTGCGTAACTTCCATTTATGTAAAAGTGTTGCATGATCACACTGTCATGATTGAGTTGTTTTGCAGGAGTTTTGAAAATAATTTTGCTATAAGGTAGGAAGCCACAGCGTAAAAATGTACCTTTTGTCACTGTTCTGAATTACATTTTTATAGCAGAATATTTTTGAGGAATTTGCATGAAACAGTCTTTTCTACTGGGAAAAATATGAACAGCTATGCTTGATTACTTATATGAGTTGTCTTTTATTTTCCTGTTCTTCTAACAAGTAAAGCTCCTTCTCTCAGAGGCAACTAGCAGTAAACAGGGAGAACAGTAAGATAAATGAGCGTGAGATGCAGTAAGATCCTCTTTTCTATTTGCTCTAGAACTAAGTGGTAACTTGGACTCCTCTGAAATGTTTTTAGCCTTAAGGTTTAATTTTAAATATATACAAGGCTTTCATTGACTGCCTTGGAACACAGGTGTAAGGAAGCCCTGCTTTTACATAATATATTTATTTCATAATATTAACATTCCCCACTCAAGAATACTTTAAGTAATATTCATATACAGTTGAGCATATTTCTGAATATACTGGCACATGATGCTTGTCTTTCTCTCTGTCTACAGGCTTCCTATGCATTTAGCACAAGAGAAATGTTAAAATGGGCTGTGTATATGGACCTTGCACATATTTAATTAGGGAACTGTGCAGTAGCAAGTGATACGTGCTTGATGTGAGGCTAAGTTGTCTCAATTTCTCTCTGAACATTACTGGACATTTGTATTTAATGTAGAAAAGAAACTAAATTGGTGGTATTTGATCTTTGAAGGGAGTAGTCTCAATAAATTTTTTTTTTCTTCAGTAAAATGCTGAGCTGAGGGTTTTACTGGTCTGAACTTAGTATATAGCACATATTGAATGTAATAAAAGGGTAGTTTATTACAGCTGTAAACCTGATGGCAAGCAAGGTCTGAAAGTACGTATGTATAGTATCTGTTACAGAAATAAGTCAGTCACCAGTCTATCATTACTGTCTTTCAGAGCTACTCCATTTTATTGTGAAATACAGTTGTGTAGATGTTTAGCTGTTGAGAGCATTTTTTGTCTGTTCTATCATCAGTGTTGATACGTACATCAAACGTGACTTGCAATTAGTATGATAAAGTTAACTCCTTATTGTCACAATATTCATGACAAAGTTTCTCAAGTACTTCAAAACATAAAAATAATTTTGCTTTAATAACTTGGACTGCATGTAGCTGAATAGGCAAAAGTTGGGTCTTAGAACAGAATGAAGTGGAATAGAGTGATGAACATGAAACTGCAGCCATGTGCCAGCTTTGTAGCCTTAATATCAGGAGGCAGAAGAGCAGACCTTGAGCTTTGGAGAAAGACCACAGGCATCTTTTTGGTAGCATACTTTTTTTAATATATATCTCCTTTTGCCAATATCATCCCAAAAACAAAACCAAGCAATTTATGTCTTTGCTAGTGGCAATATCCATTTGAAACCTGTTATTCATATCTACGTCGAGGTCTATCTTCTTCTAATTGTTTGTTTATACCTTCTGAATTTTTTCATATGCATTTACTTTCCATATGTGCTGTTAATAATAAAATTGTGGTTTGCTTTATGTCTCTCTGTCATGCTTTTACTTGTATGTTCCATGGGACTGGAAGACTGAAGTTATTTAGCACGGAAGGAATCTCTGCTTGATTCTAAGCAACAGGAAAAATGTTTTTGGTTGGTTAAGTGTCTGTCTGAACTTGGAGTCCAGACTTTAGAGCTTTCTTAGGCTATTTGAATTGTCAGGTTGGTTCTTTGAGCTCTTTCAAGTACTTTTGAAACTTAATTCAGTAGAAACGCTTGCAAAGCTTTTCTGCTGGCTGTAGTGTCCTCTGGTGGCAGCCTGGGAAATTCAGGCACAAATGCAAGGCATCTCAAAAATGTTAAGCTCTGTAAATACACACAGAAGGAGAGAGGGAGAGCAAGGCAGGTTTTCTGGTTAAGTTGTAAAACAAAATAATGGGGGATTTTGTTGTTTGGTTGCTTATGAAACTTTAGCCTAGAATCATTAAACTTCCCACAGTGATATGAAAAGCAAGTACCTGTGTTGAGGTTTAAAAATAAAAACTAAAGAAAACCCAAAGAAACCCCATAGCAACAAAAAAACACCAAAAAACCCCGTTGCTCAAATGTCCTGTATTCTGTGTAGTCACAAGAAAAAAGTTTTATAATTATATCCTCAATATTAATGTTCTAGCTCTTACACAAATCTGTTTTTCCTATTTGTTTGTCTTATTTTAACAGAGACTAAGCATGGAGGAAGCAAGAATGGAAAGAAAGAAGGCCTCTCTGGAAGTTCATTTTTCACCTGGTTTATGGTGATTGCTTTGCTGGGAGTTTGGACATCAGTGGCAGTTGTCTGGTTTGAACTTGTAGATTATGAAGAAGTTCTAGGTAAGAATTTTAAATATTAAGATTTTTCTAATAGTATTATGATATGCATTAAATGAAGGCCATTTAAAATTTTTAGATGAATTATTTGACTACTGCAGTGTTTGCAATTGACCAACATGATAAAAATAAGTAATGTATTTCAAAAACTGTTTTAATATAGGATTCTCATAAGACTGAAAAAGGGTATTAACATCCCTCAGGATCTCTTTGTAGCATGTTTACTGTAGTTCATTTGAGAGGTGAGCTAAATATGCGTTGTTTGAATATAAGCTCTTAGAAACTTGCAGCGGTGGTTGAAAGTGGGCAGCTAATTTTATCCATCCTCTGATGGACTGCGATGCCTGTAGGGTCAGGATAGCGAATCAGTGATCCGTTCATGAGTGAGCTGTTGAATGACCTCAGTTTTAAGCTTACGATTGTGATAATTGTATCTTAGTATGACAATTTTTAGAGAGTGCTGTTAATATAATATTTAAGGGTGCAAATTAATGTCTCCGGTTTAAAGATATATGAAATAGGTACAGTTGTACTTGATGTAGGATTCAACATGCACTTTTACAACTGGTGGTTTTACAAAATTTAGAAATCTGTTGGTACCTGCTTTTTTGGATCTGGACCGATTTTTTTTTTTTTTAAGAGAGGCTTCTGGTTTGCAACTTAATTGGGTCTAGTAATGCAAATAATGTTTTTTATATTTTTACCATGCATGCAGCCAAAGCAAAGGATTTCCGTTATAACTTGTCAGAGGTCCTACAAGGTAGGATATTGGAGAAATAAGCTTGCTTTACAGTCCCTTGGCTGAAAGTTTTGGTTTACTTTATTATGTTTCTATTTTTTAAAAAATTGCTGTTCTGCAGTGACATGAAACTCAGTCATTTCTCATCTGTCTCATTCTCCATGGTTTTGAAGGTGATATTATTCTTATTTCTACACAATTACATTTTTTGCACCAGTCTGCTGTGTTTAACCAGAAACTGATACAGATCCTTTCGGGGGGGGGTTGCTTCCATACAATGTTGAGAGACATATTCTAGACCCAAGTCTGAATTTTTTTTTCCACAGAACTATTTTCTGATTTTCTAAATACCATATTAAGATCTGTATTTCATTGGTTTTGATGGCAATAAAGTTCTGTCTCTGTTTAGAGAATGAAAGGTATGATACACTGTCAAACCATAAGGACACAGAATTCTTCTGCAAACTCTGCAGAGTTTTAATCCTGTTAAGTTATATCTGAAGTATAGGACCCTTCAAATCCTGGATACCACAATTCTGTGCTGAAAGTTCTCTTTTAGTAGAAACTGATTTCTTCCTTTGCATATACTTAGGAATGCTGGAGCTGCAGTTTCAAAAATAGAAGTAAGAAATCTAATTTATTAGTCATGTATGAAAGAATGGACAACTTTTTTGTCTGCATGGAAGGTTATACAATTGTTGATAAAACTTACGAATGGTTTTCCCTTGTCTGTGAAGTAGGCTGCTTGCTTTCTATTAACTTGGCACTAAAATTATATACCTATATACCTCTCTTTTTTCTGAGAATTCAGAATTGCAGGAAGCATGTAATCAGAAAACAAATGGTGCTTATTTAATTAATTTTTGGTTTATTCTTTATTTTTCCTCAAACATGTTGAACATTCTTTGTAAACTTAAGATTTTATTCTGAGCAAAGCATGTTCACATCAAGTACCTAATTACAGATTTGTTTTAAATCTGCAAGCACCAGAAAAACGACAATCTTGTGTTCAATCTCACATGTAGGAAGTACAGAATGGAACTTGAAATATTTATAATATTTTCAGGAAATTTAAAATGTGCTTATGAGTCCATATAAATTCTTAAAAAATATGGTAACAATCTAGCATTGACAGTCAACCATTGCACATTGAAAACACTGCTGGAAACACAGCTGAATTGTCTTTTTCTCCTCTGTTTACACTTCTAGGCAAGCTTGGGATTTATGATGCTGATGGAGATGGAGATTTTGATGTGGAAGATGCTAAAGTATTGCTAGGCAAGTACAAATACAGGTGGAATAATCTATATAATTCAGTTGGCATCTTCATGTTTGGGATTTTTTTAAATGTCAAAACAATATTTCTGGGTTTTGTTTTTCTATTTGAAGAACTTAAGTGGGGTTTTTTCTTAATGCAGATTGCAGGATTGGGTGTGCAACTTGATGTAGCAATTTTTCTTCTTTTTCTCCTAGTATAGCAATGTAAGTGAAAGGATTTAATTACAGGATGATTTTGAAATTAGGTGTTTGATGCTGCTGTATTGACTGTTGCAAGATGTTTTATCAGATATAGGACCTAAGATGCTTCAAGAGTTAAAGCATTATTTATGTTAACACATTAAACCAGGTCCACTTTAAGACTTTGAACATGCCTTTGTACTTCTTAGATGACTGTTTGTGTAGTCTATTTTTGTACTGTCTTTCCTCTATTCTGAATTCTCCCCAAGTCTGTTAATTTTCTTTGCCCTTCAAAAATAGTACATGACATGAATTTTTCTGCTTTGACATTGCAACACTGGGTTTAGGCTTCTGTTCCTTATAATTTGTGAGAATGCCTCTCTGCTCACCATGCACCTTCAAAGGGAAATGCTTCATGATAGTGCTCTTCTGTCGACATCTTTTAAAGCACTGCCATCTTCCACTTCACAGTCAAGCCTTGTAGAGATACTTCATGCATACTTCATGTTGGAAAGTATAGTTTTCTTTCATTGGTTTGCTAAAATGTACACCTATTCTGAGCACGTAAACGTCACAAATTAAACAAATGAACAAAACAACAAAAAACGCTGCACAGTAAATGATAACTTGAGCAGATGACAAAGCGGAATATATCAAACTAATCAAAGTTACCAGTAGTATATTAGGATGTTATGGTTTGCTATTTGAAATTCATACTCCGTAAAAGTCAGTTTATCATCAGATTATTTTTTCCCACTTGTATCTGGATGAATAAGCAAGTTTTTGGAGGATGTGTGTGTGTTCATTTGTTTAATTCCTTCATGGTTTAAAGAAAACCTATGTAATCCAAATTAGTGAACTGGTTTGCAGTGGTGTGAATGTGAGAGGCACTACAAAAAATCTCCAGTGCCCTGAATGGCTTCAGAGTGACAGATTGAGTGTTAATTATAAGTGGTGAGTAAGGTAACACTTCATACAGTTACAGTCCTAATCTTTGTCTATTATGTAGTGTATAGAAAGTGGATATCAATTTCTTGTAGGTCATATTGGTTGAATTCAGATTGCTAGGGTGGTAGCCAGGAACATTCTGCTGCTGTGTTACGTCTCTGTTTTATATAGCTTGATATAGCTGGGAATTCTGCCAGTAAATGGAAGTGTTTCTATTATAAGCTTGTCTTACCACACATTTAAACCTTGTACTTCAAATGTGACATTAAAAGGTCACAAATGAAAATTTATTTTTATTATTTTTGAATAGTTGTTTAGAAATATTATTTAATAGCACTTAAATTTGATAATAATTTCTGCAATAAAGAAGAAATAATAAATTTTGAAGTTTTGTGGCACCGATAAAATTAAAAATATAAAAAAATATTTTTTCTGATAACAAGCACGTAATATTATTAACTGAAGTTCCCTGTAAGTTACTGTGCTTGTTGGTATTTAAAATTTAATATTAACTAAAATATGAACACCACTATGCAGACTGAAATTATTTTATTGAAGGAGAAACTAGAAGACTGGATTCCCTCTTGAGAAATTTGCTTTCTAGAATTAAGTTTTTGTAGTAAAGAAAACCATGTAGTAAGCCTATGTAGCAAATAATATAGTAAGGTGTGTTCTGCATTAGGGTAACTTCGTAAGTATTAAATGCATAGCTGCTCCTGTTTGTGAAGATTTTCTTAGTATATATGCTGTGTTTGAAGGCTTATTGCTTTCTGGGATTCTTCTCTGGATCAGAGTAGCCTGAAACAGCAAGTTGTTTCTCTGCTAAAAAAGGAGTTACTGCAGTTTGATGTTTAATGATAGGAATTCATATGCTTTTATCTTTTCTGTTATTTAGCTATTACGGCACTAGGAGTGTATATTGAAATTGTGGCATGGACAGTGATTTAGTGTTGTCCTTTTCCATAATTCTTTAGTTTTCACTACAAATGTCAAGATTTAATTTTGTATTAGTGGCAAATATCTTTTATGTTAATTTAATTTTGAGAAATGTTTCTACTATCATGAGTTTATTTTGTATTTCAAAGAATGGTTGAGTAGCTGATAACATAGGCTTTTTTACAAGTTGGGCATACCTAAATAGTAGAATTAAAATTCATTATTTTACTTCTTGTTTGTATAAGGGTTTGTTCTTTTTATTGTTTGGGATCAAAAGAGATTTGATGATTAAGTTCTCTTCAGGTATTTGTGCAATTTTAAAAAGACTGTGCAAGAAGTGTGTTCTTCCCTGCTTCCCCGGCTCACTCATGTAAGAGAAGTGGGGGATAAAGAAAGCAAACCACAATGAACCACCTAAAACCCTGCCAGTCAACAAACCCCAAGTATTTGTGGAGTTAGTATTGTAGTGTTTATAAAAAAATTATCCATGGTGAAGGTTCAAACATATTGAAGCTACTCTGCCATTATCTTGCAGATTGTGTTTTTCATAGGTATTTGTGAGGTTCTGTTTACTGAATTCATTCGATAATGGAAAGAGAGGCTTTGTACTCCACTTCTTTGAGGGTTGCTGTTTTCAGTACTCTCTTTCCACTTTTCGTCCCTTTCACTCTGATTTTTCTTTGAAGGATGTTAGTCTTAGGAGGAGTGTTAGACTTCTGTACTTGCTTTAGCTCAGCACAGATGAACAGTGTCTTTAGTGGTATTACCAAAACATGACATGTATAGAGAGTACCAGTGTTTGTCATAATAGTATCTTTGGAGCCAAGCCAGTTTGTTTTGTACTTCAGTCCCTTTTAACAGGCAACAATATCCTGAGAAATTCTGCTTAAATGGTTGCAGTAGTTGGTAGAGTTTTGGAACTGCAGCTGCAGAAAGTCATCACTATATTGCTCCTGTGCATTTAGTAGTCCAGTTATGCAGAAAATGGAAAAACCTCACCCTAGTCCATCAGCAAACAAAGGGTAGTAAGTAGGAGAATCCAGGAAACTAACTTCTTTTCCTCTTCTTCACCTACAGAAGAAAATACATTTACAGGCAGTCACACCAAGATTGCACACTCAGAAAATCTGTGGTGAGGTGATAGGAGTTAAAAGAATGATTTTATACAGTTCAGTTGTTTAGGGTAAGTTTCATACGCTTCTCTGTTTTTCTTGTGTTCTGCTGTAGCAACTTCAAATATTAAAGGATTGTTTGTGCTCATTCTCTTAAAAGAGATGTTTGCAGGAGAAGGAAGGCTTCGCCTTGTTAAATGTAGGCAAGCCCTCTGCCCCATTGCTTGTGGTAATGCTATTAAATAAAGATTTTGACTCCCTCATTCACTTTGATTTAAAATGTGGTGTTAAAACTTCTCTTGAAATAAAGTAGTTATTTCCTGTGAATCACTGCTTTAGCACGGTATGGCTGCTTGGTTGAGTAGTTATGGTTTTGTCACCATTTTCAGACTCTTGTTATGATGCTTATGTGAGATTATCAGTATGTGAGTTTTTACTTTGAAAAGCAGTTCTTGATTATGGGGTGAGGGAAGACAAATGAGTATTAATTACAAAGGCTGTAAGACACATCCTGCCAGTTTCTGTGGTTCCCTTTGGTGTCCTAGTCTTTTCAAAGAAAATATGCAGCTGTACTCCATTTTATAAAGGTAGTTGTCCAGGAGTCTCATTCTTGACTTAGTGCAAGAACAGGGACATCTGTATGATTCTGCATATGCTTGCAGAAATTATATCTAAAGCCTGAAGTCTTTTGGGAGTAATGTGGGGTTGTTTGTTTATTTTTGTTTTTTTCAGCTGGATTCAGACAGAACAGAACGACACAAATGCATATAATTCTGTGTTAGTAACTTAGATTTTTTTTTTTTAAATTCAGATTTCCATTCTTAAATTGAGATTTCAGTCTTCAGTAAATACCTTTACTTTGGTTTATGTTTTTACATCTTGCTTGATCCAACTTTGAAAACAAATTAGATTGATGACTGACTACCATGCATAAAGTTGCTTAAAAAATATAATTTTTATAGAACTAAGCCATGGAAGAAGTTGAAGAGGGATATTTATAATACCTTGATTGCCTCCTAGATTCAGTAATTTTTAAACCTTTGGGCTACCCAGTGAAAAGTTAAAGAGAATGGCTGGTCACTCAAGTAGAGGTTCTGGACATCCAGGTACAAGGATGTGGAATATCATGGACTTGGAAGTTTCCTCAGAATTATCATTGATACTTTCACGGTGTGCTGTAAGAAAAAAGTTTTAAAAAGTGCTAAATGTCTCTGCTGTGAACTTCTCTATCTTGGATGTTTCATTAATCTGCATCTAATATTGCTTTGTAGTCTGCATGTGNGTGTTATTCGTGGCTTATTTGTATTTTTCAAATGCCAGTTAAATCAGTGGGTCTTATAACCTAAAATAGCAACTTTTAGTGTTAGGGAGTTTAGCAGTGACAAGCTCTTTTTTTGCTGTTCTGGCCATCTCTGCTTTAACTCCTTACTCCCCTTTATATTGGCATATTGGCATTCATTTTAATTATTTTTCACCTATTCATTTTAATCTAGTGCTCTATATATCCTCAGGTTTGCAAATAATACCTGAGGACCAAGTATATCATGTAGAGTATCTATCATAGAAAAAGAAATGATTGAGAAATGTGTTAAAACACCAAAATAAGCAAGCAAACTGCAAGACAACACCCCCCAGCGGTTAGAATCCTCACTTCTATGCAAAAGCAAAGNGTTTGTTTATTTTTGTTTTTTTCAGCTGGATTCAGACAGAACAGAACGACACAAATGCATATAATTCTGTGTTAGTAACTTAGATTTTTTTTTTTAAATTCAGATTTCCATTCTTAAATTGAGATTTCAGTCTTCAGTAAATACCTTTACTTTGGTTTATGTTTTTACATCTTGCTTGATCCAACTTTGAAAACAAATTAGATTGATGACTGACTACCATGCATAAAGTTGCTTAAAAAATATAATTTTTATAGAACTAAGCCATGGAAGAAGTTGAAGAGGGATATTTATAATACCTTGATTGCCTCCTAGATTCAGTAATTTTTAAACCTTTGGGCTACCCAGTGAAAAGTTAAAGAGAATGGCTGGTCACTCAAGTAGAGGTTCTGGACATCCAGGTACAAGGATGTGGAATATCATGGACTTGGAAGTTTCCTCAGAATTATCATTGATACTTTCACGGTGTGCTGTAAGAAAAAAGTTTTAAAAAGTGCTAAATGTCTCTGCTGTGAACTTCTCTATCTTGGATGTTTCATTAATCTGCATCTAATATTGCTTTGTAGTCTGCATGTGCAACGTGGTCACTTAATTTTATGTTTCAACAATCTGTCTTCACGATTAGTTCTGCTTGTCCTTTCAACACAAATGAAGATTTGTTCTGGTTAGTAGTGTGGGGAATACCACCCTCTCCAGCTTTAAAGCATACTAATATTTGACTGTTTGTCATTGCATGGTCATTCTGTTGTGCTTTTCCCAGAATGGAAAAGTTGAAATGTTATTAGTAATAGCTGTAAACCAGTGGGTTTAAAACAAACAAACAAAACCAANCTATTCATTTTAATCTAGTGCTCTATATATCCTCAGGTTTGCAAATAATACCTGAGGACCAAGTATATCATGTAGAGTATCTATCATAGAAAAAGAAATGATTGAGAAATGTGTTAAAACACCGAAATAAGCAAGCAAACTGCAAGACAACACCCCCCAGCGGTTAGAATCCTCACTTCTATGCAAAAGCAAAGTTCTGCATAGTGGATTGTTATCCTTAACAGTATGCTTGTGACAAGTTTGGTTATATACTCTTTGCTTTAAAATGTTATTCTCAGCTGTCAGTTGTAAGCTCTCAAATTTGAACATGATGGTTTAAAAATAAAGAAAGGCAAATTGGGTGATTTTAAAATTGTGAAAGATTACTGTTAAAAAATTGACTGAAGTTAAATGCTGTGGCAAGAAAACTAAATATAAATGGCTTGATTTTAGGACTAGGAAGAAGGTAAAGCAAAGCTTCCACCTCTTTTTATTTTCAATCTTTTAAAATAAGATTCTGGCATAATGTTTTGCATGTTTTTTGCCCAAATTATAGTCTGTACTTTGAAAGATTCAACTTTCTTAACATTTTTCTATTTCCTAATTAGCATTCCTGTAAAAACTGCTGTCTGTGACATGAGATGTCTTTCACAGATCCTCCTTTTACAGTTTCCTCTTTCCACCTAACTGCTGTCTCTTTTTCCCCCTTCCCTCTCTCTCTCTCTCTCTCTCTCTTTCCTCTATTCTTGTGTAGGCCTGACCAAAGATGGCAGTAATGAAAATATTGATTCCCTTGAGGAAGTCCTTAATATTTTAGCAGAGGAAAGCTCTGATTGGTTTTATGGCTTTCTCTCATTTCTCTATGATGTACTGACTCCTTTTGAAATACTAGAAGAAGAAGAGAGCGAAGCTGCAGATGATGTTGATGGTACGTCACAGAATGAAGGGGTTCAGGGAAAAAAGACTTGTGTTATTTTGGATTTACAGAACCAGTGACTGAGAGACTAATTTGATTGGCTTTTGAAAATGTCCATGAAATCATCAGTCTTAATATAACAAGAATTTATGGCATTGAGGGGAACCTCCCAAATGGACGCTATAAAGATTGAACTAAAGTCAGCCGTGCCATGCAGTTTCAATAGCTGAAAGGCTTTCAATGATTTTTGTGACAGGATGACAAATATTACATGGTCATGTAAATATGTAGACTAAAACATGTATCTGTGGCTGTGTAGTTGGTTTCTGTATGTGCTTCAATTTGTGCATTTTATGCACAAAACTTACAAAGCTTAAGTGTAATAACCTCTACTGTTAACATTATAACATTTGTCTTTCTAGCAAACATTAACTGAAGCATTTTGTAATACCTTTGATTGTAACATATTCTAGCATGACTGCATTGTGTAAATACATATTTATGTTAATCCTTTAATATAGCCATAACAATGATAATTCTTTTGTGAAATATAATTTTAATAAATAACTTATTTTGTGATTGACTTCTCAGATAGGTTCTTTTTACTTGTTTGAGGAAAAGCACTTTATTTAAAAGTGCTTGAGAATTCTACAGAAACATCTATTTCTAAGTTAGCTAGCATCTGTTGTATTCAGAAGATACTTTGTCATATGGTTTATTGCCATTGATTTGTCTGTTTTCAAACTAAGTCTTCAGTCATTTCTTCAATGTAACAATCATATCATAAGGGCTGCTTATTTTAGGTTTTAAGGTGGGCCTTTTGTGGAGGTGGGAAGCTGTGATTATGTATTTCTAATGTAATATGGAATATATTAAAGACTAATTGGAAATTAGAATTTAATGTCTTCTATTCCTTGCTAAATTGAAATATTTAATACAGTTTTACAAATTTGAATATTTTTCTTGTGAAACTGTTTCATGACAGTTGTTGCAAAAATCTTTCCATGTTTGTGAATCCTGTCTGCTGTCATGAAGTTATTGGTGCAGAAAGGACAATTTATAATTGTCTTCTGAGTTTTGTATCGTGTCAAAAGCTGGAATTGAATTGTCCTTTTAATACATTAATGATGTACTCAAACAGATTACTGTTAAAATTATATGAAATAGTTTATTATTTTGCCTGCTTTGCTTAAGTTCGTGTTGGTTTTCTGTATGAAGTTGATACTGACATTTTAACTCCAGTGGTTGCAGGCTGAAATTTTAATGTGTTTTTTAAATAAGTGAATTTTCACTTACTTTGGCATGATGGTTTTAAAGCAATTTAACATGCCTGTTTCAGAACAAATCTTCCATTAAATCATTTAACTCAGGGTTCTATTTAATATTTTAAAAGTAATAAAAAAGTTCTAGTGTTAAGCAAGTGAAACACTGTGATTTGTTAATACTGCTGCTCAAGGTTTAGGAGTTAAATAGAGCCACAAGAGCATTAGTCACATTTTCTTCTAAATATTTGCAGATTAGGATGTAAAAATGTTAACAACATGTAAATTTAATGGGTTTTAGAATGAGATATATGAAGTGTAAGCCAAAGAAAATTATACACCCCCCCATACATTACTAAGAAGTTTCTTATCAAATGGAAGAAACTTGTGAAGTATCTGAGATGTAGGACATAAGTAAGCTTGGGTTGTTTTGTTTGGTTTTGGCGTTTTTTTGTCTTCTTGTGTGAGAAGCAGATTTGAATTAGAAGAGTTTCATCACTGTTGATGGATACCTCTCAGTGTAAATTAAAAAAATTGTCATGGAACATTGCATTCTATTGTAGATGCTTCAGTAATGGAACAAGATAGCCAAAAAGAGGAGGGAAACATCTGCTATGAGATTTCTATATACTGAAATTTATACCAAATAGTTAAAATACATATTGATAAACTGGTAAAGTTTCAAGTGAAAGATTGCTTGAACCATGAGAAAACTGCAGGCACTGAAATAGGTGATCACTAAACACTAAATTAATTTAACTTGGGTTACAGAGATGAAATGCAGGCCAAGAAAGTTCTAATTTCACATCATACATGTTTTTTGTTGATTCTATTGTGTAGAAGTCAGCTCAATAAATAAGCAAGGAAAACAGAACTGTATTTCAACTCTTGCTTGTAAGTCCAGACAAATTGTTTGAAATCAGTTGAGGAAGTTAAAACCTAAAGTTTTAGTTTGGTTTGTTGTGCTGTTTTCTTGTGTTGGTAATTGTCTGCTATTTTAACTGCCAGTGTTCAAACAAAATACAAAATGCATTAACCTTTGTAGCATAAGCTTTTGCTTGTTTTCTTGTGATACTAATGTAAAGAAATTTATAGGGGGGGAAAAGCATTAATACCCTTAGATCTGAAATGGCTGAGAACTTGTGCAAGTTTTGAACCCCAGATTTCTGTGACCACCTTCAACAGTATTTAATTTGAAAGTAAAATAATGCTTTTTATGGCAGGAAGACATCACAATGCTCATAATATATAGAATAACTTAGAACTGGAGAGTGAATCATAAATGGTTTGCATATCTGTTGAAATTCTTATTGCAACAACTTTTTTTGCCAGTTTTTGCCCCCAACCTCCTTGCAAAAATTGGCATTATTAGCCTGAATTGACTGGCTATAGAAGAAATCAAATTTTCATAACAGTTACTGATATAGGCTGCAGTTGGATGGAGGTATAGAAGACCATTTCATGGTCAAATGGGAGAGGTAAAACCCATCTGTATTGTAAATGTGATTTGATAAGTACTTGAGAGCTGGGGAAAGTTGTTGTATACCAATCACTCATTTTGGACACGTGCTATATTTTCTGTTTGGTTATCATAATGATGGCACAGCAACATGAAATACATTAAATACTGTCTTTCTTATGGTCAGTTAGTGTGGGTTTTCCAAGATGAGACTAACAAAGGAAAGATTTGCTTGCTGGTTTCTTATATCTGCTCATATAGGATGCAACATAAGCATATGTGACTTCAGAAAAGAAAAATTATTTCTGCCATGTGTGTCTGATCTGGATTTTTCTTCTGAAATTAGGCAGTTAAATAAGCGAGGTATTAAAGCAATGTACGGAGAATGTATTGAAGTTTGGTAGGGTTTTTGTTTGGTTTATTTTTTGGTTGGTTGGTTGGGGTTTTTTGTTCTAGTTGTGTGAATTTAAAAAGCTCTCTTGCATTTGGGAGAGTTACAGGCTTTGATAAGCCCAGCACTCTGCACACAAAAAATCAGTTCAGTTTATGGTAAGTGGGTGTTTTCCTTCAGGAAGTTTTGTTTAGCAGATGACCTCGTATATCCAATGTAGCATATTATAAATGCAGAATCATAGTAATAATTACATGCAGGTACATATGCAAGTAATCATAGCTTTTCCTGATGTGCAGTTCTTCTGGAGAAGGAAAATGAAAAGGAGAGAAAAAAAAAATTAATAATGGTTTTGGCTTGCAGATTTGTATTTCCTTTTTTAATACTGCAATTTTAACATCTTTTGCTAATTTTCTATGTGGTTAAGGAGGTTTTTGATAGGACATCAGGAATTAAGGCAAGAGTCTGAACACAACCCTTGATGTTTAAAGCTTGACACTATACCCTGTTATTCAGGCTTTGGATGCGGACAGTATGCTTTCTGTGGTAAATGCAAAGTAGCTTCTTCCTTTTCACATGTAAGTGGATAAGCCACCTTAATTAGCTTAAACTTTTGCATGGTGCTGCAGGTTAAAAGGGTTTATGCAGGTAGATGTTGTGGTGAAATTGATTTATAGGAATTTTTTTGCATGGAAAAGCTTTTCGACTAGCAAGACTATTAAAGTTTTCAGGATTATTAAATGATTAAAATAGAATTTTCATATGTCAAGCTTTTCAATAAATCGTTAAATGTGGGAATGTCTGTCAACATCTGGGGAACTGCTCAAAACCAGTGCTTTTATCTGTTTTTGTTTTGCAGTGCTTATCTTTCTGAATAAAAATAGTATTTATATATTTTTCTTTTGATGCTGAAATTCTAAATCTATCCTCTCACTTCGGGTTGTAGTGGGGAATATTCTTGAAGATTTTTATGGGGAAAAATAGGAAATTACTATTGTGTTGCAGAATAAGAATGCTTTCTAATATTCCTAAGCTTCAAAGAATCAGTTAAGATACCAAGTTTTCTACCATTGAGCATTATGTGAAAATAACCGCTCTGATCAGAGTATTTAATTTTTAGAATGACTATTAAAAGCAGTTATTTGGAAAATATTGAAAACCTATCCAACTATGTTAATTTTGAAGTCTACTTTTTCGTTCACTGACTCCAATAGTAGCCATTTCTGACATTCCATTATAACCATATTTGTAGTTATAAATTCTATGTTTTTTCTTGTATTACCAGCACTGGACATTTGTAATGTAGGATTGAGTGGAAAAAAAGAAGGAGCTTTAAAACTACCTCAAAACAAGTGTGAAGACACTTGAATTGGACCTTAGAACAAGGGTCCACAGGTTCAACTACATGAATTATAAATTCTGGACTTGCTGCCTCAAGGCTGTAAGAGCTTAAGTTTTTGCCATGAATTTACTTAGGTGCCAGATTTTGTGCAGGACATTCCTGTCTTGGAAAACTAGATGTTTTGCACCCATGCCTTGCTTCAGGCTAACTGGGACTGACAGAAGAAACTTTCCTGTGCTGGAGTCCTTGTAGGGACCCAGGCCAAGTGGAAATCAAGATGCAGCAAGATTTATGTCTTGTGATTATTACATAATAAGATTTCAAAATATGTTATTTTACATACTTTTCTGGTGAATAAGTCTATTAATAATGTTAATCTCTACATGATTTACGTAATTATTTCATGAATTGATAATTTGATGAGAACCTTACTACTATTCATTGTGTAAAAGCAGATTGAAACAAATTACTGCTCACTGAATATTTATAAAGTGAAATATCAGTAATCAGCAAACTAGGTACTTTGTAATCTTTCAGTGTAGTGCATATACTTTTTATTTACAAAGAATTTGAAATATCTTTATGATAATGTTTGTCTATTCTGATCTTCGTAAAATTTTCCAGTTTTCCTTATAGATATATGCTTCTAAAACTGTATCTTAAAATATCCAGTAACATTTAATTTTAGTATGAAAAGAAGGGAGGAGCTGAGAATTTAAGTATGGCTTTATAACTTAGCTGAGTACCTTTTATTGTTTAGATTTTTACTGATGCTGTAGTACAACAAAGTTGGGGTCTATTCTTCCTTTTGTATGAACTTATTCTTCCGTGCACTGCTTAGAAGTAGTAAGATTGAATAATGATTTTAGTCAAGTCAGAGCTCTGGACTTCAGCAATAGTGGTAATCTGTGATGGAAGAGGTTAAAAAGACTTGCATTCCCAGGTATGCATTTGTAAGGAAATTAATATAAAAGTTGTATTTTTACTTGGCTAACCCACTTTTAAAGTAATTTTGACCATAATGTCAATGCCTGATATTTTGAAAACATGTAATATAGAAATTAGGTGCAAGTTGACTAAAATGACTGTATTTACTATATTTTTCAAATATATGATTTTATTTTTTGTGTATGTTATCAAAGTTTTGTTTGTTTTGGTTTTTTCAGAATAAATATTGATGTATTATGACACAGTTTGGGTATTTACTGTTTTCTGGAAACCGAAGCTCAAGGTGCAGATGTCCAATATAGGTGCTTTGTGTGTCTGAATGAGAAGTCTAATATTAAGACATGGGAATATCTCTTCTAGTTGAATAAGATTATGTATGTGCTTAAAAATATGTATTTTCCCTAAATTGTTCAACTTTTCTTTACTTTCTAGTTGATTTTTGGGTAATAATGTATATGTGATTTCTGATTAAAATTGTGTTTGTGGGATTTAGATCTTAATCCACAGCATCATGGTGGTGATAATCCAGTCTCTTTTTGTGCTATTAAAAACATGAAACTAACTATTACTTATATTTTTGGAAAGGCTTTTGCCTTCATGCTTCTTGTCAAACTAGGTATAAGGCAAACCAAGATGTGGAACGCACTCAGTTTCTGTTAGCTGCAATGGGGCAGCACCTGACTTTGGAGAGTAGAATTTATCTTCTTTCAATAAAAATCTTAACAGTCTTAAATAGTCTGAAGTAATGCAATAAGTATTTTAACTGAAATGAAATGGCAACTGCTTTTTGGAATCTGAGCAATACCTTTGCCGAAACACTTATTTTCTGTTGGTAAAGAAACATATGTTGTAATTCATTGGAAGAAAATAGTCAGTTATATAATCTGCAATACCTATGTGCTTGAAGATCTTTTGTGTTAATATGTTTATAAAATATTTATAGAAATGTGAGTTAGTGGGTTTGAGAGAGAACTGACAAATATCTGGCAGAGAAATCAGCTGGGCTGTTGGTCATAATGACATTTCAGGTGTCTGGAGAGAACTGAACTGGCTGTGAGGAGTTAAGAGGCATCCCAACTAGCATGCATCTGGTAATGTGGTGCTTTTCTTTGATTAATTAGTCTTTCATATCAGTACTTGTGGTGGTCTTGCAGCTGAAGGTGCTTTATTATTAGAGTTAACATTTTGTATCTCACCATAGCATTAAAGTGTGCTATGTAAAGTTAATTTTTTACATAGCGTGGCAAGTTGGGAAATTTGATGTAGAGTTTGTTGAACATCAAGGACATGTTCATAATCTATTTCCATTTTGCAACAAATTAGGTGAGGAGCCAGGAGGGGTAGCCAAGAAAAAAACTAAACTCAAAGGTATTTTTAATGTTCTTTTTCATGCGGAACTTTATGTCGATAATAATGTATGGAATGCATGTGCATTGCAAATACCAGTTGCAGGTTTTAATAATGGTTACTAATACTAGCTATGTTGGCTAAGTGTTGTCTAGTGGTGCAGCAGACTATTATCCTTGCAATTTTTCAGTAATTTTTTTTACTACTGATTTTAATTTAATGGCAGTGCGAGTGCTTTTCTAACTAGAGATTATATTTTGTTTGTGAGAATTTTTTTGCAACAGTTGTCTTGTTTAGATTGTAAGTAGTTCCTGGTAATTTCATATTCTGCATGGTTTTAAGTAAGATTTTGCTCTGTGTGAAATCCTCTTTTAGTTATCTTTCATGAATTAGTGGTAGTATTATTGTATTGTAGTTGGACCTGAGTGCCTCAATTCTACTTAACTCTGTGCTTAAACATTTTCATCTATTTCTTTCTTATCGGAGGAGAAATGTATGCAAAGTTCAAAAGCTTCCCCCTTAATATTATTTGCAGGATTGATTGCAGTGGTGATACTTACACGTTTTTTAAAAGCTTAAATAAGGTAGCTTGCAACCAATTTATGCTATATATTTACTTATAATTACATTGCTGTATGAACAAGTCATAATGGTCTTAAATGTGAGGACAGACAAAAAGGTTGATTAGCCTGTGCGAAACACCAGGCTACCAGATGTACTTCAGGTGCTAAACTTTTTAGATCTGCTCAGTTATGCTGTATCTTAGCATGGGGCTTTGTAAACAACCCAGTTTCTTTGTTGCATCAAAGATGCTTAGACGTTAAGGTGTTTTTTCTAGCAGTATGTGAAAAATGCATGGTTGCTCATTATACAAACTTTCATGAGAAAGAAAATGTGTTTACTGAGGGGAATTTTTAGCATTTGTTCCACACTGTGCATGGTATAACTTGGTTGCAAATTGCATGTTTCCAAGAATGTAAAAAATACCATATAGCAATTAATTCCTGGGGTTTGGATTATTTTTGAATGTTTGATATGAGAATGAAGAAATGGTATAATATATTTCAAATGTTTTATATCAAAAACCATTTGAAAGGAAATATGATGTCATTCCTTTTAGACTGAGTTATGTGATTGAATTGTTCACTTCACAGAAATGTTACACAGCAGTTAGAGACAGATGTTACAGAAATCTCACCTGCTTTTTGCCACTGCAATTTCTCTAAAAAGCATGAATAAAAATAGAGCTATTTATATTTGAAAATCATTATTGCTTATCAATAATGTGGGAGTATTAATTTTAAAATTAAATGCAAATATTATGTACAGAAATTTAATGGGGAAAAAAATATAAATTTCATTGAGTTAAAAATTCCTTATTCTGGAGAGTGCCGGTAGTAATGACAAGTTTTTCAAAACTGCAGACAAAATGGAAGTAAATATTGAATATTAAACATATTGAACAAAATTTCAAGGATTGTTCTTTTCTTTTGATGTAGTATCTGGATACTGTGTCACAGCCAAATGTGAATTGATATGGAAAAAAAAAACACAAGACAACTCCAGAAGTAAAACAAACAAAAAAGTGTTACTGATAACTGAAAACCAAAGTTGTAAGAATTAATTTACAATTATTACTTCAATTTCACTCAGTATGGTCAAACCCAGTTAACTCTTTTGGAGTTGATTTAATTCACCAGGACATGGCTGTTTCTTTTTAATTGTTGTGTATTTATTTCTTATTCTTGAAAAATATGTACTTCAGATATATTTTTCAGTCTTTGTTTAATACAAGGTAGCAACATCAGTAAAATGTTGCATTATGTGTTCGTATTTTAACACTTTAATTCCTACAACTGTCATACTGTTGTCAAAGATTCAAAATTTACTGGGATTTTCATGCTCACAGACAAAAGTGATTTTAGCATTCTGCAGAAGTAAGATAATAGAGGCATGGTTTTCACCAAATTAGTGCTTCATTCAGATGCAGCTGCAATATAAGCTAAGGTTATTGGTTGCCTGCATGGTATGAGATATTGCTAAAAGTCAAAACTAATTTGTTTAAATTGCTTAAAGCTTAAAAGTTAATTATACAAGTTTAAATGGTCATCTAACAAACATTAAATAAGAATTTGATCAAAGCTTTTAGATAGTTGTTCATAAGATGTTTTGTGATCTAAGAATGGTTCTCTTATTGAACGTTTCCTCTTTTTTAAATGAAAAACTAAAAAGTAAAAGAAGCTATTAAAGAACCACTCAAGAAATTAAGGGAGAAGCAGGACTCCAAGAAGCAGGAAATCAAAGATGAAGAAGAAAAAAAGAAAGCCAGAAAAGGAAAAGATACTGTTGATCGAAAGGACAAGAAAGCTGTTGATATGAATAAATTAAAGAAAGATTCTGACAAGTCTAAAAGAGACAGAGGAAAGGAAAAAGGCCTAGACAAAAATGTGAAATCCAAGGAGACTACAAAAAAATCAGCCAGTGAAAAGGATGGTACTATTCAGGCGGGAAAAGACAAGGAAACAAAAAAGATAGTTAAAAACCAGTCCAAGGAAGACAAGAAAGAAAAGAAATAAACAGTTCCTGATCTGCTAATGAGGAACAGACCTCAAGAATGGGAAATTCAGCATAATTATATGAATGTGGTAAATATGGCAATAAGAAAATAATGTTTTCTGGAAATAAGTGTGAAAAAGGCTATATATAATAATTTTTTAAAAACTGTTCAGTGTGTACTGGTATTGTAAACACAAAACAGAAACATCTGCTGTAAAACTCAAGTACGTACATATGTTAGTGTGCCTGGCTACCAATGTGTATTGCAAACATTCAAATGTCAAACTGATGCCAGTTACTTCAAGCTTCTGCTAAGTATGGGTTTGGGGGTTTTTGGGTGGGTTTTTTTCCCTTCCTTGTTTCCTTGTATTTAGATACTGTTTCCTGGATGTGGAGAAGGAAGTTTAATACTGTATATGAAATGCAAGTTTAAAAGCAATATTAAGAGAATTATCTGAATGTATGTAGAGGAAACACACATAAAATAATTCTATTTCACAGAAACAATCAAGAGGAGCATTAATGGACTGTAGTGTCATAAGTACTTATGAATAAATGTAAGTTATTCTCTGCTAAAGTTCGTTCCCTAGGAAAACTTTTTTTCCCTGAGAAAACTGTTTTATACACAGTCAAATCAACTTTAGTGTTGCACTTGTGTATGAGACTCCAGCATATACTCAACCAATATGTTGCAACATTTTTGTCTGTTGATCATGTGAAAATACCTTCTGCTCTTCTTCCATACTCTATTTATTTATTTATCTATTTATTTATTTATTTAGCTCTATTTGGGTTGGAAAGCTTGATTCATTGTCACTTTTCAGTTAAGTGTGTCCTGATTTTTCCAAGTTTTCTAAGTGCTTGGGTAATGAATACTACTTCCAATTAGGCCATCTATTTTACCATTGATAAGTATGGTTGGATTCCATTTACATTTAAGAAGTGGTATGCTACTACTACTCTGTTCTGGTTGAACTTGTTTAGAGAACAACTTAAGAGAGAACAGTATATTTTTGCAACTGTTATTTTCTTCAACACTTTTCAAGTGCATGATACTTCTATAAGCAAGATTCTGCACTGGTGTGCTCTTGCAGCTTCAGTATTTTTAGCATCAAGAACAAATTTATCCAGCAGTCTCACTAGAATAAATAAAGTTGCAAAACATTTCTGCAGAGATGTTAGAGATATTTCAGTATGTTATTGAATCTATACTTTATTTGGAAATGAGTATTTTTTAAATAAATTTGAAAGCAAGTGTATTGCAAGCAATTGCAGGATATAATTCCACCAGATTCAGAACAAAATTTGTAATAAAATTTTTCTTGTTATACTGCAGTATTAGTTTAAAGAAAAAAAAACTAAGGCGAGAAATTGAGCATGAGTATATGCATGTGGATGGTAATGTAGGATTGAAGATGTCCTGAAGGTTAATTTTGTTTGTGATTTTGCTAAAATTTTATGTATAACAGTTGGCAATACACTTATCTCAGCCATTTAATACATGTCTCTGTGACATGATTTGATCCCTAGTATAAGATGTGATAATAAGGTTTAAGAAGATCTGATTTGTTGTTGTTGTTTGTTTTAGAGGAAATGAAGCATTGTTCAAATACTTATGAGAAATAGTTGGAGTTAGGACTATAGAAAATGGTATAAAAGCTTAAGGTTCTAACTGTGATAATTAACAGAGATGATTTACCAAGGTATTTTCTAAATATTTATAAATGCATGAAGAGGGAGGAAAGAGACGTGTGTTGTGAACATTATAGTGCTTAGCAGAAAATATGACAGAATGAAGATCTAATAAATGCATTTGCATAATGAGTATTCTCTTTTAGGTTTTGGTGATGATAAATGTATTTATTCACCTTTGATCTGATAAGTGTTAAGATACGTATTTGTCCAGAGGAGCACTGAAGTCACATTTCTCAAGGATGCTAGCACAGTGGTATAGTGCACATCACTTTTTGTTTTCTCCCCTAAAGTGATAGAACTTGTAACTGTGTGGAAGTGAAATCTGGAATGAGTTGCTTTTCTGATTAACATATTACTGTATCTGTGACCCAAAGTTTATCTGCTTTTAAAAGAGTTGGGTTGCTTTTTTTCTTTCCAAGGAACATTTTATTTGAGCAGCACTCCAGGCTATAGAGATAGCCACACAATAAAATGATATTTTTCCCCCAGAGATCTGTTGTGTTGTTGTATATCTCTGTGAAATATTATTGTATTTAAAATTAATGCAGCAAATGACCACATAAGCTCAAAAAATAGACTCGAGTAAAACCTGAGTGCAACTTAATTTTAATAGAAATGAGAGAAAATAGTATCTTGCAAAAAAATAAATGGCTTAATACATTGCATGCTCAGGAGGATTGAAGAGGAATCAATTATAAACATGATAGATACGTATGAAAAGCTTTAAAGTCGAGTAATGCGCAAGCAAAATAAAGAAGTCCTCTTGCTAGTCCCTTCTTTCCTGGTAAATACCTACAGTGCTTGTTGGCTGTGAAATATTGACTGTCTTTTGAAATACTTTGAAACCATTTATTGTTCATGAAGCAGAGCAAATAGTTGTCTGGAATTAGAGATGTGAGTTATCGGAAGATATGAAGACTTATTTAGGGGGGTATATATGTAAGAGCTGGGAGCTGTGTGTGTGGAAGCAAAGTGGCTGTTGCTCCGCTTCCAAGTTCTGAAGTGTGAGATGGTGACAGATATTAAGTAACTGTTTTTGTCTTTTTCAAAGGTGTCTGTAGGAGGAGGTAGCTTCTTACCTTTGTAGCCATTAATATTCCTGCAGCAAAAAATGAATATCTTACTAGTATTTTTTAATATGTTACGTGGGGATTTTTCATGACACAGAAAGGAATTTGGCAAAAATTAAATGTAAATTTGGCTTTTTTTTTTTCCTAGCTTCTGATTTTGACACCATGATAGTGGAGTTAATCATAGTTACACTACTTTTGGATACAGCTTAACTATTTATCTTCAGATTGTTTAAATTTCAATAATAAAGGTAGAATTAATTTTGGAATTCTGTTTTCACTACTTGAAATAAATACATGCTTTTCTCATGGTGCATAAAATAATATTGCTCTGGTTTGAGGCATACTAGTCCTGTTTGTATTGAGATATGTTTGACTCCATTAGAAACATGGTAATTACAATTCTTTTGATTTTACTGAGTTGAAATATATTAGTTTATTTCACTTAAGAGTTATTTTTACAAGATTGCTAGCAATACAGGAGTGTTCATTATAGTATAGCCTCTGCTTTATTGAATATTATTTTTCTATTGATTTCTGTATACAGCTCTTGAAAAACTAGTGTGCTTTGGGCAGTGTGTGCATGTGTGTTTCTTTAAGAAGGTAGTCTTATCTTAATTGATCATGGATGTAGGACTATAGAAGAATGCTGTTTGGAAGGGGCTTCAGGAGATCCTTATTACAACATCCTGTTCTTATCAGGGTCACTTCAGAGGAATGACCAGGTTATTCTGGCCATTATCCAGTGTGGTCTTTAAAACTTACAAGGATAGAAATGCACAGCCTCTCTGTGCAGCCTTTTCCACTGATTTCACTTCCCTTGTGTCTGGGGGAGAGAGGGGTGCAGGGTGGATGCCTGTGTGTGTATGTAACTTTTTTCTCATGCCCAGTCTGAACCTCTTGTGTAAGTCTTGCTTGAACCTTGCTGAAGCGGATTTGAGAGGAGAATTAGTCTAATACCAATACATTCTTGAGCTTATGTTGTCTTAAGACATGGCATAATCTTTCACATCGAAGTTATCTTTATCTCTTACCAAGGTGTTGATCATTGCAGTTATTAGTTGCTTTTTTCATTGTGTTTTGATCTAAAAAGACTCTGTAGTATTGATAGTAATATTGCTAGTAAGCATCTTACTGGTGAAATTCTATCAGTCATACTTTTTCTGTAGTGATTTAATTGTCAAAAGAAACAGAAGATTCAGAGTACATTATTCTGAAGGAACTATGGTTCTGTTCATCACATCTAAGATGTAACACAGGAATTTAAAATACCTCTTTGCCTTCTGTGAAGCTTTTTGTAAAGTTCAAATTAGTTCTTTGTAGAACCTATAAAATTGGTCATATTATGCAACTTTTGCCCAAATTGAAAACAGTGAAAAAAATGTGCTGCCTATTTTTCTGCTACATAGTGAATAGCTGTTGAGAATACTATAGTAATGTGTTCATTTACTTTGAAATAAAGGCAAATGCTTAAATTTCTGTCTGTTTTTCCCTCCCTCATGTCTGTCTTCCAAATATATTTGTTTACTATCTGAATACATTTTAGTTTTTGTATATATTACTGGATATTGGGACAGCCCTGTAATTATGATTGTTTGAATGCATTTTTGGAGAGTGTAACATCAGTTAATTTAATTGAAACAACTTTCTTAGTATATAACTGAATCAGATCAAAAGGAGCATAAAGTTAACTTTGTAACTGAAAAATGCAGGCCTTAAAGAAAGATCAGTCCCAGCACAGCCAACACCGCCAGAATCTGAGGAGACTATCCAGCCTGCTGAGAAGTCCTATATCGAATCAGGTAAGGCCTTTAATAAACCATGGGTGAAACAAAAGACATGATTCTTCATTTGCAATATAATTCTGTATCTTTAGCATGCAAACTCTTTCATAGATTTTGTGTTGCTTATCTATTGAAGTTTATTTAACAGAAATCACTCTTGATAACTTTGTATAAGTCACTGACCATGAAAAGTGTAAAATTTTACTGTCTAGAAGACACTCCTCAGCCCTCATTGTTACAATTGTAGCTATATCACATCAGAATAACTTTCTGATGATGTACAGTTGTGGTTTAGCTACATTTGCCACTGTATATCCAGTCAGGATAACAGATTCTCCACCTTAAAAACAAACCAAAAACCCCTCAACAGCCAACTTCATACCATAATCAAATATTCCCTTTTTCAGTAAAACAAATAGTATGTCATAAATACAATGAGTAGAGCTTCTACTGTTGAAAAAAAATTAAAAATAAATTTAAAAGCTCCATAGTACCAGTAAAATGTATTAGGTTTAAGAGGAATTCAAGACAAAATATTTTTACTTGTCACATTTCAGGTATGCAATTTGCATTTTGGTGTTATTTAGAGAGTACATGTTTCTTTCTGTTCCTTGAAGTGTCTTATATGAACGTAAATGAACACATAAATTCACAAATATGGAGCATATGGCCAATAAAATGGAATATAGATTTTGGTTTAAGACTTGCATTACATTTTTTCCCCCCGTAATTGGTGCCATTTTAGATCTTTTGAAAATGCAGCTGTGATCTGATTTTTATGCTGTAGGGTTTCTGAGTGTTAATTTCAGGACATATATATGAAGGCAACACTTCATTCAAATTCAGATTACTGGGCTAGTGTATTGGATGACAATCACTTGTCCCTGAAATCAGTTTGTGATTTCTCCTGGCAATTCATAACAGAATAAGACCTTGATATTGTAATGGTAGTATCTATTTTCCCTGTTTATGAAGTCAACAAGACCCTACTTCTGCAATAAACATTTTATTGTCAAATATGGCATACTACTGCTGCTGCCTAAACTGTGGGAAAGTAATGGATGAAAGTGTTAGTAAAATAATTACTTAGATGATAGTTCTTGGTTTGGATCTGAAGTTTCTGAAGTTGTTGCCGCTCTGGAGAAAAATATATGTGCAGAAAATGGAGTGTAGATAACTTCTTTCAGTTTATTTTCAGAACGAATCTGATGTGATTGATGCAATACTTTCTATATTTAAGAGTAAGCAAGAAAAAATTCTTTTTTTTGTAATTGTGTGAGTTGCAGAGGTTCATCAGGTCAGTCTGTAGGGAACTTTATAGAACAGAGTAAGAACTTTACAGAGCCTACTAAGGGCTGTAAAGCTTTGAGCTAATGTTTAGACTTTGCCTTTTGCACTTACCTTCACTGCATTTTATAATTCTTTTAGAGCACAAGACTGATGATGTAGAATTGGAAGAGGAAATTCAGTCTGTTCTTCATGAAGCTCTCCATTCCCACCCTGGTAATGCATTAACACTTAGAAAACACTGAAGAGTTTATAAATACTGCCATAGGCTAGATGTATCTCAGTCTGGTTTTGGTATGCACTTAAAGTACTTCTGCCTGCACTAAATATTCTAAGATCATTTGTCATTTTTGAGAAAATTCAAAAAGTGTGGTCTCTTACTCATAGGTGTTTGGCAGCAATAGCTTAAATCAGTCAGTTCACAAAAACTTGGTCAATATACTGTGTAGAGTACAAGAATGGATAAACAGAGATGGCCTTTACTGTGGGCAAAGAAGGTCCTGTCAAGTCAGTGCAGATACTTTGGATTTACAGTGCTGCAAGGTGCAGACAAGTCATCTCTCCCACTCCCCATCCCCTTTGGGGACTTGTTGGAAAACACAAAGCGTATCTTGAAGGCAATGTTTGCTGGTAATAGAATATATGAAAGAGTATGTATTCACTAACTATGTATTACTGATTAGGAGAGAGACGTGAAGATGTAGATGAAAGTATAAGTGACCAGTGGCAAGTGAAGGAAGAAATACATGGAGAAACTTTTGAAGCTCCTACAACAGATGACACGCTCAGAGAATTAGAGAATGAAATGCCAGAAGCATATGAGACACCAGACTCAGTTCAGAAAGGTATCTGAATATCTAAATACATTTAAAATTAAATTTGCAAAAAAAACTTAAAACCAACCCAAACAAATGGAAATATGTCTCATTAAACACTTGACTTGTAATTTCTACTTAGAATAGAAATGCAACAAGTATCAACCACAGCTAACATTATTTAGCACATAGATATCTTTTAAATCAAAATGATATATTTTAATACTATGTGTTTTGAAATCCAGGTACCCATATATTATTATTTAATTACTGTGGAATTGGCTTTCAACCAAATTAATCTGTGTTCCAGACATGAATCTCTCCACAACACAGAGATGACTGTAATCATATAGAATGGTTTGGGTTGGAAGGAACCTTAAAGATCACCTAGTTCCAACACCCCTGCCAAGGGCAGGAATACCTTCCACTGCATCAGGTTGCTCAAAAGCCCTTTGCAGCCTTGCCTTAAACACTTACGGGAATGGGGCATCCACAGCTTCTCTGGACAACATGTTCCAGTGCCTCACCACTCTCAAAGTAAGGAATTTCCTCTTTATATCAAATATAAACCTACCCTCTTGCAGGTGAAAGCCAGACCCTTTGTCCTGTCACTACATCCCTTTATAAGAAGTCCTTCAGCTTCTTTTAGGCCCCTTATGGGACCAAAAGGCTGCAGAGCTTTCTGTTCTCCAGGCTGAACCCCATTTCTCTCAGCCTTTTCTTAAGAGGAGAAGTGTTCCATGTCCATCCTCTCATCTACCAGTGATGCCAAAAATGGAAAAAAGGAACTTTTGAGACAGTATAGATAAAAGAGAGAGCATGTCTTTAATTAAGGTGCTTTAAGGTACCTTGAATGCGTAAGTGCACAATACAGTATAAGACTCCTGCAAATTTATGACAGTAATTTTCCTATCTAATGGATACATCCAATCTGAGAATTGCTCACCCCCAGAACCTCCCTCAGGTCTGACCCTTTGCACACCTTCCTGGAATTAATTTGGAGGTCTCAAGACCTCTTCTTCATCATCATCATCTTCACATCACGTGCCTTCTTTGCAGCTTCTCTAAATTTCTGGGCCTTCTATTACTTTGACTACTATATCTTACTATGTCCTTCTAGGTTTGTGTCCCAAACAAGACGTACTCGATAAAATCTTTTTTGTTTAAGAGAACATTAAACAAAATTTGAAGAATTTTGAGAATATGATGCAAAGAATGAGAAAGGGGGTTTGGTACCTGTTAATAACTGCTATTTCAAAGTGTTAGAAACTATACAGTATATTATTAAAAATCTATATGCTACTGATCTTAAGGCATAACCAGCACTCCCAGCTCCTTGGCAGGGCTGCTCTCAATCTGTTTATTCCCCATCAATAATATTTGTATGGAGTCTGCTTCTGGATTTTCAGGTTTAATAAACTCTTAAAATACAGTTTAATAATACAGCCTTTTTTAGACAGACTTATTATCCTTCTTCTTTGATTCAAATGTGTCTCCCTGAGAAAGTGTTATGCATGATCTCTGTTTTAAGTCCTGCAGAGACAAAGATATCATACAAAGAAGTCCACCTTGGGGCTTTCACAGGGTGATAAAAATTATAGTCAAGATATTAAAGCAGAGTCATGTGATCTAAATCCAACTTGGGAGAAATTATTTCTGAATGCTTTTAATCTGCCCTACTGGAAGTTTTACACATCTCTTAATACATCTCTTTGAAAAACTCATGTTATGGATGTCATCTAAAAGTTGTCATTGCTGGAAGTGCACTGAGATTCTTTCTCCACAACAGAACTAATTCTTTTCAGCCTGGGTCTATTGTACCTCTTTGTTTCTGTATCTCCCTTATTTATCCACCGCTCAAGTAGGAGACTAGAGGATAAATTCGAACTCCAGTTACTTTAAATCTTTGCAATTAAGATGACAAAGTGAAAATGTTCTTTCCTTCTCATTTACACTGAAATTTATGTAGAGAGTCACTTTTTGAGCAGATGTGTATAGAGTCTATTCGTATATATTGTCAATATTTTATATGAGTAAAATTGTAAATGTGTTTTCAGTTTATATACATGTTTTGCTGCCATTACAAGAAATTTTGTTAGACTTTGAGTTTAGAAAATTGACTGTGTTCCTATGTAATATCTTTTGTAGGTTTTGTGGTATCGTGTATTACTTTTGAAATTATAAAATTTGTATAAACATTTGTTTTTCAGATGCTGATCTTTTGGCAGATGATCTTGAAGCAGTGGAGTCTGAATCCTATGAAGTTCCAGGTATCAGTTTGTTTTTCTAAATTCAGTAAAACTGGTTTTCTGCCTAAGTGTAACATATTATATGAGAAAGAAAAATGGAAAAGGTTGGACTGGTTTAGGAATATGTAATTTTGAATTTTTTTTCCTCCAAATAACTTCTTGTTATCGTAATGCATATTTTTACTTTGAGATGACTGCATCATACTTGCTATTACAAGTATTATCTTTATTACAAATAATGAATGAGAGATATAGAAACGGCTTTCATTGCTGCAAAAACTATATTTACTATGTGTTTCTGGATGTTGTGTATGATTGGGATCTGGGTAGGCATGAGATATGTGGTTTGTACAGTCTAAGGAAGTGAGAATGGAATTTATCGCTTATATTACTGTCTTCTTACAGTTTGCAGTACTAAGGTTCTTCTAAGCTATTATTCTTGGCATCACAAGCATCCATTTTTTAACTCTTCCTTCAGTACTGTTTGTTACTTTGTGGCTGACTCTGCTATCAGAGAGTGAGGCTGCGCCAAGGACATCATTCTGAACTACCCTTGTACTGTCTTTCTGCATGCCTTAATACATCTTGAAAGCTTTTAGAAATCTTGCCTGACTAATCTAATTAACTTAAGTCATCTTCATATTATGCTTGATGATATTTGCAATGGCATTAGCTCATCCTTCCTGTTATGTAGAAGTGTTAGGTTGATATTACAGTTTCCTTGCTGTCTGATAGGTATTTTCTTCAGGATTTTAACAGTGTTTACTTATAGTACAGACTTCCTCTTCCATTTACATTAGACATGGATTTATGTTTGGACTGGGCTTCTTCTCTTTGACTCAGTGTTAGTTCTGGACTTTACAGTCCTGTATGATGTCAAATGTGACATAAAAATAGAAAAAAAATTTGTTTGATGTTGCTAAAACTGTTTATTCCAAACTATGTGGGATATTACTCCTTTCCAGTTACTCATTTAGAGTCCAAGCTGTGATGCTTCCAAAGTAAAAGTATAGTTACTTCAGTATCATTTTTTGTCAGATGTGTCATGCTGAGGACATTAGCAGCATTGCAAAGAATTGTAGTAATAGAGGAAAATAATGCATATATTTAGGTAGGTAATGAAAAGAAGCAAATTGCTCTAAATCTGTGATGCCAGAACTGAAATACATATTTTGCAAGGTCTGATTTCTGGGTTGCATCTTGTCTTCTGTAGGTCATCATGAAGTGAACCTCCTGCATGTCAGTAAAGATGTTATTGTAGAATTTTGAAGATAGAGGAAGTTTACATATTTATTCATATTTAAAGAAAGCATTAAAAGTAGTTCTGGAGAGTAGTGGCTCTCATGGATCTAGTTTTCATACAGAGAGCATAAGAGAGGACTACAGGAGAGAGTGACTCAGGACCTTCAATTAGGTTGCCATGTGTCAAGTTGTATCAGTTTGTAGAATTTTAATTTGTCAGTTTTCGACTAAGGAGCTACATTTAGCTATTGACAGACACATTATGGATGCAAGTTAAAACAATCAAAAATTAAAAATATTTCATATTTTCTATTTCAAAATATTTACTTGTCCATATTTAATTTACAGCTTCAGATGATTATGTTGTATCTATAGAGGAGAGAGTAAGTGATCCAGAAGCTGCAGGTTTGTAGAGTTTCATTACTTCAGATGATAGTATAATTACATGGTTTTTAAATGTGCTACAAAGTAATGTGTCATATGGACCGTTTCATCACAGTTTTATTTTCAAACAGTTTTTAGATAGTTTCAAGTAAACCTCATTTTGTGGGATTTTTTGTTGTTGGTTATTTAGGGTTTTTTGGCACTATGTTACCATTACATTTGTGAGCAAAACGCTGCATGAATCCAAACCAGAAATACTTATATCAATATCTTGTTCTGTCAGGAGTCTTGCAGTCTAATGATTGGTTGACCAAGACCTAGTTATCTTCCTAATTTTAAGCCTAAATACAAATACGCATGAACTTACTATATTTTGTGTTTTATGGTTTAGCTTCTGGATGTGTTTTACTATTCAGCTGTCACTTTTAAATAAAATATTGTAGTATTAACTCAGTGTGTTTTGTTCTGTTATTCTTGAGCTAAATATGTGACTTCTAAAGTTTGCATGTGCTATTTAGCTGTTGCATGAAAAGTTGATTGGAATATAAAATATTAAATATTTTAATTTAAGGGGACTCTGAGTTAGTTCCAGAAGACGCTGTGGAACATTACACAGGTACAGTCCGCAATCTTATTTTTTTCTGTTGAAGTTCCATTGAATTTTGGCCCCAAGCCAGGAGAACACGCAAAAACCTCAAAACACTGGAGCTCTTAGATAGCATCCATTCCTTAATAAGTTACTACAATTATGTTTTTATCTATGTTCTGAAAAAGTACCAAGACCTACATGAGTACTACTTCTCTATACTATCAGCTGAATGGGTAGAATAATATTTTGAGGATTGAATTTCCAGGTGAATGGATATTGGTATTTTAAATTGTATGCAAGTGTTTCTGGGGATAAAAAAAGAACTTAAATATGCCAGAGGTGTTGAAGTTAGTGTGATGTCAGGAAGAAAGTAGTCTCTAAAATTTTTTTAAATGCAAGCAAGCCATAAAAAATAGATCTGAAAATTGCACTGTAGAAGTTAGCTGTATATAGAAATTATATAAGAATATTTTGATTCTGAATTATAGGTAATTTCTAAATGGCTTAATGAACTGTATAAGAAAACCTACTGATATTGCTTTGTCTTTTTTAAGTCTTATCTTTTGATGCCAGAAAATTACTCCATTCTTCTCAGAGTATCATTTAGCAATCTTCACCTTTGAATTTTTTTTAACTTTATTATAAAATACTATAGTTTTAAATATCTGTTTTGTTCTGAATACCCTCAACATGGTATTATTTGTGTGTCTTTATTGTCTTAAAATTCCATGAATTTTCATATTAATTTTCTTTTTCTTTAAACAGAAGATAGAGCTCATGATAATTATAATGAAGACCAAGGTATGACAACTGCTGTATTTAGTGAAATTACAGCATCACAGTCTTTTGTTAATATGCAAGTGAAGTTACTTTGTCTTAAAATTTTCTATGCTGCCACATTACTTTGCAAGTTCTCAGTTAATGGTTTGGGTTGTTTTGTATTCAAACCCCCTGTGTATGTAAGCAATCAAAAAGTCTTTAAAACTGGAACAAGTGCAGAGTATGCATATACATTAAATTCCCACATTGGTCCTCTTGGTCATACTTTGTGCGTATGTGGAATAAGAACACTGAAGATATTGCATGCCCTTTTTCTTATGATACCTTGGCCAAGTCAGCTGTGGCTCACTGCATTTGTATAGCTCATTATTACCTTTGCATCTTGTCCATCACTACCAGTTCTTTGAAAATTACTCTAGTTTAGTTTGATATGGTTGATGATTCGCTAATGTTTGCTGAGACCAAATCCGAGACCAAATTTGCTAATGATTGCTGAGAACAAAAATCAAATGAGAAGAGTAGTAGTCACAGCCTTGAAACAAAGGTATGTGGTTGTGATTCCTGCTGTGATACCCTTGTGGGGACTACCATGCTTCAGAATAGTTAAGCATGTCTTTAAAGCACTCATGTTTATTTCCCACGTTTATTTAACTTGAGCAAAGGACAGGAATTCCTAACTTCAAAATATTTAAGAGAGTAATCCTTGAGGCTCACTCTTGGTCATCAGGAGGGAAATTCTGATGTCCATCTTAGGGACAGAAGTCAAAATCCTATTGAAACACTTCAATACCTTTGGTGCCCCAAAGGTATATTTTGCACATAGTGTCTTTCTCAGTCTGCAGAAAATAATTGTTTGCCTCAGTGATGATGCCCGTGACAAAATGTCTTGGCATTAATAGGATGGAAAACCAAGAGACCTCTAGATTTTTCCCTGGGCTTATGTTTTACTCACCTTTCCAGGTGATAGTTGTTTTAGGATCCATTTCTAGTCAGGAGTAACTTCATCTTGCTTCTCACACCTAAATATGAAGAAGCACAACTTTTAATCTTTAGTCTTCATGCTTCTTCATATGTAGTGGTGACATGGACAGAAAATACCTTGGTGCCCTCGGAAAGTGTCATTTATATCAGCTTTTGGAGTGTTTTGCCAGGGGACGAGGATCAGCTTGAGACACAGATACCAACCTTAAGGAACAAGTGTGTAAACTTACTATAATGCAAAACAGAAAAGAATTACAAAAGAAGCAGAGAATTACAAAAGGAGAAGCTCAGGAATGAACCTAATCATTACTACAAAGAGAATCTATAGTGATTAAGAAGGATACTTCACCCAGTTACCCTTAATACATTACCATAATCCAGACCTGCAAGTCAGCTGGATTATGATCTGATCACAAAGGCTTGGAGAACTACTCCTGGTGCATCCACTTGTAGGTGAGGTCTTCGTCTTTGCTGTTTAAAGGGTCCAGCTTTTATGTTGTTAAACAAGCAAGCTTACGTAATCATTTAGTGTGAAAAATATCTGGCTTCCTTCTCTCCTTGGGTTTCAACCAAAGCCTGATCAGGACTCAGAGGAAAATCAAGGGAATTAGTTTTGACCACCTACCACCAAACAAGGCCAGACACCTACTTTCATGGCCTTCACCAGTCACTACATACAGAAAGATAAATGTATTTATATTTCATTAATGAACAGATGGAAATGTTCACTAGTAAGCAGACACAAATGTATCTTACTTAATGAGCATATGTATTTACACAGGTGTAGTCTTATTATACCGTGTATTTTACTAATGATTGTATCATTATACTAATGATTGCTTAACAACCAAATTTTTAGGATACTTTTTGCATATAACCCACCCAGGACCTTTATTTTTTCTTTTCTTTCAGAACCAAAACATGAAAAGCAGACTGAGACACAAGATACAGGTATATACATATATATAACTGCATATATATGTACAGGTGTGTGAGCTCCCACACACATCACACCATGTGTATATATTTATATATATGAAGCACATTAGAAAATCTGTGTTTCATATGTAGAAATGCCTCTGCAATTAATGTTATTTAAAATACATGTTATTTTCAAAATCAGAGAAATATTTTAAGCAAGTTAGCATAACAATCATTAACTTCACATTGCTATTTATATACATCGAAATATATGATCTGTGTGACTTTCAATCATGACATATTGCCAATTATTGCAAAGGTTTGTTACAGTCTGTGTTGTTATAAAGTTACACTTTTACTATGAGCTAAGACACCTTTTGATATGCTGTCCTTGAGGATTCATCTTTTTGATCTCAAGTGACACAAAGCAGGGTATCTGAGGCTTTTAATAGACAGTTGGAACACAGTAATTCAGCACAGTCAACCTGCTGCCTGCTGTGGGCATTGCTCATAACCTTGCAGCAAGTGTGTATGATCATTCTAAATGACTGTCAATACTAGCTCTACTTTGATGCTGATTTTTACTAGTGCATTTGTCTAATTAGCAGAAGCAATTAAAAATTGTTTGCAGTTCTCTCTGCATCCTCTATCCTTTGTTGTCTTGAAATAGCAGCTCTTCTAATTCACCTCAGGCAGCTGATTGAGAAAAACTGCAGTTGTTTAGTTTAGAACGAAGTAAAGAAATTCTATAGTGTATTTTTTCCCCCTCAAATTCACTGAAGTTCCTATTTGTCAATAGCAGTTCACTGTTCACAGGTGAACATATGTATGTGCTAGCTGTGTTCTTTTGTACTGTGTGTAAATTCCATCACTTGAGGGCTTGACTTCGTTATTGATCTGAATTGAATATTTTTTTAGCTGTTGAGGACCTTCTGGAGGAGGTGAATGAAGCTGTGGAGCCAGGTATATATTTTGTAATTGTGATCTTAAAGTCTTTTGATAAAATATATGCATTTGAAAATCTGATGTTAAAAAAAGCAAGCTCAATATATGCTTATCTCTTTTTATTATAGGTGAAATTACTGAAGATTTTGATATTGCAAAAGATGTCTCAGGTATGAGTTTTCATAGTCTGTGAAAGAAAAAGGGGTTTATTCCATTTGTATTTGTTAATGTAATTAAAAACTAAGAAAATGAAAAACAAGGCAGATAAATGTGCCATATAGAATCATCAGACAGTGTGGGTTGGAAGGGACCTTTAAAGATCATATCATTTAAACCCCCCGCCATGGCCAGGGACATCTTTCACTATGTCTGATTGTTTAAAGCTCTGTCCAGCCTGACTTGGAACACTTCCAGTGATGGAGCATCAATTACTGCTCTGGGCAACCTGTTCCGGCGTCTCACCATGCTCAGAATAAAAAAATTCTTATGTCTAATCTCAATTTACCCTCTTTCACTTTTAAACCGCTGCTACTTGTCCTGTTGCTACAGGCACTGGTAAAAAGTCTCTTATCTTTTTTACAAGGTCTCTTATTTAAAGGTTGCAATAAGATCTCTCTACAGCCTTCTCTTCTCCAAACTGAGCAAAAAAACTCTCGCAGCCTGTCTTTTTAGGAGAGGTGCTTCAGCACCTGATTCCAGTGCAGGAACTTGCTCTTGGCCCTGTTGAACTTTCATGGTGCACTTATGGAGTACTTATTCCACTCCTCAAATTGGATATTGATGTTAGTTTTCCACATTAGCCCACATAAAGATTAAGCTTAAAAAGATTTAATTTAAAGATTAAATTTTTTATTTGCTGAATTGATATCGGGAAACTTTAAATGAGTACTATGTCAAATGTGATTTAAAGATTTGTTCTAAGAAGTTAAAAATGTCATTAAGCAAATTTGTTTCAAATGTTGTTGATTCAGTCAGCTAGAGCAAGGCAATAAGAAGTTTAGTATGAGCACAGTGTGTAGGATTTTATGCTACATTTATTTAGATTTTCTTTTTGAAAAATACATTTTGATATAATTAAACAGGGAAGCACCAGTCTTCCTTCTTGCTTGATACTGATTTGATTGTGTGGCTGCTGGGAGATAAAAACAAAATTGTAAATGTACTATGTATGACTTTTGACACCTATTTTCTTTGTAACAGTAGAAATTAAACAATCAGAAGATGATGTAGCCATTGAACCAGAGGAATCAGGTCTGTATGCTATGTTTTTCATGGGTTTGCCACTTTAAAAAAAAAAAAAAAAAAGGAAAGTGGTAAAGATTGTGGAATAGAATGTTAGGCTGCAATAAAAATACATTCATAACTTTTTCTGCAGGTTTTTTCTCTTGAGGACAAACATATCTGTGTTATTGGAATCTATCATCTTGGGGTTTTTAATGACAATATTTTAATGGCTTTCATAGTACTCTTCCATTTTAGAAGTTAAGAGTGCTCCCTGCTCAGAAAAACTTACATTCATAAAAATGGCCATACTTAGGCCATATGATGAAACTGAAGATTTTTCTTTGCTCTTTCCCACTAGCGAGTAGTACATACTTGGGAAAGAGGGTATAAATGAGAAATAAAGTGGAATGTCTCCCCAGCTTTGAGCTCTATTTATGGGCTTCCCAAGTCAGGGAATGTATTTCCCTCTCTTTGGCTCTTCTTACTGTCTACAGACAGAATCCTGGCTATTGTGAAGTGTTTTTTTCTGGTGAGCCTGACTCCTTCCATGCATTAAAAGGGACTGTGTGCAGGCCTCAGTCTATTAGCAGTAATAATACTTGGTGCTATGTGACATGTCTACTTTAAACAAACATATAGAATTAAAAACAATTGAATTTTGAAGTCAAGTATTTCACAATTGCAGCTGGCAACATAAGTGTATGGATTTTTCTAAGTCCATACTGTGATAGCATGTGAAACTGTGAGAGATTTGTGCTTTGGATGGTATAGTTTCAGAATTTTGAAGCATCATTTTTGAAACTGCAATCCTGCTGTTTACTCATTTGCCTACTGAAGTATTAACCTTTCCCTTGGAAAAATTCAGCTGAGGAAAAAATTTGCATCCCACTTCTGCAAAAGTAGTATTACAGAGTGGTCTTGGTTGGTCACTGTTTTGAACAAAAGGGAAAAAAAGAGGATTTTTACAAATAGTTGGAGAGCAGTCCAGTTTGAATTATTTTTCCATTTTTGATTTACAGAAATGCCTGTTCAAGCTGAGGATTATTCAAATGATGTTCAAGGGGGTAAGTCAATCTTACATGCTTGGGGCTGTTTGTTTGTTTGTTTTTTTTTCAAAAGAAAAAGTGAAGCTCTAGCTACACAGAAATTTGTAATCAAATTACTCTGCCAAAAGAAGTGAAGGAATATTATTGTCAAAGTTGCTTCTTGGTTTTGAAGCAATAATTTTTTTATTGTACTTGATAAATTCTTGTAGTAGTTACTGGGTTATATGAAAGCATTCCAAATAAACTGTGAGTAGTTTTAATTTAAAACTTAGTTTTTAATGATTTCAGACAGAAGTGGGTAGTTTTGCTGTAAAGGGAAGTACACCAATTTTGGGTGTTGAAATACGTACATACTTCCTCTCCAAGAGTAACTAATCATGGATAGTGATAGTGTCGATTCTCTCTCGGTCAGAAATATTGGAGTCTGGCTGTGGTACACTCTTTGGGCACTGCTTTGGAAACAGGACTTTTTTGTCATGCCATTGCATCCTTCTTCGCATCACTGATTTCAAGAACAGGAGCACTTCCATCTAGTGCCTGACAGTAGCGAACAGAGAGTTTACAGAAGCCATTTCTGGAGTAGCTAAGTGGCTACTGGATTTGAAGACTATTGTTACATTTCACCTGCTTCTTGGAGTTAATTGTTACAAGTTGCTAGTTTGTTGGTTGTAACAAAGTAGTTGTGTTGAGTAAAACAGAGTTGTGTCTAAGCACAGATCAGAGAAGCTGCAATCAAAGAGCCCTGATGGCAATATTTCTGTTTTGTTCTCATTAGCCCTGAGCACCTTTCTGGTTTAGTTAATCTTGGCACTATGCAGAAGTTCTTATGAGGTGAGGTCCCAGAGTCTGGGGAGGGGAGGGGGATGTTTTCCCATGAAGTAAAGGAAACTTCTCTTTGGTTCTTGGTCGTGCCAAAAGCAGCCAGAGAAGTGAAAAAACATAGGAGGCCTTTAAGGTTGCCCAGTACAGACTGAAGGCATAGTAGTTTTGGTTTTTTAAATTTTTATGCGGGACCTTAACTGAGGTGACTTGAAATGCTCATATTAATAGGTAACTGTGTTGTCAGTGAGGTCTTTGTAATCTGTTTATCACAACAGCCACATGGTGTGTTGAAATGTTTGAAGCCATAGATATCAATTAATAGATGGCTTATCTAAAATGTTTTGCTTCATAGTGAATATAGGGTTCTTAACCAAGGCTTCTAATCAGTGTAAAAACAAACAGTAGTTGCTTTGACAGCATGGCAAGAAGTCCAGCAAAGGTAGTCTTCATTTGGTTTGTTGTGCATTAAGTTGGAACTGTAGAAGAAGCAAAGACGTTTTTTTCTCAGAAAGGTCCTTAAAGGACTTATTACACCCCCGTCCCAAGGCTCAGCTTTTACCAGGTGTCACACTTTAATTTCTGGCTCCAAGAAATCTTATTCATATGAACTCTTGTAGAGCCGTTGGTTCTTTGGTACTTTGAATTTATGTCTGAAGAATAACTACACATCTTTCTCTAAGAGATTTCTTTTAATTTGGTGAGAATATAGGTGTTTTGGCAAAAAGGGGTTTACAGGAAAAAACATGCAATTTCACAAAAGAAGCATTACAATAGATTACTAGGACTAACAAGCATTGTTATAGAAAACCTTTGTTACACTTAGCAAACACAAACTCCATGCAACTTAATTTAGGTACCTGTAACTTACAGAATATACCTGGTTATGTTACTCACAAGAGGAAGAAAAGAATAAAGGAAGAGAGATTAAGAGAAGAAGGAATAAAGAGGGGAGAAAAAACATAGTTACCACTCAGTAGGTAACATGTTGATGGCTGTGAGGAGAGGAGACCAAGGCCCTCAATGGAGACCTTGTGCTGCCTTTTTATCTGCTCTGGTCCCTGTGATCAAACCCCCCAGGTGGGGCCTCTGACCCGCCCACCACTCTGGGATTCCAGGCCAGGGTGAGGGGCCGTGTTCTCACTGTCCCTGCCAATTCGAGCTGGGTCAGGGACTCCAGGAGCTGTGGAGTGTTATAGTTTTCCCAGGCTGTTTGTGACTGGCAGCTGTTCCAGGGTTTCCCCATGTGGGCCCCAGGCCCTACCATGAGGAGTACAATGCCACTCCAGCTCTGTGAGGTTCAACCTATCCCTGCCCCTCCACACACACACGCACCTCCTACAATGTGGTTCTGACCCCCCATGATCAGATGTGTAACAGGACTATTACAAAATTTCAACAGTAGATAATTTGACTGCACAGTGCCAGTTGTATTGACATGAAGATATTGAGATGATCTCTTGTCTTGCATATACTATTTAAAAATCAAATTCAGAATACCAGTGCCAACTTGAAATATTTAATATTTGGGGGTTTGGACCATATTTCTATCACTTTCGTGCTGTAATTTATGGTTCAGTGTTGCAGCAGTAAATTAATGTTCCTACCTTCACAAAAAAATAAAAAAAAAGTCTTAGTTGTTTTGTATATTAATCATGGTTTCCAAAATATGGCATTAGAATCACAGACTCCTGTAGGTTGGAAAAGATCCTTAAAGTCAAGTCCATCTGTAAACCTAGCATCTCAGAAAACAGAAAAGAAACGGGAGATAAATTGATATTAACCATGAATAAAAACTAGTATTAAATTATTATTTCTTTCTACTCTTAAGTGTGATTACCTGCCGTTTTTGTTTATGAATCTTTCATTTTGAAAGCAATGTTACTCTCAAATTTTCCTCTTAGAATATGACATTCATGTTTACCAGGGATTTTTTTTAATGTGTTATTTGTGATGTAGGATTCAATATGGAGATTTTGTTGTCAGAAGTCTTTTGTGTTCAGGTATTCAATGCTAATATATCCTGTTCTCTCACTGATAATAGTATTGAAGTTCATTGTACTAGAGATAGTCAAGAATTCTTTTCTGAATGAAGAACACCTTTATAGACATGCACTCTTTACGTATATGAAAGATGTATCTTGTTATGTAATATACCTAACTTAAGGCAGTGTGAAAGAAATTTGGAAAAGTCATAATAGACTCCTTATTTTTCGCTAGTATAAATTCATGCAACTGCATTTCAGGCATGGTGGCACCAGTTTGTATCAGGTTGGGAGCAGCTGTTTGATTCTTAATTAAAACATAGGAATATAGTTGTTTGGGCAAGAAAACAAGAGATAGTTCAGAGGCTGAATTTAGCTCTGAGGAACATTCTCACATCATCAGTGGAGAGATTGGGTGTGAGATTTGAATATGCTGGCGTGAAAGTCAAAAGTTTATCGCTGACTTTGAGGTATATGATCCAAAAAAAGTAATACTACTAAAATACACTTTTAGGTATCTGCAGGTACTGTTTTCCAATTCTCTTAGGTTTTTTCTAAAATTATTACCGCTATTCTTTTCTAGACACTGGCTACTTTAGCTTCAGTTATGGTCTGCATTTTTGTAAGTAGTGCACTTGGGTAGTATGATAGACCAGCTTCAGATATTACTGGTTCAGGTTTTCTTGGCTAATCCTGTTTTATGCTGGCACATAAAACACATAACAGTGGTTATGATAGAGTGGTATTTGTTGGATGCATATTTTAGGGAAGACATATTGCAGGTTTTGGGATATCACTGCTCTCTGTATTTGGATTTTGATCCCTCTTGTATGAGTTCAGATTTAAAATATCTGTGCTTTGTACCACTCCTCCCCTACACTTAGTAGCCTTGACCTTTTTATAACCCTACATTTGTTTTACCAAATCCTGAAATCCCTTGTGTGGAGAAGTTTCTGCTTTAGATCTTTGACCCTTCCTTATTCCCTGGCTCCTCTTTTCCAATTATCTTTGACTTTAACAGATAAAACCCAAAACCAAAACAGACAAAAAACCCCAAACAACAAAACAAAAAATTGTTTTAATGTGTTTGTGACATGGCCTAGATTTCCTTTAGAAGGTAAATGAAGTGCCATATGGTAATAAAAAATCTACTGCATAGATAAATATTTAAAAGTTTACATTTCCCACCTTATACAGCAACTTTGTGTATATTTGTTACAATAGTGCCTAGAAATTACAGCTTTCTCAAACTTACTAATCTGATACAAAGTTGCATTTTTTAGCATTTAAGATTTTTTTGTTGTTGTTTTAGGCTAAGTTGTGTTTTGGTTGGTCCTTTAATATAGATTTCCCCTTATTTTTTCAGATATTTAAAGCTTCAAAAGAAAAGTCCCTACAACAGGAGGACCAGCCCTAACCATACGCTACAAAAGGGGAGCAGATGGTTGTAATAGATACTATGATGTAATTACCAAGCAGTTCAGGGTTTGGGGAATGAGCACTAAGATGTTGTAACTGGGTTTTAGCCAACTGTCATTTTAGTAAGCATTTTTAACACTTGGATGTTTAGTTTACATTCCTGTCTGATATTACTCTTTTTTTCCCTTGGTCGAGTTTAGTGAATTCATTATTTTTCTTCTCTGTTTGTGGCAGAGTTGCAACTTTGAGCTGCATTTCATGTACTGTTTAAGCAATTGTTAATATTCTATTTATAACGTAGCAGCAAGTACATTTTTTCAGATTTTAATATATATCTTTTGTTGTGGATTCATGCAGTATGTACAGAGCAGTTTGGTCACATGAAACATATGATAATATGGATTTTTAAATGTTTTATAACTGCTGAGATAGCATACAGCCTAATTGCATTTTATTAAAAACACTAATCAGGCACACATGATGCTGTGAAGTCTGACTTCTCTCTTTGCACTGATGTTATGTCAACAGTTACACTACATGAATTTCAGGTGATTTTTAAAATAGCCTAACAAGATGCAAAATGTGTGTGTTTTAATTATACTAGTAAAAGGGCAGATTACTAAATTACACTTTTCAAAAACTCTTTGTGTGAATTAGAACTTTTTATTTGTGCCCATTTGATTTATAAATAAAAATGACTGGAGATTACATGATAGGGAATCTGTGGAGATTGCAACAAAACTGAGTTGCTGGAATCAAATTGAATTCAGTAAAATTCTTTCTGGTTTGCCCTCCAATATAATGCTCTCAAAGCTGGATTTAGTAAGCTTTATATTCAGTAAATTATTTTAAAAGTCAAGTTTGTATACTTGATTAGCAAATTTATTTAAAAAAGGAAAAAAAAAAACTTTGGAAATTCAACCTTAGGAAAAGAACTGTATCAATATTTAAGACCTAAAATTATAAATGCTCTTACAAATGGTACATCTGAAATTTAGACTGTGACTGTTTTAGTATTTTAATATAACAGGTGTGGGTTTTACCTGTTCTGTGCTGCTGTTCCACAATTATGGAGACATATTTTATTCTTTGGTATTTTGCATGTGTTCCTTTTTGGCTCAGGAATAATTGCTGTGATTTTAGGAAGTTGCCAAGCCTGATACAGGAGCTTAGGAGAAATAAAGATAAATGTATTTAAAAAAAAAATCAATTTGGTAACCCTAACAGTGGTTGCCTTTGGGTTTACAGGGAGACTTTCAAGTTCTGTAACACTGTTTTGAAGTCAGATTTCTAGATGCTTACATTTATTGTGAAAGGGGCGTCATATATGCTTGCCTTTTTTTTGACATTGGGATTTCAGTAAGACTCCTCATGAGTGTTCCATCTGATCAACAAATACAGATGTCCCAAAGTGATTTCTTTAGACTTTTCAAGAAAGCAATAATACTCATAGACTGTGATGTGTTTTGGGATGGGATGTTTTAGTAAAATTACCTGTGATTGTGAATTGCAGAGCAATAATTTTTACAAAGCCATATTTTGTGAGGAATCTTGATAATAATTTTAGAATGATGAATGGAGGACTTTTTATATAACAGTGGCAGCCTATTTGTAGAATTATGGGACTGTGAGAGTATATTATGCTGTGATCAAATTTAAAGTATTTTGTAACTGGGTATGTGATTTTACGTGCTTCATGTTTACAAAAATATGCCAAGCTGAGCAAGGTCAAGTGGACTTTTAAAAATGTATGTTTAATCCATTTTTATGTTTAGCCACAATAAAACACAGAAGAATATCTTTGTCTTCCAAGTGTCATCATTTATTCCCAAATGTGGTAGATGTTAACTGTAGGGATAAATATTTGACTAAGTCACTAATTAATACTATTTTTTAAAATTATCAATTTGAATATCTAAAAATACAGTTGAAAGCATTATTTACAAGGAGGAAGAAATACAGCAAGTAAAATTAATTTTATTTCTGGCTGGTGTTATGTGAAGGAAATGGGCAGTACTTTAGGGTCTGTGTCTTCTATAATTTGTCCTTTTGGAGTATTGACATTCTGCAACCAGTTTGGCATGAATTTTTCCTGTGATACATAATTTCTGTTTGTAACTTAAAATGGATGAGATAGCATTCTTTAACAAATACAAATGTCTGAGGAAAGTGATATCTACCTTTCCTACAGAATATTATGGTCATGATCCATAGTTAAGTCAAAAATCTAGTAAGGTCTCCACAGTTCTCTATTTGAAAGCAAAAATCTTCCTTGACCTTTTCAGTTTTCAAAATACCTCCATAGCTTTAATGATCAAATATTATTGAATATTAGTCTAAGAAAAAGTAAAAAGATTATGTTTCTCTTTATATTTTCACATTACTGCATTGCCTCTTGTCATATCTCAGTAAATCTATGAAATCTTGGATTCAGTTGCTTTTTTCAGAAAGCACAGGAAGAAATGCCAATAAGTAAAGGGTAGGATACTAAAGTTGTGTTTTAATACTGACAACTTACTACAAGTTAAGTGACTTTTAAACATTATTTGTAATTGAAAAGGTACCGTACCATGGCCCTTCTTTCTAATGAATAAAGAAAATGGCTAAGATTTGATATAGGAAAGATACTAAAAAATATAATGTTTTTACTGAATATCGTAATTCTACATGTTTCAAAAGTTGTGTATGTAAATAAATTGTATTGTACATTTATAGTGTTGATTGATATTCATGTAAAAACTACAAGGTCTGAAATAGATTTGTAACTGTGACGTGGGTCATTGTCACATGCAATCACAAACATTTAGATGTATTGTAATATGAAAAATAAATTTATTCTTCATGGTAGAAACCTTCTTGGGAATACCTGGTGCGTATGTTACACAGTGATAGCAGTCCCAGCCTGCAGAGCTTAGCTAAAGCTTTTTTGTCTGTGATTTTGTTCTGGATTTGTTTTGCTGGAAATGGAGAAATTGAGTAAAGAATGAGAGGGATTTGAAAAGCTAAGATTTTATTTTTTTTCTGTTTGAGCTACAATTGGTTTAAGTTGATGACAAAATAGTCTCAATATTTATTATCTTATCTCTGTCTTTGAGACAGCACACTTTAAAGCTTGTGTCAGAAATAGCATATTTAAAACATTTTGCACCATCAAAGTATGCTAAGGATCAGTCTGGGGATGACAAAGCAATATGTGCTGAATAGGATGCTGAAGTGAATTCTTAGTTAAGTGTGATTAGAGCTGAGAGAAACAAGATCTTCAGAACTAACAAGATCAAGTTGTGATGAATTTCAAAAGCAGCTACCTGGAAGGAGAAGCTGAAGTATTAAAAGATCATTGGAGAGGCTTTGGTGAAATCAATGGCAGCTAATTTAGCAGAATGCAGGTTGAGAAAAATCTGGGAGAGTTTGGAGAACTGAATCCAGTGCATAAACAGGTATAGAGAGCTGTAAGTTATATATTGTGTGAGTCTCAGTAATAAAGAAACATGAAGCCAGGCAAGACATGGAAGATAGGAGCAGGCTTTAGAGTGATGAGGTATTCCTTGGTATTCCTGTGATGGCAAAGAAGTTGCAGAAATAACATGAATGTCCAGGATGTATGGAAGTGGGTTACTGAATGACCTAGAATGAAGTAGAGAGGTCAGGTGAGAATATTGGTGTTGCTGATAAGGGAGAAGATTCAGGGGAAATGGATGACTAAGTAGCATGCTGTATCATGGTGGTGTGAGCTGGTAAAAATAATAGAAATATGAATATATAAACTGTTCCATGTAAAAACTATAAATACAGATTTATTTCAAGCTGCATTATTGCCCTTTTTAAAATGCAGTGTTTTTGATGGATGACATACAGATATACTCAACCATTTTATTTATTGTGTGATATGCACAAAAAATAGAAAAGTCAGTGTTTCAGGAAGTACTGCACAATGTTTCCATTAATATACTGTTATAATAGTAATTATCCCTTAGTATGTAATTGACTCTATAGATCTTCTGTCATTTCATTCAATTTAATTGACAATCTAGATTTCATGATGTAATTGAAGGGGTGAATGACTTTCAGCATGACCAAATTTATTTAATTTACCATATCATAATCAAGTACATGCTCATTCTGTCTTGTACTGAATGTAAATTAGAGTAGTGGTTGTAGTGTCCATTCAGTAGCAGCAGTTGTCAACCTGCAGTAAAGAGTGAAATTATCATGTTAAATAATTTGATTTCATGTGTGTGCATAACCCTGTTTTTCTGTGAAAAAGTGAAATGTTTTCCAGCATTTTTTAATGGTGGTGTATTTAATTCATACTATAATGCTTATGAGCAGTCAGCCTAAGAAACAGTGAAGACTGAATATTCTGAAAAGGTGTCTCTAAATGACTTGGAAATTAAAGAAAATGTTTTTAATATATATAAGTATACCTCAAAATTAAGCAGTATATGTTAGTTATTTTCCTCTCTAACTAAAAAGCCAACTGACCTCCCTGTTTAAACTTAGTGTTCTCTAAGTTTATTAGGAGGAAATACTGGAAGCTTACTGGGACAAAATTGGAAACAGTGTTAGAATTGTGAAGCAAGATACTTCTATGATATAGAGTAAGGCAGGATCAAAATGTGTCTAGAGAGGGGAAAAACACATTTATGTATCTATCACCTTCATGATGTACACATACATGATTTAGGTACAAGATGTAGTCTGCCTTTGCCACTGACTGTCTTAATGTGTAGTTAATATTTACCTGTGCAGTCAAATGTTTACAAAGCAGGTGTTAAATTATTTTAGAAGTTGAAGAAAGACAAAAGCTTCCAAGTGCCCATTCCATTTCTGAAAATGAGACTTCGGTTCCAATTGATTTTGTTTTGCACATTTTAGTCCAATGTGTGTATTATGTTAAGTGTTCCCAATACTTTTTAATTAGTGAACATGCTGTCTTTCTTGCAAAATAGTTTGCATTTTAAGTGTGTATCACCAAAATCTACTAAATATCTAGATGGAAATTTCCAGGAAATATTTTGTGATTGAAAAAATAATACAGTATTTGAAGCATCTGCAGGGAAAGACCTTATAGCTAACTATATAGTTAAGACAATAATCTATGGAATAAAAATGGAACAAAAAAGTTGCTGTTGGCTCAATTATATTTTAATTTTCTTGTATATCTTATCATAAACTGTTAATATAAATTTATTTCAATGAAATTATATTTTTAATATTCTAGGGAAAAGTGAAAAAGAAACGGAACAAGACAAAACAGAAAAACGTAAGTCTGAAAGTAACATCCTGTTCTGAAGCTCAAAACCGTACTTCCTGGGAAGATTGATTGAAACCAGATTAGATAGTAGTGAAGCTTAGCTCCTGTGCATCTGATGTGTATAAACTGCAATTGAATAAACATCCAGAGAGCATGTGCTTTTGTAAGTCAATACACAGTTGTTTCAAAGTCTGGCAGCAATGTATTCCCTTCTTATGGGGTCACAGATAGAATGATAGAATTGTTTAGGTTGGAAAAGACCTTTAAGATCATCAAATCCAACCGTTAACCTAACACTAAACCGTGTTCTTAAGTAACACATCTTTTAAATACCACCAGGGCAGCCTGACAAACCTTTCAGTGAAGGAATTTTTCCTATTATCCAATCCAAACCACCCTTGGAGCAGCTTGAGATTATTGCCTCTTGTCCTGTCACTTGTTACCTGGGAGAAGAGACTGATCCCTACCTCCCTACAACCTCCTTTCAGATAGTTGTAGATCTTTATGGTCTCCCCTGAGCCTTTTTTTCTCCAGGCCAAACAATTCCAGTTCCTTCAGCCGCATCTCATAAGACTTGTGCTCCAAACCCTTCACCAGCTTTGATGCCCTTTGGACACACTCCAGCACCTCNAACTGTGTTCTTAAGTAACACATCTTTTAAATACCACCAGGGCAGCCTGACAAACCTTTCAGTGAAGGAATTTTTCCTATTATCCAATCCAAACCACCCTTGGAGCAGCTTGAGATTATTGCCTCTTGTCCTGTCACTTGTTACCTGGGAGAAGAGACTGATCCCTACCTCCCTACAACCTCCTTTCAGATAGTTGTAGATCTTTATGGTCTCCCCTGAGCCTTTTTTTCTCCAGGCCAAACAATTCCAGTTCCTTCAGTCGCATCTCATAAGACTTGTGCTCCAAACCCTTCACCAGCTTTGATGCCCTTTGGACACACTCCAGCACCTCAATGTCTTTATTGTAGAGGCCCAAGGCTGATCACAGGACCCGGATGCAGCCTCACCGGTGCTGAGAACAGAGGGACAATCACTGCTCTAATCCTGCTGAGCACCCTATTTCTGATCCAAGCCAGCATGCCATTGGGCTTCTTGCCCACCTGGACATGCTGCTCGCTCATGTTCAGCCATCTGTTGACCAGTACCCTGAGGTGCTTTTCTGACAGGCCACTCTCCTCCAAGGCTGTAGCATTGCACTGGGTGATGGGTTAGTGGCACAAGTCCTGCTGCTTCAGGAGTAGAGTATTCAGTGTCAGGCTCCTAGTTTAGGATTCCGCAGATCAGTTTCACTAAGCTCGTCCTGCATCTTTGGGCAAGAGTCAGCCTGGGCTGCTTTGCCCCAGGAAGCAGGTTCATCACTGCCAGCTATGGCAAGTCTGGAGAGACAGGCGACATTAAAATCAGTCCTTTTATATTCCATGTTTACCAAATAAGGGTTTCTGTGTGGCTCAGTTTAAGTAGGAAGATGCAGAGGCACAAGTGATGGGGAAAGAAGTGAAGTTTTGATAAAGAGCACTGTGAATCTGTTCTCCCTGTGATGGCATTTGTTCTGGCCCCATGCATGAAGTTTGCACAACCTCCTTCACTGGGCACATGATTTGTAGCTGGCAATGCACAGAAATCTCAGGGCCTGTGCCAATAGATTCAGTGCTTCTACTGCTCCTTTTTCATTCCGTTTCTATGGGGCAGTTGTTTTATCTTTGAGCACCAGGGAATAATACTTTCATGATCTTTTGGTAAGGTTTATTGGGTTTGGGTTTGTATGTTGGTATTTTAACTAAAGTTTCTAGGGCCGGCAGAATTTAAACATTTTATTTATTATGTATGTCACATGTAAGCATTACATATAAAAATTAAAATAACTTGGAAAGCAAGGCAATTGTGTCTGCATTTCCACTTAAAAAAGAATAGATTTGGCAGGAAATACATTACTGCACTGGATTTACATAAATGATAGTAGGAAACCCCCACTATATGTGCTGGTTTAACTGAACTATTAGAACAGTATAATGAAATGACATACAATTGCTGTCCACTATGGGTAAAAAGCAGTCTCAGGTAAAAATACTAGCTTGTGTAAGAAAATATAAATAATGTATTAGGATTTACAATTATGCAACATTATTCATCAGAACTTTGACTTGAAAGTATGACAAGGTGGAAGTACTTCCCTTTTGCATCCTAAGCGCTTTGTGGGTTTGTTTCTTTTTAAACAGCAACTAAATAAATTCCATGGCAGATTACAGATTTCTTTAAGGTAGAAAATAGGATGGTTTTGTTTTCCAGGTTAAATTGATAAAACTTTGCATCCTGCAGGGAAAAACAACCCTGCATTTTTCCATGAACTTTGTTTATAGTTAAACTGCTGGTGTGGTTTTTCATACAAGGTGAATTTTGTTAAACTTTTTTCATAGTTTGAACTATTTCAAGTTTTCACTTTCAATAAAAGTGTCTAGCTATAGATATCCTGGTTGCAGGAAGTGGTATGAAGTACCTCTGCTTTGGTTTATTTTGAATTACCCTAATAAGATGAAGCAAAAAACAGATGAGAGATGTATTTTAAAAAATACTCTACTGTGACTGGTATATGTAGAAAACTAGGAAATCTAAAGAGTTGAGAACTTGAAAATTCATTTTTGGCTTGGATTTAGGATTTGCTTTTGATTCTGACAGTTCATAGAGATGTAGGTCAGAGTCTGCAATTTTTTGTGTCCAAATATCTAAAAACACCTGCAAAGAGCCTTCTATGTAGAAAGTATTTACAGCTCTGAGTAGATCTTATCAATATTTTTCACTGCTGCAATCTTCATTGTACTTTGTTGGCAAAATGTCTTAATAATTTTGTAAATTTCAGTATTCAACAGGATTTCATTAAGTTTATTAGAAGTTTTACTGAAAATTCTTTGGTATAAACAAAATCCCCCACTGGAAAGTCCTCTAAAGAATCAAAAAATAAAATTAACTTTTTTGTAGCATACTATTGCTTCAAGGTTTCTCTGTTAAATTTAATTGAGAAAGATTCTTAGCCTTCTCCATAAGAATGGGATCAGATTTTTTACTTAAACAAGTAATTTAAGTGGGATGGATATTTCAGGTGAATCTGAGAAAAAATTCTTTAAAATGTTTCACAGCTAGTACAATGCAAGACATACATGCCACATCCATAAGATGTCTTCCTGTATGAGATGTTTCTAGTTGTTTTTAATCACAGGTTAAAAAAAAATAAGTTATGGAGCTTCATTTTTCTACTTTGACTTATATTGGCTTATATTAAATACTCATTGGTGAACAAAAGCTATAAAAAGTGGAACTACAATTTTCAGCAATGAATGTGTTTCATGCAATGAACTTCAACATAGGTAATACTATAAATAATAATTTTCACTTTTCAAAACTCATAAAACGTGACAGTGAAAATGAATGTTGTTTGGTTGGAGCACTCAGTTGCATTGCATCAGGAAGAGACATACATGTAAGCCAGGCTTAGGACAATGTCATTCCTCAAGTGGTGCTGCAAGTGTCATTTTGATACCACAGTCAGCATGCACCATTGTTTGGATATTTCCCTTTGAAGGGGATATACAGGATTCCACTGTGATACCAGTAAAGATCTAACCTGTGTAACCTTAGGAGGCTAAAGTGGTATTCCTCTGACTAAATGTAGGATTTTGCTGTAGGTTGTTGCAGGTCAGTTGTCCCCTAAATTCCATTGAGAGCCTTTACTGGAGCTCCATTGTCTGGAGAAAGAGCTTACACACTTAGCTCACTGCCAGCATTGTCACCTCAAGCTAGGTGGGCTGAGTTCCACCCTTGCAAGCTCTTCTTGTTGGAGTGTAATGGTACCTATGGATTTACATATTTGATATAGGCTACAATTAAATATATATGAGCTGTGTGCAGAACAACCAACACAGAAGTGTAGTTCTCAAAGTCCAAAACTGCTGCATAACACTGTTCTGAACTAAATATATAAGACATTAGAATATTTTTGTGTATTTTTGTACAGAAAGTCAAGGGAGAAAATTCCTTCTGGTCTTATCAAAGGATTGCTTGAGTCTAGCCTTTGAATGAAACCCAAAGACTTAATGGTGAAAGAGAGAAGTCAGTGATGGAAATACATGCCAAAAATAATCATTCTTCAGTTGTTTCTTATCAATATCTAACCAACCAACAATAATTTCATACAGAAAGCCCTGTGGAATACTTTTTACTGCAAGGGAAATTGTTCTGGAATAGCTGCAGCTAAAGATTTATTATAACCATTAGATTCTGGCTTTATTAGTCCCTAAAATGCCTCAGTTTTTATTGTCTGATTACTTCCCCAGATAAGTTGATTATAGTGTTTTGCCTGTTCTACCAATATAGTTTAGAGAGATCCTTTAATTATTGTAGTGCTCCTGCCTTGAAATTGTTGAGATGCAGTTACTTGGTTTTATACCTTCCAAGTTATCATTTATGGAAGCCCATAAAACAAGTGGATCACTTACACTCTCTGTATCGCACATAATGAGCTTCCCAAACAACAGGACAATGACAGGAGTTTTTCATCATCATCAAATTCTCATTCACGCAGCACTGAGAGGCAACACAATTTCCAAAACTAATTTCGGTAATGATACAGGGCTAGTCTGAGCAGGGAGGAGAATTACTTGAGCAAATTTTGAATTCCAGGTAAAAGCAATTGGTCTGCTAATATATATATATGGATGTTTTTCAACCCTTAACTGAAATTTTGAAAATTAGATTGGGAAGGTTCAAGTGTTGGGTGGTGAGTGGAATTAGTAAAATAGAAGGTCACAAAATGAGTTGGAAAACAACTACAGACCATGATAATTGGTTTCTACTTGTCATTGTCCCACACTCAGACATTGCCATCCACAAGTTGCCAAGAGCATTATTACTGAATTTGTATCACAGCAGGAATAGGAGGGTGTTTAGAAAACAAAGCCTATGCCTGCTGCCCAGAAATTGCTTCCTTAGTTTTTGACAGTATAAGATGGGGAACTGACAGGTGGAGCCTTTGCTGCAAGTGACTGAGACTGTATCACATGAGGAGGTTTTTAACTCAGATTAGCTTTAGAGATGGCGTAGTATGAGGAGACATAACTGTATAGTTAAAACCTCTACAATTAAATAGTTATAGCTCTTACTAAAACTGCATTGAAGACTTAAATCATGGAATTATGGAATAGTTCAGGTTGAAAGGGACCTTTAAAGGCCACCTAGTCCAACCCTCTGCAATGAGCAGGGGCATCTTCAATTTACCTGCCGGAAGTAAGCACAACATAGAGTCAGTGCAGCAGAATTGTTCCAGTGTACTTTGCAATTCAAATCTGGAGGCTGTGTGTCCTCAAGGTGGCTGTAAAGACCAGGCTTTATTTTGAATCCTTATGCCTTGTGAGGCAGTTCACTAAAAGCCAGAGTCCTAAGTCCTGGCGGTTTTGCATGCTAGTCTTAGCAGATGTATGATTGAGAAAGCCACTAGGCATGCTCCCTTAGCATTATAATGACAATATGAACAAATTAATAAGTAAACTAAAAAATCTGATTACAAGAACCAAACCACACTTACAAGGTAGTTTGTTAGATAGGGAGTAGTATCTTTCTATCCTCATGTTTTCTCATAAATCCATGGAGAAATTATAATGATTTTGTCTCGCCATTTCTGAGGAACTGGAAATTTTATTAGGAGACATGTTTAACAAGAAATACTTATGCTAATTTGTAATATCTACTCTCATAATCACAGAGCAGGCTACCGCCCCTCTCAATTAACTCTAAATCCTACAGCTTTAGTTTCCAAACATTGAAGTAAGATCGTTTATCCTATGTGGAAGGCAATCTTCTTCCCAAAACTCCAAGTTAGACCAGCCAGGCTGCAAGTCATTGCTATCAGTGAGCAGACCAGGTTCAAAATCTCAGCTCTGGTGCAGGAGGTAAGCCGGCCCTCCCACGTCACCACTTTTCCTAGGCTCTGAACATGAGAAAGGGAGCAGAGGGCTTAAGAAAAGGAATAGTTAGCACTCAGAGCAAAAGAGGGAGGAGTAGAAAAGGGCAGCAAGAATGAGTGCAAAAGTGCCTGAGCTAGTCGCGTTTGAGATGCCTCCCTGGCCGTGGCTACCCAGCTGCTAACAAGCTCACTGTTTGCAGTGTCCTTCTTCCTGGCATATCTGTTGTCTCAGAATAAAATCACAGAACTGTCGAATGTCTGCCCCAACTTTTTGCAAGGCACAAGAATGAGAGATGATTTGTATTACATGTATGAAAGTGCATACTAGTTTTTAGAGATAAACACCAATGTAATAGCATCTCCCACTTAGTTTGCTTGGGAACAAACTGTACATGTATTCTTTGATCAGAGACTCAGAGAACATCAGCAAGGACAGAACAGCTTGTGCTATGTGTTGTGCTAAATGTACTCCATCTTTTAAATTATCTTTTCAGAAAACAACTAGTTGAAGCCTTTACAGTGTAGAAAATATCTTGATCCCCTTAAGAGTAACTTGCTATCTCTTAAAATGAGAAGTGCATGATGTCTCTTTAGCGTAAAAAATGTCTATTAATCATGAAAAACAATTATGATAGTATTCAATATTTTTGTCCAGTTCTGGTTAAGGATATTAGCCAGAATATTATCTCTGTTTTGAGATATTAGGCTGATGTCTAATCAGGCAGGTCATCAGTATTTTCTCTTTTATGAGAATGAGGTTTTCTTAGCCTTGATGATTGTTTTATGTTACAGATGAAAATGTGAAATGGAGAGATTTCACATGTACACCCCTTCCCCCTTCTCTGGAGGCTAGAGAAGGTTCATTTACTCCTTAGTAGAAGTATTATTGCTAGTTATTTGTGGTTTTTCTGTATTGCTTTGGACTTAGTGTCATATGGAATCAATTTTTTGCCGTGTTTTAGTTATGATTCTTTTTCTCTCTTGTTGCTTCATGCAATTGGTTTGGATGCATTTACTGCATTAACATAATTGGCTACTTGGCATTTTATACAAATTTCAAACCTTATGTTCTGCTCAGTTATACAGGTCCATTCAGACATTTGTCTAGAAATCCTAAAAAGGTTTTAATTCCTCGATTATTGATTCTTCAGGAAACTTTTTAGATTAAAAGCTGTCAAGTATCAAGAAATATAATTCTGTGAATAAACTGACATACAGTTTGCAAAATTTTTTTTTATGCTGTTTATCTGGACAGTTACTTAAAAAGATCTGCTTCATATGAAGATACACAGAATTTGATTTTTAATCAGTTGCAGCTTTTCTGAAATTATAACACTGAGATGAAGTTTTGCATTGGGAAAAGTTTGTGAACTTCAATATTCTTTTGCTGGCTTAGGGACGAGAGAAATCTTGGTCACTGTGATGACTGGCGCAGGAAACTTCTGTGGGGATTTCTTTGATTATCAAGTGAGAAATGGAAGTTACCTGTGTAACTATAGTGTTGGCACCAAAGGTCATTGACATATAGAAGTATATTACAGAAATTGTAGAACATCAGGTGGGACCCTAAAACCTACTTTGTCTATTTAGTTGACGGAAGGCTTATCAGCTGTGTGCATTTTTCCTGGCAGATGCTAATACAGCTTGTTCGTACAAATTTTCAATAATTAGAATTCCTCAACTGCCCTCAGCAACCTGTTATATTGTACTTGCTCAGAGATAGTAGTTCCAGATGTTCAAGCCAAATTTCTTACTGTAGCAATTTTAAACCTTCTATTCCTTACCCTGACTATGATGATACTGAAAATAATTTATTCTTTTCATCTCTGTAACTACATTTTACAGAGCAGTATGTACCTCTTCCACTGGTAAACTCTTTACTACTGCCTTTTTACCCTTCTTTGTTCCCTTCCCCACTCCAACAATCAAAATATTTTTAAACCGTTCTACAAAAGTGATTCAATCGCATTCAATCATTTGGTTACTTTTCCTCAATTTTTGTGATGTTCTAGTGGTCTGAAGAATACTTAGCAGTGCATTCATTATTATTCAAAAGGAATTTCTGTCCTTTGTAGAAAAAAAAAAGGGAAAAAAAATACTGTCACTGCTTTTGGTGATGACAGGGTGCTTTTCAACATAAAACCAAAATATGCCTGGTGTTTTAGTTTTCATATGCCAGAACAGGTATATAAAATAACTATTTCATCATCTTTCACTGGATGACATGACAGGTTATTAAGTTTGTTGCACACTTTTTTCTTCCATATCTTAATAAGGGAGTTACAAGATTGCTTGTCATCACTGGTAATTGTTTATTCCCCAACACAAGAACTAGCATAGAGCTTCTTACTCTATGCTAGAATTATTCCTAGCTTGCTGCTTTGACAGTGGAAATGGTTTTCTCTGTGGAAGTCTTAAGGAATTCTATGACAGCAGCCCTAGACAGAGAGCCTATCCTTACATCCAAGGCTATTATTGAAAATCCTCAGTATCCTTCTTGAAAAACCATAGTATGATACATAAAAAAAAATACCATTTTAATACTCCACCTTATTTGGACAAGAAACTACCCTAGCACTTGTGTGATCATGCACAACTTCAGTGACATGGTGAAATCTGTCATTGAAGAAAAATTACATATTTTTTCCTCTGAAAACAGATGAGCTAACTTCTTTGTAACATTGAATTTAATATATTTGGTCACATCTGCTAAAAGATTATTGCACTAGAAGGAGGCAATGGATAATTTATTAAAATAGCCCTGCAGGGAGTTAGCAGGCTATCTGGTTAATATAGAGGAATGCTTGATGGTTACACTGAAAGCTCCCTGGTGAATCCTTTAACCTAGGAGTAGAACGGGAGATGAAAATGATTGCTTGTTATATAATGTTTACTGTGTTATATTGGTGCCTAGCAGATGAATAATATTTATGTTAACAGCTCCTTTCCAGCTTTTTATATTGATCTCCTGCTGGTCTAGAGATGATATATAATTGTACTGAGAATAGTAAGATAATACTTCTTTGCAATGGAGGGCAGCAAAAAAGGTTCTTCCAACACATCACCCAACTTGGATATGAAGGGAAAGATATTATATCTTTGTGCCACAGACTTGTAAGAATTTAATTTACTCTTTCTTGATGAGCTGTTTCACATCTCCTTGTAAATTTAAATGAACAGCAGAAACAGTGTCCCACAGGCAGTAAGAGGTTCTTTGTGGGTGGGAAAGCTTCATTCTTTTGCCTCAAAGGTGCCTTGCGGTTGCCACACTTACTGAAGGACCAGGTGTCTCTGTCTTTCCATGAGTGCTGAAAGCTAAAAAGCTGACAAATGGCTGTCCTGTCTTACTGAATATACAGTTCCTGTGTAACTGACTAGCCTTAGGTAAAGACTCTCATTCATGCCATAAGAACTGAGAATTGACATTTTAGTTATGCTTGACATTATTTCTTGTGTGTATGCACAGCCTCCTCTTCAGAGAACAGAAATTAAACCAAGTGTTTGGTGATGGTGTCCAACTGGAAGCTCCCCAGGTCATGCACTCAGAGGAATTGACATGCTTCACTTTTCCTGCTAACAACAAAGGACAGTTCTCATGGCAGCTGAGAGCTCAATGAACCTAAAATGTCCCCAGGGTTGTTTCCTTTCATTAGTTCCTTGGGCTGATGTTTCTATGTTCGTCCACACCTGCTGTTGAGAAAGCCAGGCCTTAGAAATAGCAATGGTTGCTTGAAAAAAAGGTTGGCTTATTTTCAGGGAGAAAAAATAAAAAAAGGCAAGCAAAGGCAAAACCCGACAAACCTTTTACATGTTATGGATTGTTCTTTTCAGGCCCAGTGATGTTATGTGAGAAACTTCTGACCATACCTGTTAGTCACTGTGGATTGAAGGTTTGGCATGGAATGATCCTTGCTCTTGTGAGAAGAGCTAGTTCTGTGAGTTTTACTGGATTCAAGGGGTGTGACACTTGGAAGAGAGCCAGTGCTGTGCTCCTTAATCCTTATCATCATTAACTACATGAAAATGCAGTAAAAACACTGCTTTCCTATTAAATGGGTGATATTAAACAAAGACAGAGCAAGACTGGAATTGTCCACAGATTGAAAAGCATTGCTTTCCAATATCCTTCCTTCCTTGGGGAAGGAACAGCAAACATTAAAAACATGTACATTATCAAAAAAAACCCCAAAACTCCTCTTTAGTTTAGTTCCATGATAACTACATTCCTTAAGTACATTGTTGTGTGCGTCAGTATAAGTGCTTTCAAATCATAGGTTACAATGAAAACTTGAAACATTTAGGGGAGCAAAACCAAAATATTAAAGTATGTTATTTGGTGATTTATCCTGAAAAAAGAGTAAAGTCATATGTCAGAGAGTTTGTGTTTTTGTTTTTTTTTTATTTCTTCTTAGTAGCTAATGCAATGGAAAATTACAGTCCCTTCTATTATAAGAAGGATCAACAGGGGTATAATAATCCTAATGCATTGCTGCTTTAGTACCTTTCCTTTATAAATCTTAATACATTTTTAGGTTTAAAGCTTCATATGACCTCTGTGAATAAGTAAATGGAATTTGATAGGATAGCTTGAATTCTGCTTAAAATCTGTTTCCCTCCTGCCTCTGAAAAGCAATAGCAACTATTCAACTGTGCATACCAATGCTACAGAAGAGTTTAAAAAGGTAAGAAAAACATCACAGTGCAGAGCTGAGTTTAACATTGAACATGACAGTAAAAGTTTTACACAAAAGCCCCCCAGAATAGTCAAGTGTTTATTTTTCATCCCATACAGAAGTAGCTCAGACATAGGAGGTTCTCTAGTGATTTGATGGAGTTAGTATTGGTTTAGCATTAACGAAGGCATTGGTCTTTTTCTGAGGTTTAACGTAGATGGCGTGATTTGTCTGCCTAAGACTCTATGTAGGATCAGAGTCTCAGAGAAACAGTATTGTTTAACAACCCACGAGCACAGCTACTGACTGTGGTGGCTCTTGTCATTCCTGAACAAAGCACCTGAGGCCTTGGAAAGCAGAATAAAACATGGCTAGTTACAATGGCTTGTTATCCAAAATACTTGCTGCAGCATTGCAACAATCTCGCGATGTTAAACTTTAGGATGTTTGGGTTTAGCTTTACACATAACATTCCCTATTTAAACTTCTACAAAAAAAATAGTTATTTTACTTCTTTTCATGCTATTAATGACTTATTCTCCATAGAGGGGGGATAAACTGTAAAGCATAATTAAAGCAAAACCATGTGCTACTAATTACAGATATGCATAACTAATCATTACTTGTATCAGCCAATACATATTTCTGTGTCAGGAAAGGTGGAGTCCTTTTTTCCTAATGAACTGCAAAAGCAAAGTTAAGCTGTAGCAAATGTGGAAAAGCACTTATCTGCTGCCATATCCTTTCAGTAGCATATTTGCATTATTTTAACAACTAACATACTTAATGCAACCACATAGACATTGTTTAAGAGTGAAGTGCTATGAAGTAAATAGCTGTTTAAATTGACACCGTTTTCTTCAATTGGCTTCAAATGCAGTTTACACAATTTATTTCAATGCTGGTTTGCTACTACTGCTGCTGCTCTGCTCCTGTGTGATAGATTACTAAGCTGTAGAAACTTGATCACTTAGAGGTATTGATCTGATATTTCAGAGCTGAACTTGTTTTCAGCAGAAAGTTTGACTCCTTGACTTTTTGGGACCCTCCTAACAGGAGTAATTATGATTTCAATGAACTATTCTAATCATAGAATGACAGAATGGGTCAGGTTGGAAGGGATCACACTGGATCATCTGGTCCTACCTCCCTGCTCAAGCAGCCTCATCCCAGAACACATTGCACAGAATTGTATCCAGATGCTTCTTGAGTATCTCCAGTGAGGGTGACTCCACAGCCTCTCTGGACAATCTGTTCCAGTGCACAGTCACTCGCACAGTAAAATTGTTCCTCATGTTCAGGTGGAACTTCCTGTGCATCAGTTTCTGCCCATTGCCTCTTGTCCTATTGTTAGGCACCTCTGAGAAGAGCCTGGCTCAATCCTTCTTTGCACCCTGCCTTCAGATACTTATAGACATTGATGAGGTCCCTTCTCAGCCTTCTCAAGGCTGAACAAGCAGAGCTCCCTCTGCCTTTCCTTGTAAGAGAGATGCTCGAGTTCCTTAATCATCTTTGTCACCCTCTGCTGGACCTGCTCCAGGAGCTCCACGTATCTCTTTTACTGAGAAGCCCAGAACTGGACCCAGCACTCCAGATAGGACTTCACTAATTGCTCTAGGCAAAGAAGTAGGCATATATACTGAGAACTTTTAGAAATTACTAATATGTCCTGGTAATCATGTTTTTCATAATACCATATAAACTTGGAAAAATAGCAGTTCTATTTGTTCTTCCATGTCAGTTGAACGATTTGGGAAAAAAAATCCTTGATTGTTATGTGACGAAAGATTTTTTATCCAAAACTTGACTTTCAAGTTATCCAATTTGAATGAGTGAAGTTTGCTTTTTCATATAGGAGTTTGTGATTGTAATAGTAAGAAATCAGTTTCTTTTCAATGTAATTTGAAACTGCCTCACTTGAAAATCATGCACTTAACTAGCATATTCCCTAGTTAAAGGTTACTCCAGACAATTGCTGTGAAATGCAAAAGAAGTAATGAACTGTGTTTTTTTAATCTTCTAGCTAAAAAGAAGAAGAAGCCAAAGCTCTTAAACAAGTTTGATAAGACCATTAAAGCTGAACTAGATGCTGCAGAAAAACTACGTAAAAAAGTAAGTTTTGAATGTTTTGCTCACGACTGTGGGCAATGGACAAAAATGAATAAAATAAAAGCTTAGGAAAGGGAAGAATGACTTGTACATTATTTTTTGTAAAGTTAAGTTTTTAACATTAAATGTTCGGTGCATATTTGTCCTTCAAGTTTAGCTCCTGCTGGAGGTTTGTGTAAATTTTTTAAAGTCATAAGTGTGTGTCTATTCCTGTAAAATTGCCCACTGCTAGTGTTGAAAATATTTAGCTTAACCATTGAATTTATGCTTAAATCAGTCACATGGAACAGGATTAGTTCTGTCCTATCACTGTTATCCATTTGAGAACTGAAGTCAGCTCTTATCGGAGAACTTAATATGTGTGTGTTGATATGGATCTCTCAGGAAGCGTTTGTACGCTTCAAGGAGCATTAGGTGCAGATCCTGAAGTAGGTGTTGTTTCTGTTGGGATTCAATGTGCATCCTATAAGCGTCTCTGCTCCCGTACAGCTTTTTGGAGAACAAAGCAGATGTTCCTTCTTCTCACCAGTGGCAGCAAGACCATGACATCAGTCCATCAGTTTCGGTAGTTCTGAGTTTAATAACTTAGAATAGAATCACAGAATCATAGAATCGATAAGGTTGGAAAAGAATTTGTCTATGAAAAGCAAGCAAACAACCCAACAGTAGGCAAGCTCTTCAGTCATCTCACCTTTTAGGTTCCAATTTTATTCTTTTGTTTGAGTGTTTCAGAAAAATAAGACCTTTGCAGAGGTATGAGATCCCTTATCTATAAGTGAGATAAAATAATGAAGCAAAACCGTGGCTTTTAGAAATGAAATGGATGTAATGGATGTAAATGTAAAAACTCTGGTATGCCTCACAGACAGTCCTAAAACAAAACACAACTGCAGGTTTTTATTGTACCCTGGATTTAAGACGGATGAGCAAGGAGACGTACTGTTTTCAGTACAGTACATTAAAGACCATCTTAGTCACTGTAAATGTAGGATTATTCTTAATTTTCAGAACACTCTGCCATTTTGACTTTATATTGCCATCTATGCAACCCCAGAGTTCTGGTAAGCCTGCGATGGGACTGGAATGCTATTAGAGAATACTAACCTCGTGCTGCCACTGCTGTTTATCATTAGAAGCATTCTTTACATGTTAGAATATAAAACTGAAAGGAATTTTCATACTTCTTGTTACTTAAGCAACTGGTTAATCATAGGAAGGTGTAGCAGAAACTTTTCATGAGCCTGTAGGGTCGGTTTGCTGACTCTGTTTTCCTGCCTGTGTCTCTTGGGAAGTTATAGATTGTCATGCTTGTCATGTAGGAATCAGGATAAATTTAGTAACAAATCAGACATGTAATATTTGAAGATAGCAGGGCATTTGTGTGTAATAGCCCACTCGTATTTGTAAAACTGTAAGAGCTGGAAGTGGTAGCAAGGTCTGTTGCCAAATATTGCCAAGAAGTGCTTAGCACCTATTTAACAGCATAACTGATTCTTCTCAACTTCCATCCATACTTGCTAGTCAGCATCCATCTGGAGAATACCATAATTACATTCGGGCTTGGTGTGAGATAGGGAAAAGACACAGAGCACATGGGAGGTGTCCTGAGGGACATTGTTATGCAAAAGATTTGGAGGGAACAGGCATATACTGTGGATGAGTCTCCACTATTTCCCCTAAAAAACTGTAGTTTTGATACTGTTAATCAAGAGACACATGTGGAGAGAAAATTTCCACGTATGTCTAGAACTTTCTTCCTATTCTGTTATATTCATTTTGGACTTTGTTATTAGCAGTAGAATCTTTACTTTTTTATATACACAGGTTATTGTCATCTCAGCATTTTGTCCAGTCAACAAACAGAAATTGAATAATAAAAAAGCTATTAATTTTAACCATGGAAAGTAGGTAATATTGTTTCACAAATAATGATAATGAATTTCTCTTAAATAAGAAGGCAATCCTAACAAAAGTATGAGTGAAAACTGTTGATTCATTCAGAGTGCGTTGTTTATTTTGTGGGGGTTTTTTGATTGTGGAAACTAATGTGTTATTAGGTCATGCATCCTTTAACATTGTTATTAGATAGCATTGCTGGTAAATATCTCTACTTTCCAGGGAAAAGTTGAAGAAGCTCTAAGGGCCTTTGAAGCATTAGTGAATCAATATCCACAAAGTCCTCGAGCAAGATATGGGAAAGCACAGGTATTAAAAAAAAACAACCTATGAATGTTAAAAAAGCTAAAATAAACATTTTTTAGCAATAGAGTTATAAACCCCAGTCAGAATAAATTTATAAATTTGCGGAGGTTTTCTATGCAATCTGTCATATTGTATCTCTTTCAGTCCACTATCCTTCCCCAGTTATTTTGGCAGCTTTTGTCTATCTTGAGTTTAATGGGAAGTACTGTAAATAAGATAAAAATAAGATATGCCGTGTAGATCTCACGAGAACTGTGAAGTGAATGGTAAGAGATAAATCCCAACTAATGTCCCAGTGTAGGAACAACAGGCAGAACTTAGCTGTTACATGCTGTTTGTTGTAGCTGGTGAATCCACCCGTCAGTCAGATCTGGGATAAATGCTGCTTTTGTCTTAGTGGGAATAGGGAAGAGGATTTGGAGAGAGTGTTAAAGGATAAAAAACACAGATTCTAAGGCAATGCATCAGAATATAAACTCTGCTTTCATAACATTTTTGAGCTATGTTGGGATGCCTCAGAATGGAATAATCTTTGAATTTTCAAAAATAGTATGATAATCTACTGCACTAGGAGTAATAAACAGCCCTTTGAACTCATGTTACTCAAGACAAAAAAAATTGTAGGAAGGAATTGTGCTGTTAGACAATCAATGAGGCACTTGAATTGGAGTCACAACCAGTTTTGTTGTAACTTGGTTAATAATAGACATGCTAAAATCAAAGCCGTGTTTATCCAAAATACTATCACACAAGCACTTGATGCACAGCAAACCAAATCTTCATCCTTGAAAAAAGGAAAAGCAAATTTCCTAGTGAATGTATATCAGAGAAAATAAATTACTGCTTAAAATTGATTTCTGAAGTTATCTCTGAAAGCTGCATGATGAATTGTTTGGATGAGTAACCATATAGTTTGGTGTTTCTCATACTCAATTTCAAAGCAACTCAAGGAAAAAAAATTAAAGGACAGAAGTGCAAAACTATTTGAGATATTTGCTGCAGCATATACAGCAAACACAGTTGAAGCAGTTTCATTTAATGTATGTCATTGATACAACAGTGAATTTAAATAAACTAACAAGAGCTTCTGCACCTGTAGTGCTTGTGATGCTCTGCAAATTGACTTAAGAAAGAATGTAAGCCAATAAATATAGAAGCATTTGGGAAGAATGCATTAAGCACGTGAAAATGCATGCATTTATATAAGCAGTTCAAAGTAAGCCTTGAAAAATTCTGCATTTGAGACATAATCTTACTTTTTCAGCTGCAGAAAAAAATTATGGAAGTTGCACAGGTGAAATCAGTCGTAGCTTCTATTAGATTCACTGAAGCTGTAGTTTCACTGTAGAGAGCTCATATATCCTTTGGTCTGCTTCTGAATTTGATGAACAAGTTGTTTGATGAACAAAAGTTGTAGGGTGGATGTTCTATCAAAATATGCAAGAGGAAAGACAATTCCTAATTCAGTTTCTAAGAAAGAGTGTAAATAAATTTCTGTCAGAATAGATGAAAGATATATTTGTTGGTGTGTTTTCATCTTTATATTGCTGCCAGAACTTAGTATACCAGTAGTCCATAGGCAAAATTTTGCATTCCTTCTGTATTATTAAAACAGATTACTTCATTTATTTTTGAAAGCAGAAATTATGAGTTATACAAATATTAATCGAAAGTCTATGTCAGTGTATGCTTTAGGTGCAAATCTTCTTATACTTCTGCTTTCAAACATTTTGTAGCTAACAAGAATTAATAGTAATTCTAATGTGCCTTCCCATAAAGCACAATCCATAGTCTAACAATTGCATAGTTTGCCTCTTAAGAAAACATTTTTAAGACTAATGGATTATTAAGTGTTCTAATGATGGTTTTGTGATTCTTTCTAGTCTGAAGATGACTTAGCTGAGAAAATGAGAAGCAATGAGATGCTGCAACAAGCTATCAACACCTATGATGAAGTGGTTAGCCTGCCAAATGTCCCTTCAGATCTGATAAAACTGAGCTTGAAACGAGAAGCAGACAGGCAGCAGTTCCTTGGTAAGTTTTGAGAGTGGTGTAAAAATTATGGAAGTCTTGTGTGAGCAAGACTTTCAAGAGATCACTAAGGACTTAAAATGTCAATTTCATTGAATTTTTGGTAGGACTTGTCCTCTTTGTATCTTAAATGCTAATGAAAAAAAATTAAATTATTTGTTTTCTAGGGAACTAGTGTATGTATATATAAATACATAATCTATATATAATTTGCTTGTATGATAATAGTACCTATAGAAAGCTGCAGTAGATGCTATGAGAAGCTATGATGAGGGGTGGTCAAAAATTTTTATTGAGAGAGAAAGAAGAAATCTTCTTTGTCTGCTGAAGCTGAAGAAAATCAGGTGGAAATTAGTGGCATAAGAAGGGTGAACATACTCAGAATAAATTTGCAGTAAACAGAGAAAAATGGAATTGAGGATAACAGTTTAGATTGTAGGTTTAGATCTCAGTTCTGTGATGTATGAGAAGTACTGATTAGAATATGAGGCATAATCAACTTTGGAGAAAAGAGTTCTGTTCCCATGGGTTGGATTTTTAATATCATCTTGTTTTGATCTTGCTGTTCCTTCACAAGACTTCATCTAGGAAGCTGAGGAACATACTTAATTTTAAGCATGTAAAGCATGATAAATTTCATAATCAAAATAGAGTAGAACTATTACTTGATGCTAGAAATGCATTTAATTACTTAACTACAATTAAAATTATTAGATGTTTACTTAGTTTTGTTGAATGCTTTGATAACTGTGTATAATAAAGCAACCAAAGCTGCTGCACTGTGAAGGGTTCTCCACAAGAGGCTACCATAAGACTGCATGATGTGCACTTGCAGTGATTTCCCAAAATGTTCCTGGTATTGCCACGCCCCCAGTGACAACCAAGCAGCTGAATGTGCTTCTTTCTGCTCAAACTTTTTCAAGTTCTCCTTCTTGACCGTTTGTGAAAGTGGAGCAATTGGCTCTCATTTGTGTTTTCTTAGATGTTGTGTAAAGCTCTTGCTACTGTTACTCATATCTGCACTTGTAATTAAGTGTTGTTCAATCAACTCAGGTCGCATGAGGGGTTCCCTGATTACTCTACAGAAATTAGTTCAGCTGTTTCCCAGTGATACTTCATTCAAGAACGACCTTGGTGTTGGTTACCTCTTGATAGGAGATAACAGCAATGCCAAGAAAGTATACGAAGAGGTGAGTTTCCATTCCAGCAGAGGAAAAGTATTATTTGCATTCATATGTTCATTCTAAAGATTGATTTATTTTAACTTTTTTTGTTGTTAGACATTTCACATGTAATGTTTTGAAGGGTTGACATAGACACCATTTTTTTTCTAGTGCAATTATCTTCAAATTTTAATTCAGATTTTTTGATACTGTTATGCTAATTTTTTCCTTGTGGACAGAGAAATGCAGATTTGTTTCATATGCTTAATAATATTTGAAATCTTACATCCTCTGGTATCCAGGCTTGGAATATATTGACAACACATCTAGATGTGTTATATGTAATGTGTAATATTTAATGTATAGTATAAAAAAAAAAGATCCAATCTGCAAGACAAGGAAAGCAGAAGCCAGTTTCTTTACAGTAACAGCATCTCTAACTATGTGATCAAGTATTTCACTATTCAGATATTTAACCTTTGGTTTTTCATCGCCTTGTAGGCATCTTAAATTTTGGGTTTCTTTCATGATGTTTGTAGTGTGGGCAATTCACTGGATTTGTATCCCGTCTTATACTGTAGCTATTTGACTGGGGAAACTTCACAACAAGGAAGGGCCACTCTGCTCCTGTGATCTAGAAGCCCTGTTAACATCTGTGAACTGCCAGATGTGGAACCTGACATCATTGCTAGAGCACAAGCTGTCAGCACCTGACCAGACATGGTCTTTTTGATGTTGGCACACTTGTTGCAGGGCTTGTTTAGTACAGGCCTGGTATGGTAGTTGACTGGTCACGTAGGCTGGAGAGGAGTCAGCATGGTTAGTGCCACCTCCTGAGAATAAAGGCCCAGTTGTCCGTCCCCCACATCTGGGAGTCTGAGGGAATTCTCATCTCTGGTGGTTTCTCAGAGAGAAGGACGACATTCAACCACATGGTTGGAAGCAGGAGCCAAAAGCGAGTAACACCAGTTTTTACCCTCAAGCTCCTCTGGTAGTCTCACATGTTGCCAGAAAAATGTTTATTTTGCTACTTTGTAGGTCCCTCCGTTAAACGTTTCTGTTCAATAATTTGTGACTTCTTGTCAAAATTTCTCAAAGGATTGGAAATACCAGCTTTTAAGATAGAATTTATTAGCCAAACCTGCTACTCAAGCTGCAAGGAACTTGAGAAAACAAAAACATACTCCTTTCAGGCAAGATTTTCCTTTGCAATTGTTCAGTATTTTGCTGCAAACAACGCAGTTAGAATTTCTCAATATCAATAATGACAGGAATTTTTATACATGGAAGAAGGTAATGAGTTTGCTATATAATTACTTTAATATTGAGTTTTATACGCTTTGGAAAAAATGTATAGTGCTCTGATTAAAAACAGATATGCAAAATAAGAACTGATGTGTTTTTAATATATTGTTTTCCATTCCTCTACAGACTTTATCCAGTGTAATTTTTCTGTTTTGCTGTTCACTAACTGCTGAAATAGAATAGATCATAGTGATGTTCTGTTGTCATAAAAGAACAACAAATAATTTTTTTTAAAAGGAGTTGAATTTATTCTCTTTTAAAATCGTGGTGGTTTTGCCCATATTCTCGGTATTCCTCAGGCTGAATTCCAGCACAACAATATAAATAAATTTGTTGTTGTAACTCAGGATACATTTACACTAAGAATTTTAAGAAATAACACATAGCCAAAGAAACAGGGAGAAACTCATGTGTATCTGCTTTCATTCTTGGTTCTACTGAAGGCTTCTGACATGATTTTGGGGCATATTTCTTAGGGGCTACCTGGTCTGTTCTGGAGTGCTTCGCTCAGCTGTTGATTTGCATATTTAGAAAGTGATGGCCATATGGCTTTGAGCTCCTGCCATAGATGCTCAGGTTCTCTACACAGTCAGTGGAGAGAGGGGAAAACTGTGATTAGTGGTTCTGGGGCCCTTCATGAGACATCTTGCTCTCCCCATGATTTTTGAAAAACCTGGGAGACTTCCATCGTGTGACTAAATCCTTCTCACTAGTGTAGGATGAATTAGTCTTTTGATGGAAAAATGTAAAAGAGCACAGACAGGAGCATGAACTCAGTGTGGCACAGTGGATGCCTCCAATAGTTATGAATCCTGAGTTCTGTTTCCCACTGTAAGGATGTTCGTACATTTTAGTCAAGTGTTCTTTAATGCAGAAAGCATGGGCATCTAAGACAGAGCAGAGTTCAGGACACATCCTCAGGAGAACATACCCCTTATTCTCCTAAGTTTCAGCTCTTTGTTGATTCCCCCTCTTGTCTCATTCTTTTCTTCATGCTTGTCTAACTTATTGTTTATGTGACACTTGTTTCTGCTGCCCAGGCAAATTTCCAAGTAGTTATACTCTCTTCTTTACAGGAGAACTTAAACTCCAAATTTTCTGGGAGTCTGCTAGGTGTGCAAAAGGCGCCTTTGCTTCCTGCTGTTGCATTTTCACCTTAATTCAATATTAACCATCTGCGTTAACCATGCAACCAGCTGGACCCTTCACAGGCACCATTCCCTACATGGGATCACAGGACATAGCATGTCAGACCAGACTAACCCTAGTTTGCATCACCTCCAAGAAACTGAATAGAAGCTCAAGAAATCTTGGGGATTTTACATTTAATAACCAGTTTATTTATTTTCCATTCAATTCTTGTTTTTCTTTCCAAATTTGCTACATTTTAGCAGCTTATTTTAAATGTCTTTAATATGTGTTTCTTCTTTTAGCTACAGAAGTGATGTGTATAAACACTGAAGCTTTTTTTACTTAGTGTGGTGTAATCTAGCTGACCCAAAACATACTTTTCTAGAATATATTTGCCAGAATTTTTGCTGAACCGCAGATGGTAAATGGTGTCCAACTGGAGAGGATTTCAATTTTGCCTCTAATATTAAAGCATTTTCTTTTGAACATTACATTCAGGGATATGGAAACAGAATGTTAAAGGTAGTCCTAGTAGAATTCAGAGCTATTTTTATTTTCAAAGAAAACATAGCATTTAAAGTAGTCCTAGTAGAATTTAGAGCTATTTTTGTTTTCAGATATCTACAGATTGTAAAAAAATACAGCAGAAGAGAACTTTATAAGACCAGTTACTCTGCTAATAGCACTTTTTCTGCCTGCCATGCTGAGCTATGCATGCATGGCTCAATGCAGATTTATACAGATGCACAGAAGTCAGCTCTGAGCTATCTCAGGTACCAAAACCAGAATATCCACACTAACACAGTACTCTGCCCTTGCTAATTAGCCATTGATAGCCCCAGAGGTTAATTTCTATATTCATGATTAATATTTAATTGGCTGTGAGCAGTTTAGTAAAACTTATTTCTAAACATAATTAATATTGCATGCAGCAACAGCAACAGAGTAATACAATTTACATTAAATACTTCCAGTGTAATTTCTGCTGATTGTATCTCTTCGCTTCTCTTTAGGGGCTCTGAATGTAGATCATTCCTTAATGCAACTCGGCATAGTTTAAATGAACCATAATACAGAAAATTCTATTCTGTCTTAATTAATCAGATAGCTTTATCGTATAGTTAAAGAAACCGCAACAAAATTGTATGGCTAATAAGTATATCTGTCAGTCATTTCTTTTCACCCTGCAGGTACAGATTCTTGGATCAAAATAATTATACACAGAATGCTGTAAGACAAAAGGCGTAAGATGCATAAGATGGTGGTATGTTCTTTTATTAGGGATCAAGATCATCCTTACTACAGTACTTTTTGCTAATAATATCTCATATTATGGACTTCAGATAGATTCTCAAATTATTTATTCCCTCATAGTAACCCTTTTCTGTCAAAAGAAGTGAAATCATGCCATTTTAACTCATAACATTTTATGCTGCCATAGCTCTGGCTTTGGTTTTGCTTGACTGTAGTTTGTATGTAATAATGTTTGAGAAAAGAGAGAAGATGGTCCAGAGGACTTGTTATGGTTTGGATTGTAATTATTTTGATTGAAAATTATGTTAGAGAGTGACTGGAAAAGGCAGAGGGAAACAACTATCATGTATGAAGGCATTTTATCCATTACATAAGAAATGGATTTAGGCAAGAGAAATTGCTCATCTGTCTGTTGCTTTGTATTTAGCAGCTGTCTAGACATTCAGCGGGTATCAGCCTCTCTAATTCCACTGACTGCTGGGCTTTTGTGATGATCCTCACAGACTTAGGGTCTGTCCAGATAAAACAACCCTTATTTTAAAGAGAGGAGTGTAAAAACAGATTAACTTGACCATGTAATTGATATCACATAGAGCTATAAACGATATTATATATTATTCATCATAGAAATGTGGATCTGGGAAGTAGATCAAGACATTCTCTAATTTTCCCCTTGGCTGAGGCAAACCAAATGCACTTAAATTATCTGACTGGTGTTGGAGGTAGGTGCATGTTTCAGAATGCAGGTTGGACAGCTTCACACCTCCTTCCCCTGAACCACTGCCTCTCCTACAGCTGTCCCTGTACTTACAAATCTTCCTCTTGCACAGTCCCCATGAAATATCCATCTCTGCATATTTGCCCATAAGTTTTTTTTTTCTGCAAAATTTAGCCAGTTTGTAACTCAGATATTACTTGAATCTTGTTGAGGGTACAAAAGCTTTTAGCTTAATTTAGCATGTTTGGTCTTGGTCAAAGAGCACCACACACAAATATACAAGAATAATTCATCCATCACCATCTAGTATGAAAGCACATTGAGTCACTACTGCATTAGACTACATTACCTTCTTTCTCTTGGCCAGGAAAGTGCACACTGTTCCAGAGGGTGCTGCAGGTTGCCATTGTGCTGAGAATGCCCTTGGTGTTCCAGGGTTTGCATGTCCCCATCATGTGATGCAGGCATTCTTTTACAGCTTCTTTCTAAATTGTAGTCACTATGCTTCACTGCACATGTTTTTTTCTTGAGAAAACTAGTTTGCCACCAGTAGAAACCTATATGATGTTAAACCATTTCAGATATATTTCTACACTGTGCTTTCTGTAACTGTGCTGTAGACATTTTCAAGAGCAGCTGCTTTCCTTCAGATTAGTCCAACCTGGATAAATAACTTCAGTATTAATGAATAGGTTTAATTCTGTAATGTAGCATGCTGTACCTCAAGAGAGAGGGTGGAAAAAGATGGACAACTGCAAATTAATTATTCCTGTTGAAATAATTTTACTTCTGAGACTTCAAAGTTTGAATTGTAATAATTTGCCTGAAGAAGCACAAAAGTGAATGGTGTAAAGAAAGTACAGGCAAGAGTTTACCTGAGAGTCAGTAATGGAAGCAAATATTATTCCAGCACTAAATAGCAGTGCTTGCACAGGTTTGTTAATTTGCATAGATCCATACAGGTATATTTTATTTGTTTGTTCTCAAACAGGTTCTGAGTCTGGCTCCAAATGATGGCTTTGCCAAAGTACATTATGGCTTCATCCTGAAGGCAGAGAACAAGATAGCAGAGAGCATACCTTATCTACAGGTACTTTCTCACCCACAGTAAATGTTGTACGACAGAAAAGTAGAGTTGTAACGTATGAGATGTGTCAAACTGGAAGCATGCTAATTGTGAAGCACTGTTTAAGCTACTTGTTGGAGTTTTGTTGCTATATCACTGCCTGTGAAGTGGAACAAGATTGTACATTGAGACCCCTCGATTCTTAAACACCAAGTATTTGTTCTACTATTGAACTATTTGTTCAAAGTGCATTACTCTGAGCCTCAAATTGTTTTGTTGTTGGTTGTATACTGCAAACCTAAGGTTCTTGAAAGATCCAGAGAAGATTTGCTCCATATATTTCTGAGTGTTTGGAAAGAAATTCTACAAAATAAAACCTTAATCCAGCTTTCTAAAATGCTTGTGTATATGTTTATAGGGTCAGGGGCAAATATCTGTCTCTGAACACACCTCTGTCCTGGAGGGACTGATGGGAGATGCCATGGGATTTGGAAAACTGATAGCATTTCTCAATTCCTTTTTACTGGCTTATTGTATTAATTTAGTTAGCTTAGTTCCAAGTTACCATGGTGGCTATATTTTCATCGAATTTCATAGCCTGTCTCTTGCATAGAAATGACAGCCTATTTGTAGCAATCAAGTGAACTCCTTTAGAAGTCCTATTGAAGTTTCTCTTATACCTTTCATTTTTATTTATTAGGAAGGCCTAGAGTCTGGTGACCCTGGCACAGATGATGGACGCTTTTATTTTCATCTGGGTGATGCCTTACAGAGAATGGGAGACAAAGAGGTACACGTTTAAACATATTCTTACTTTAAAATCTAAATCTCTGAGGGACTGCAGGATCAAAAAAAAACCCTTTCATGATAGTCTTAATGTTGAAAACATGAGTAGTCCTATTGCAATAACAATCCAACATGTGGAAGTCAAGATGTGCAACAGCAAAAAATTATCACTGTTATGTCATTGGCATAACAGTAGTCTCTTAGCATCCCTTGCTTTAACTAACCTGAAGGTTTGAGGCTTGCATGGAGCAGCTTGAACCAAGGGACTAAAATTTTTTTTTCTAATTTTTAATTAAGATGATTTTACAGTCTGTTTACTCATCCTGCCACTTACAACAAAGATCTTAACGCGTTACAAGTATATCGCTGTATAGATATTCTCTCATACTCTGGTGGAAGAGTATTTTATAAACCTCTCTTCTTTCCCAAAAATGACCTTGAGGACCAATGAGTATGTGATAAAAAAAGACATTGAGAGGACTGAATGTGTGGACTGAGTTATGGAATTTCTTAATAATTAAAGTAGTAAATAGATCAGAAAAGCATCGATTTTTAAAACATATCGTGCCCAAGAAAAACGAACATATGTCACTGGAAGCCATAGAAGTTTTTAGTTTATTTAAAATGAATTTTTATTTAAAAGCCAAATTTAAACGTGTGAATTATCACTAATATAATGGTAGGGGAGCAAAGGGCCTTTTTTGAAGGCTGTTACTGTCATTTATGGTCATAAATTGAAAAACAACAAAATAACCCCGTTCAGGTTCCTAGGTGGGAAACATGAAAAGAATAGGCATTTAAAAGAATAGTAGACATAGCTATGAAAATCGCTGCTTTTTAGTTACTTATCTAGTAATGTCTGAACTATTAATAACTAAAATACCGTAAAAAATGCTGACCTCTTGAGTATCGTGGCCCAGGCAGTAGGTGGTTCTCCAATATGAGCTATAGACATGTGAGCTATGATGAAGCCTATGTATGTGATCTTTCTCAAGCCTAATTCACCAGCTTAGCTTTTTTTTTATTAATTCATGGAACTTTTTTTACAATACCTCATGCATTTAATAGATCTAGAACACTGGAATGTAATAATATCTGAATTTTAAGCTAGATTACCTTCCCTGAACTACTCTTCCAATGAGTTGGGGTTTTTGGATCTAAATATTCCTTTACAACTGAGAATTAGTTTGCCTCATTTTACTTAGAAACACATGCATATGATCACATACAGACACGCTCTATCTGACTCTGTCTCCTCCCTGTGTGCTTCCATGGAATATTCTGGGTTGAATGGTTGAGCCTAGAACATCCTGTTGCAGTGTTTGACTAAAGGTACCACACAGATGGAATTAATGTACATTATCCCTAAACCCAGGATAATTATGTGTTAATGTTTATGGAGTTAATGGTCAAATCTGCTGTTGAAAAAGTTTAGTTAATGACAAAATAACTTCTTGGCATAGAGGAGACTTTTAAATTTATCAGTAGAAAGTCCATCGTTAAGCTAAGTTTTTCTCACTGACCTTGCTAGACTTGATGAATTTCAAGATTTAATCAAGGAAACAGATCAATATTTAAGGAACATGTGAAATTGCTAGCACTGAAGGTTTGTTGAAGGTAGATGTACAGCTATTAGAGCTAAATAAGGAATTATGAATATGGTCTTGGTAAGTGTTGAGTATGCCCTTTCCAACTAAAATTTGATAAAGTGCCAAACTGGCTTTAAAAAAAGATAAATTAAAACTGTAAAAGTTATTACAGAACAAAACACTGTTCATACAGAATGTAGAAAGCAAGCGCATCTCAAAAAATTTCTGTCCTGGAGAAGAAGATACACTGTTGTAGTTCTCCTGAAAAATACCGTGGTCATTATTTAGCCTTTTCATTGCCAAGAACTGCATGAGAAAAGAAAGAATCTCAGGAACAGAAAGGATGAGCAAGGCAGTCAAACCCTACTCCAATCTGTCAAAGGCAATCTCCATGGCACAATTCTTCTAATAGATAAAGATTAACAGTATTATACATCGTGATTATGGCTGATGTATCTTAAAGAGCAGCAACGTTCATACTCATCAGTCAGTGGATGAAACAAGTAATTCATCCCCCTTATCATTTGGGCTTACTCCAGACGTTGCAAATGAATGCAGGCAGTCAGCGTGAACAATCTATTGATATCCCACTGCTATTACAACTTACTTCTTGGGGAACAAATGTTATAAATCATAATGCTTCTATTTCAGAGATTTAACCATCAAAATTTAAAGATACACTGTGTATAACCCAGAGGTAGCACATAATATATTTTTGACCCATGCACAATTATACTGAGCTTCTTGAGGGGAAAAAAGCTGACAGCTTATATATTATCTGCTGTTAATCTGTTCATCCACATTGCTTTTCTATATTTCAGATAAATATTGTAAGGCAGCATTCTGTTGCAGACTTTCCTCCATGCTTCAAGGGAGTTATAAAGATCAGACTACCAAATTTTTTAAAAGCTTGAAGAAAATTTACAGATTCTCAGAGGATTTTGGCCAATTTCTGTTCAAGGCAGGGATTGCTGCCTGCTTCAGTCCTGCTGCTCTGGGCTTCTTATTCTCATATCTCCCTACTGAGCTGCCCTGTTTTCTGGTTTGTTTGGTTTTTTTGTGTTGTCTAAAATACTGCAGCTGTAGCAGCACAGCTGTACAAGAAGGAAACAGCTATGTATAACCTTCTCTGTACATGGTTCGTCACAGTATTGTTTATGCTGGATCCTCTCTTTCCAAGCACCTCTCTTTCTTTCAGGACCTTGTTTTGCTGTTCTACAGGGGTAAAACAAATTTTGTCAAGGGAGAGTAAGACAACCAAAGGTTGAATATTAACCTTAGAAGATTTCTGTGATGTGATCAGCTTAGGTTTGCAACAAATATTTGAAGAAACTCAAGTGCATTTAGGTATCAGAGAGATAAGGAACAGTTTAAATCCACAAAGTCATCAGTATTTTTGTCATCACAGAATCTCCACTGGCAGCAGAAGACCGTCATCTTTAATTCATAGGTAGAGATTTGAAACAGACCACGAGGTTGACCAGGATGAGAAACTATTGGATCTCCTAAGTTTGTTGACAGAGCCTGAGTTACTGACCCATATTTGATGTCAATGGGTGTGACAAGATTATCCTATTTTGTTAATGTTGGATTGGACAGCCTTGGCCAACTGATCTATTTTGTTATTTGGAGGTTTTGTTTGTTTGTGGTTTTTACTTTCCTTACTTTCCTTTTCCTTTACTTTATAAAAAGAATAACCCCAACATCCAAAGAGACTGTCTCTTACCTTGCCAAAAAGTGTTACATTTTTCCTGTAGGAGCTTGGCTGATGTGACTTTGGTTGTTAACAGCTCTGATCTTTTAGGCATACAAGTGGTACGAACTTGGATACCAAAGAGGTCACTTTGCATCAGTTTGGCAGCGCTCCCTCTACAATGTCAAGGGACTGAAAGCTCAGCCTTGGTGGACAGCAAGGGAGACTGGTTATACAGAACTGGTGAAGGTAAAGCTTCTTTACACATTCATTTTCATTAAAATTACAATTATAAGTTATTAAGCAGAGTAAATGCTAATCTGTAAGGTCTGAACTGTTGCCTGTGAGATCCAAGCACCACTGTCAGAATCAGCACAGCTAAGATGCTATAAAATGAGCTCAGGCATTTTCAAATTTGAGAGTGTACATGGTTTAGTTAAAAAAGAAACAACATTATTTTCCCTTTTCACAGAGCAAAAGCCAATCAAGAGTTATTTCCTACTGCTTCTTCTCATTACATTCCTCTTAGCTCTGTGCGGGCAATGCTTCCGGACCCTAATGGTAGAATTCAATATGGAAGCTACTGTACAAAGCACTGGATGCCCTGACCCTCTCTCCATGTGTTTCACTGCTTGGTGTTAAATGTGAATGAACTATTTTCAATATCTTGGTGGCTTAATAGTGCTAAATGAGGATTTATTCATAGCTGAGACAGTACTAAAGCTGAGCACTCTGGCAGCTCTTGTTTCCTTCCATTAACAAGCACATCTGTGGTCAGTAGCATCTTGTAGCGCAGACCTGGTTCAATTTTGTTATAAAGGGTCATGCAATTTCTTGGAACTAGAGATGGAGATGTGGATTTTGACAGTGCCTTGAGTTTTTTTCCACAGAAAGCCTGGAGAGCAAATTATCTTTTTTCAGTATTCTCAGTTAAATAACTTCCTTCTGAGAGACATTCTAGTTATACAGATGTGAGGCATATTGTCCATGCTAGTGGCCTTGTTTACCGGTCAAAAAAGGGGTATTTCCAGGGATGATTCATTTTTACTGTGTTAAATAACTGTCTAGGTGTGGTGGTTTGACCCTGGATAAACACCTGATGTCCAGCAAAACTCTTTCAAGGCCTTCCCCCCCGGCCTTTCACCTTCCAGAGGGAAGGAAAAAAAAAACCAGCTAGGAATTTACAGCTAGAGATAACAACCAAAAGAGGAGCTTTCATTAATAGCGTGGGCAAAACAGAACTTAAAATAATGCTTGAATTTATTACTAACAAACTAAAAACTAAAAATAAGAAATAAAATTAGGTTAGAAACACTTTTCCACCACCACCTCTCGGTCTGTCCATGCCCCCTCCTTCCCCTGATGGTGCAGGCAACAGGGAATGGAAGGTTTACAGTCAGTTGTTGGGCCAGCCATTCGCAGATTTAAGTCCAAAACTTAAGCAGCAGTTCTGTCTCAGGGGGCTTTCCTGTGGGCTGCAAAGGGGACAGCTTGCTTCACCACAGTTGTCACCACGGTCACAAGGGAATCATAACTCTGAGTCCTTGCCCNCGGTAGAGGATGGAGGGAAACTTCCACAGGCTTCCAACAGAAGCCAATCTTTCTCTTATATAGAAAAAAAAAAACCTAATCAGAGAAACCCACAACACGAGGGATGGCATGTCTCCCTTTCTGGTGCTAGCTCTCCTCCTGCTTCACTTAAAAAACAAAGCCTAAACAACTAATTTATGCCTGATGTTTAACTGCCTGATGGGTAAGATTAAAGAAGACAATCTCATGCTCTCTTTACCATTACCTACTTCCCTGGATGTCTTAGGGAAGAGGATTTTGGGTTGGGGTTTTTTTTTGGGGGGAAGAGGAGGGAAAACTGAGAATATTTCAGTAATACTTATGAGGACAATGCTAAATCTTGGTTAGTGGAACTGTGCTGAAGGGAAGTGGATCTTTGCATCTCTCTAGCTGCAGCTTACTGAGCCTAATGTTTCTGTACTTTCCTTGAAAGAATAGGAAGAGGCACCTGAGTTCTCACAGAGCAGAAAATATATACCTTTGTATCAGGAAGGATGTGACGAGGTTCATGCTAATGTTCTGATCTACAGTATTTTCAGGCCTTTGGATTTGGAGATTGAAGAAACTGTCTTTCTCTTTTGATCTCAGCTAAAAGGAAAGGTTACTTTTGTCTTTGAATACCTGTCCTTTTCCCTCCGGACAATTAGCTTTCCTTAGCCAGTCTTACGGAATCATTTCATCCTCCTCTGGTACCTTTTGTGGAACCTCAGTTTTAGCATTATTCTATTCTGGTGCTTATTAAAAAAAATATGAGAGATATATTATTGTTGGATCCTAGAGATATTTTACTGGTCTGAAATTAATACATAGGTAATGATTTAAGTAACTTTGTCCTTTCTGCATATTTCCTTTGACTTTTGGAAAGAACCCAGAGGATATGTTGCCAGTAATTTACTACAGTGAATAGCTGATTGATTAAAGTAGATCTTGCATTGTTGGTTTTCTCTGACAGGTTAGATTTTATTAATTAAAGTTTCAAGTGCAGCAGGAAAAGTGCAGAAAGAGAATGAAAGTACTGACAACAGCACATATCTGTATCGTTTTCTATAGATTGACAGCTAGGCCTTGATGGTTTAGCTAATAATAGCTAAACATTCATAGTTAAGGGAGAAATCAAATTGAAATGTGCATTTAAAATGGATGCATCATCTTTGCTTTTTTCAACACAAAGCTCCCCTGAAAGGATTCAACCACAAGTACTGATGCTTAAGCACTGTGAGTGATTGAATGGGTGCAAGAAATCTGTTTTGAAAGGTTTAAAACATTGCTCCTTGCTTGGAGGTCATCAGCATTACCCAGTGGAGATGCAGTAACTGATTGTGGATGCTTTCCTATTCTGTTTTAGTAACAAAGTAAAGTACATTAAACTCTTCATCATGATTTTATTTTATAGTTCAGAGGATTTAAATGGACGTGTAGTCAGTAGTTCTGCCTCATATGAGGGGCAGCAACCTCTTAATCTCTCCCTGTTTCATTTATGATCATGCTTTGAAAGGGTTTGACAGCACAGAGTAAGGATTCTTTCAATAAAATAGTCTCACATAAAAATAAACCAATATTAAGAAATGTGTTTAAATAAAATCCACACTATTGCCAGATGTACAGCAACTGTAAACTTTGGTTGTTGTTAAGAACTGTATTTAAAAAGCCATATAGAGGTTTATGGGAATCAGCTGCTAGCAAACAAGTACATATGCTCCCAATGCTGCTTGCCTTCTGATTCTTCACTTGGAATCAAGATATTGCACCAAACACAATACAAATTTTTTGCTCTAACCTGGAGCTTGAATCATTTCATGGAGCATGAGCATATTTCACTTTTTTCTGTAGATACCAACTCTTGGCAAGCCCCAGTCCTGGACTTAGTTGTTATACTTTAATGGTGAATATGCTTTAAGGCATATTCAAGGTATGCCTAAGAGTCAGTAAAATCAGGGAGATCAAGGTTGAGCTGTGTTTGAACTCCCCACTTCATTTCTACCTAAGAGTTGTCTGTTGCTCAATTTTAAAGCACTATCAGTGTGTTTTACAGATGGGGTCCGGGTTTTCAGGAGTACAGAAACCCTATTGATTTCAGGGCAATTTACATCTAAAACCATTGAGGAGTTAGTTCAAAATCAATGATTCATATTCAAATAACTTTGTACCCTAAATACTGGGGAAGGAGGCTTTAAATGCAAGGACAAACACCTTTACAGGTGAACCCTGAGCCTGTGGCACTTGTGAGAGAATAGAGGTGACAAAGCAACTGTTGACTACAGCTCCTTGGTCCACCAGTGCTCTTCATGCATCATCTTATCTGCAGGGATGAATGCTCCCTCTTACCTTTATTCAGCTGAGGGAGTAGGAAGAGCTTGAGGAAACACAGAAGCACTTGTAATATCTTTTTAAGGTTTTCTAGTTTTGTCTATCTGTATCAGTTTAAATTGAGGCTGGTGTGGATGTCAGTTATTTTCTTTCTCTTCTCCAGCCAGTGCAAAACTGGGTACTCAAGCTGGTATTTTCTTTTATGGAAATAATAGCACTGAATCAGTAGCAGCACTTTTGCCATATTCATCTCTGATTAGGTAGAAATTTTCAGTCTGTTTTGTACCCTACACTTTGGAAAAGTCAGTTTTCCAGAGATATTCTAAAAATCAAAACAAAACAAAAACAAATGAAAAAATCAAACCCCCTGCATTTTTATTTAGTGTTAACTGTTAAATGAGTGTCATGGAAACCATCAACAGGGGAGAATAAGGTGAATGCACTGGGAAAAATAAGTGCTGCTCCCCCTTTTTTGAGGGGTGAGAAAGAAAACAATTTGTTACTAAGAAGAGATTATTGTAATAACAGAAATGAAATCCATATTTGCATAGGTCTTAGCCTACCTAAAATTGTTCTGGTGAGAGAAAGTAGCTACAATACAGACAGCATGTTCTAGCCATGGCTTGCTTTGTTGAGCCTTTTATGATCAATCAATATATAACCTATTTTGTCAGATCAACTTGTCTTTTAAGTAAAAAAAACTCAAGTGGAAAATGCAACTGTTTAATTTAAATGGGGAAGGCTAATAACCATATGGAGTTTTGACTAAAAGGAGGCAGTTATATCACTAGTCCGCTCTCTGTTATACAGACTTTTGATTTTTACTCAGTTTTACACATCATATAATGAGGTAGTGTAGGAACATACCTAATGCTATTTTAGTGTGAAATGGATTGAAAATGTCTTACAGAAACGCTTTGTTCAAGAGCACAAAGGAAAAATGAAAACTATTCACCCAAAATAAGGTTTAGTGAAAAAAGTAAGCTGCTGGGAAATTCAAGTAACTTTTACCCAGATCCATTGTTATACTGTGGGTTTTCCATTTATATTGCTGTAACATGAAAATTACTTATTATTGGTAGAATAAAAGGTTTTCTAAGCTATCTGATTTCTACAAGTATAATGTCCTAAGGCAGCAGAGAACAGAAATTTTAATTCTGCTATTTTGTGTGTTTGGAAAATAAAAATGGTACTAAAGCCCAGTGCAGTAATTTCTCAGTGCAGTAACATGGCTTTCACAACAGTCCTTAGAGAAAAACTGGAAGCTGATTCGGGATGAGGGTCTTGCTGTGATGGATAAAAAGAGAAGCCTCTTCCTGCCTGAAGATGAAAACCTGCGAGAAAAAGGAGACTGGAGCCAGTTTACCTTATGGCAACAAGGTAAAACATTATGTATTTCTTCTCATACCTAATTTCGCTTTCTCAGATTAACATGGTATAATAAGGACTGGCAACACAGTTTGTTCCAGATATGTTTTTGTATTTGGCATGAAAGAAGAGAGGAACTAATAAGAGTAGTGTCTGGGACCCCTGTGACAATGAACAGTTCTCTTTTCTGATCTGTGTTGTCCCCATGCACTTCTAAGAGTCCTTTGAGCCTGTTAAATGAATGTATTCCTGTTCTGGCAAGGCTGCCAATATTTTGCATGGTAATGCATAGTATGGATCAGCCTAAGGGAAGATGAGGAAATGGAAGAAAGCACATCCTCGGTACTGTGTTGCCTGCTAGGTGAGATCTGTCATTCAGAAATTGCATGACCAAAAGTATATGACTTTAATAATCCTTCTGCCCTGCCCCTGAGCTGTGCAGTGGGAGGTCCAACTATCGGAATGACCTTAAATTCTCATAAAACTCTTCATATGAAAGAGTACCATAAAATAAAATGCTAAAATCAACTTATACCAAAATGCAATCTGATGTTGAAATGCTGTGATATTGATAGCATTTTTAATCTTTTTTTCTATGCAACTGCATTAATGATTATAAATTTAGAATAATATTTTTTTAATGTGCAGGTTGCTGTGATATTACAGCATGCAAGTACTACAGTTGCACAATCTGTAAAATGGGAATAATAATATTTACCTATCTTTCAGTGTCAGCTTTCTGACAGCTTTTTTGCTCTTCTGCAAAGCAGAAAACAGGAAAATGTTCATTCATTGCTCAAAACTCTTTCCTTTATTTTAACTAGGAAGAAAAAATGAGAATGCTTGTAAAAGTGTTCTGAAAACATGTGCTTTATTGGAAAGATTCCCGGAAGCTACTGGCTGCAGAAGAGGGCAGGTACTTGGCAAACTTTTTCGTTTTTGCAAATTCTTAATTCTGGGAGCAGGTGATTTTGAGGAATAGAGAAAGAGAGAGAGAGAGGGATGAACTACTTCAATATATTTAATGATGCCTCAATCACATAAACTTAACAGTAAAAATATGTCAGCAAATACCAGGTGAGATATGTCAGCTGAAGTCTTTCTATGGACTCTTTAGTTAAGCCATTTTAACTTGTGTTTCCTGGAAGCTTATGGAAGGTATGTAGTTATTTGCCATGGGTCAACCAATATGTATTGGCTTACTAGACCTCAACTGAAAGAGACCTGATCTGACTCATAGCTTAACTCTGCCTTGAGCAGGAGATTGGATTAAATCCTTTCTAATATGAATTTTTTCTAATCTGAACCTAATTTTACATGACTAATTCAGTGATCTAGATTCTAACTGTGATAAACTTGAACTATCTACCCCAGCCTGCCTGCATTAGACAGAAGGAGAATCACCTTGTGGAAGTCAAATAGCAGTACTACTGTCACATACTTCTTTCCTAAAGGTAAAGGAAAGAAATTTTACATTCATGAGCTGTGGCTGTGGGTGCCAACAAAGTTTGTTTCCAGTGCCTACATTGATTATTCAGCTATAAATTAACCTCATTAAATTTGTGTGGTGTGGATCAATATACATGCAGCTGAATGAATGGCCCAACACAGCTATTGTGTGATTCTCTAGGACAGAATTTTTCATTTTTTCCAAGTTATTTTATTTTATTCATAATGACTACATGCAAATAACCTTCACATGGCAAAATTAGAGATGCAAAAGTTGAAAACCACAGCATAATCCTAAAATGGCAAGAGCCTTGAGAATTTTGTTTTCACCAGACTCTTACTTTAGATGTACAGAACTACACTGGGTGGCTACTGTTGAGGGAATGAACAAGATTATTCTTTCACTGATTTATTGCAAAGGCTGATTGTAGTGAGTATAACTGATGAGTGAGGTCATCATGGTCAGTGTAACTAACAACAAGAAAACTGCTCTCTATGGCATCCATAGCCAAAATGGACCTGTCCCAGACAGCAAATTCTCTTTGAGTGCTACATGTTATCACTAAGATATGGTTTGCAGAAACATTTCATATTTACAGCTATATCTGTAGTCATGTGTTTTGAACACATAAATGAAAAAAAAATCTGAAAAGTGGTGCTCTAGAACTCTAAGTTTTACATCCAATATTAGGGGATACCTAGAGCAATTTTAGTCTTATTGCTAGCCATGACTCAGATTCTACTGGCAAGTTCAATTTTAAATATCAGCTGATCTCTGTTCACATGCTGAAACACTGGGATGCAACGGGAACAGAGACAATCGGGAAATAAGAAATTCTGTCATAAGTAGACCATTTGGATGCTCTGGACACCTCATGTAATGAAAAGATAAAAGAAATGTAAAATAATCAACTACCTGCTCAGTGTTGCTTAGAGACTGTGTAGAAAAACAGCATGTGATCATATTATTTAAAATTACGTAATTATTTTTAAAAATAGCAGTAAACTAAAAGTAGCACCAGTCTTCAGTTTTACATTACAACCATAGTGTAACTCCCTGGTAGTTTAGAACTGTTCATCTATAGCACTTGAGTGCCGCACATAGGTGCAATTTATAGATATATTCAGACTGATTTATGCAGACAGATAATATACATAATAGTAATCAATCTGCAATGTACTAGCATTTAAAAAATTGTTTATCTTGGATATTATGAAATATCCTGCACAGCCAGTTGTGTGCATTGCATTAGGGTCTGACAGGGCAATCAAGTTAACACATCACGGTGTAGCAGAGGTTGGGTTGGAGGATCTGTGTTCACCACAGCCACTGGAGCTTATCACTTCTGTTGTAAGAACTGCTGGTAAGCTGAAACCTCAGATGGTGAGAATGGCTGAGGCGTTAGACACACTGTCTTCTGCTGACTGTGTTACAGCTGGAGAGCAACCAACAAATTAATCTGTAAGATTTATCAAAGTTAATCTGTCCCAATCAAATGTGCAGATTTCTCAATTGAGTAGCTACTTTTTGTCACTGTCATACATTATTCCCACTTCCTGTTCATTGAGTTGTAGAATGAACCAAAAAGGTTGAGGTGAAAAGGGATGTCTAGAGATTACATAGTCCAGCCCCTTGCTCAGGACTGTGTCCAGTTGTGTTTTGAATGCCTCTAAGAGAGACTCTACAGCCTCTCTGGGCAACTTGGTCCTGTGCACAGTAAAAAAAGTGTTTTCTTATGTTTAAATGGCGTTTCCTCTATTTCAATGCCTCTTTGCTTTTCCCTGGATACCTTTGAGAAGAACCTGCCTCTGCCTTCTTCACTCCTTTCATCAGGTATTTATATACATTGATAAGATCCCTACTTGAACCTTATGTTCTCCAGACTGAGCAGTCCCAACTGCCTCAGCTTCCTCTTGTATGTTAGATTCTCCAGTCCCTAAATCACCTTTATATGCCTTCACTAGACCTGCTACAGTATGTCCATGTCTCTCTCACAGTAGATAGCACAGAACTGGATCCAGCACTCAAGATGTCTCATCGGCTCTGAGGGGAAGGATAACCTCCCTCAGCCTGCTGCCAGAGCTCTCCATAATGCAGCCCTGGAAGCTGTTGGTGGTCTTTTCTGCAAGATCGCATTCCTGGCTCGTATTCCAATAGGACACCATGAGGGCCCTGCTATGAGGACCCCACAGTCTTTTTCTAGGAAGTTACTTTCCAGAGAATTGTCCACCAGGCTGCAGTTACGTGTCTCCAGTGAAGGCCTTTGCACTTCTTTGAGGTGAACATTGTAAGATTCCTGTTTCCTCCTTTCTCCATCCTGCCAAGGTCCCTATGAAGGGCAGGCAGAAAAGAAAAAAAAAAAAGGTAGTGTTTCAGCCATCTGTACAGTAGCTGAGGGGAATGTACTCTGTCCCATCTTCTGAGTAATTCTGAATCTATTAAATAGTCCTGGACCCAGTATTGATCCCTGCGGTACACCTCTGACGAGTGTGGCCTCCTGCTGGACTTGTTGCCTCTGATCACAACTATTTGAGCCTGGCTTAAATGCCAGGTTTCAATCCACTTCACTGAAAACTGATCTAGATTCTGTTTCATCAGTTTGTCGATGAGTATGTTTATGGCAGACAGTGTTCAAAGCTTACTAAAGTTGAAGTAAACAGCATCCACCAAGCTAGACACCTCACCATAGAAAGCTGGTAAAGTACAATATAATATCTCCTTCATAAACCCATGCTGTCTAATCCCAGACACATTCTTTTCCTTCATGTGTTTGAAAATTGTTTCCAGGATTATTTGCTCGATCACCTTCCCAAGCACTGAGATGAGGCTGACTAAATGGTAGTTCCTCAGATCATCCTACTTGCCCTTCTTGAAGACAGGAACAATGTTTTCTTTCTACCAGTCCTTATTCTGCTAGCAGCAATGGCCTTTCAAAGGTTGTGTGGATTGCATTTGGATTCACAACATCATTCATCTCCCTCAGGTCTCATGGGTGGATCCCACCAGGATCCATGAACCAGGTTGTTGAATTATTTTTAGATGTTCCCTACCTGATCCTTCTCCACCGAAGATAAGTCATCTGTGCTCCAGTCTGTTTCACTGGTTTCAGGTGCCTGTGTTCCTGAAAGTCAGTCATACCAATAAAGATTGAGGCAAAGAATGCATGTAGTGCCTTAGCCTTTTCCATGACCTTTGTCATCAGATAATTCTGCCACATTTAGTAGCTGGCCCATGTTTTCCATGGACTTCCTTTTACTGCTGAGGCATTTGTAGAAATCTCTCATTATCCTTCAATTCCATCTGACACAGCTTTTGTAGGAAAAAAGATACCGCTCACTCTGGTAGGGGTGAAGGCAGAATGACAATTTATTCAAGGAGCATCAGACTTTATATATAGAGGTTGGATAGAACATACTAGAACAAGGAGCGGAACAAGGGTGGAACATGCAAATCCACATACATATAAGGAGAAACTGGGTGTGACATGACCATACATGGTAAAAATGAAGGAGGGGATAACCATATAAGGAAAGCCTGCACTGCGGAAGACATCAACCAATCAAACGTTGAGGATAACATGAGGGGAATAACTGCTATTTTTACAATCGTGGAATATTTCTATTATTTAACCTCAAATATGTTAAATAACCATTAACGTAGAACTGGGAGCCTGTGAATATGGTAAAGCCCATTGTCCTTTTTGGTTTCAGATGTGTCTCTCCTTTTGGTGATAGCTGCACCAACGTCTTCAGAATCCTCCTTTCCATTCCTGGTAGGAATGCATCCTGACACATCTCCAGATTCAACATCAGGAGAGCTTTGACTTTCCTAACCTCATCCCTGTACATGCAGAGAGAGAGTGTCTTTACAGTCTTCCTCTGAATGACCTGACCCTACTTCCATCTCTCCTATGCCTCCTTTTTGTGTTTCAATTTTGTCTGGGTGGCCATGCTTCCTGCAAATGAGGATTCTTGAGGTTGGACAAGGTTCTACTTACCATCTATTGTAGACTCTTCTCTCATGGGATTTTTCTTATAAGACCCCTGAATAAGATCAAGTCTGCTCTCCTGTACCTGTGGGTAATAATTTTGGTGTTTGTCGTCTCATGATCTGGAACTCCACCATCTCATGGTTGCTCCAACCAAGGGTGACAGTGACCTTCACAGACATGTCATCTGAGAGGGCTGGCCAATCTGATGAGCTGAAGTCTTGTGTCTCCTGTTGTCCATCCTTTTAAATGATTAGTGTCTGTAAATCTTTCCATAGGAAAGTATTACTTCTGATTGTTGACGAAAGATAATTATTTTCAGCTTGAAATAAATATACTGTTTAAGTAAAATTACAGTTATGTACTATTACATACAAACATACCCCTGGATGCACAGACATCCCACAAGATGTTTTTTGTAGTATTGAATGCCTTTAGAACATGAGAAAGCAATTGTTGCTGAGACTCTAACAAAAGGGGATGTTGCACTTTTCACCCATCATCAAGGATGAGACAAAATGAAGTCCTGAACTCCCAGCAGCATGGCTGTAAAACAGAACGTGTTGAAAATCTGCCTTTCTCTTCTTGCAGATCAAATATTCTATCATGCACCCTGGGACTCATGTCTGGCCCCACACAGGGCCCACCAATTGTCGGCTGAGGATGCATTTGGGCTTGGTGATACCTAAGGAAGGCTGCAGAATACGGTGTGCCCAAGAGAACAGGTATGGCTGGCCAGTTTGAGGTTTGTTGCTATAGTTATTGTTGTTGTTGATAATGATGACAATAATAATAATAGCAATTTTGGTGGAGGTGGTTTTTTCCTCTGCTTTCCACAAGACTGAAAAAGGGATGGGACTGCATATAATTGAAAAGGGTATTTTATTGATCAGGAGTTGTAATACATTACATTAAACAGGGAGTTTGCACCCTAAATCTTAATACAAATATATAAATATCTGTTCTCAAACAATGCTAGGAGTACCTTTGGAGACAAACCTGCTCTTCTCTGCTATGACATGGAAATAACAGTGGATTTAAGCAGTGGCATCTCTGTGTTTACTTTTACAATGCCAGTCTAATATTGATACGAACAAAATTCCTCTATTTATTTTGATTTTTGGGAGATTTAGAATTGGTTGCTTCTTCAGCGGAAGATAAGGCTAAGCTAGACCTACATTTTCACCACTGTGACAGAATATTATGGTGTTTCTGGATGAAGCCTCCTTTTTAGCTGATATTATTTGTTATAATTCAGGTAAAATTATTCCAATTGAAGTTGATTTCAGGGTGAAGACATCTATGAAGTGTTTGGCCCAGTGAATTACACAGGTGGTGATTTTTTTTAAGTGCATTTTAAGTAAAATTTCTTACCCCTTAGGGAAAAATTATATTTACTTGAAGACCAGTTTTATCTCTGCTTGGTCCAAAAACCAAGATAAAATGCAATAGCTCATACATTTACAATCATACAGTCCCCTGAGAAATATGAGAATATTTTGTAACTTTTTGCATTATATTATTAACACAGGCAGAAGAATTTAGTATAGACTCTATTGCTTTTTGCTTACAGACTCAATTCGCTGAGACTTGGGTGAAATTCTCATGCTGTTTAGTATCTATGTCTATATTTTGAAAGATTCTTGTCTTGTCTGCAGCACCTGAGTGCAACAAGCATTAATTTTGAATTCTTTTTGTAGTAGTAATGTACAGATTAATTTGATACTGGAAAATGAAATGCCACTTCTGTCTGCAGGACTGCAATATGTAGCAAAGATTTATTCATTTTTTTTGCATAACATTTGAAAACAACTACAGCAAGAAATCTTTAAATTTTTTGAGACGTATCCAGCTGTTAATAACCAAAAGTGTTACCACTATACATTCCTGCCAACATATAGCTTATTTAATTATTTCTCCTAGTCACTGTTGCAATCTACACTACCTACATCTAGATAGTGATGGACATTTGTTTCCAGCATTCCAATCCAGGTAGCTAATGGGCTTAGAGAACTAATATAAAGAAATGCAGACTTTTTGCTTTAGGACATTATTGTGAATTCAGATTGGTGCTGACTGAATTGCATTACCATTAGGTGGCTGTCTAGTAGCTGGTGGGAATGAAGTAGTGGTTTTGATCTGCTGCCAAGAGAGCAGGTGTCCACAGCTCACCACCCATTGTTGAGGCTGGCACCCATCTTTGTCTTAACCTGAACAGAAGGGATAGTCCTGTGGAGAATGAATCTAACTACCTCCTTGGTAGCAACACTCCCTCAAAGTCAAGAATGGAAGAACACCTGTTGCTGCACCCAGAGCTCAGAGTACATCAACATCCAGGTTCCTGAACCTGGTTCAGTCTTTTGCATCCAATGCGCTTATTTGAAATATGAAACATTCTGGAGTTGACTATAGCCTATGCTGGAACATGTTAATGTCAGTTGCTTCTGGTAAGAGCTATACATTCAGAATCAAAGACAAGATTTTTCCTGGAAGTGGTCAAAGTGTATCTACTGCTGTCACTGAAAGGGTTTTTTAACATCCCTTCTCCCATGAAAGAGGAGGTGGGTGAGCTACTGTGAAAAATAATGGCGTCAGGAGGAAGACTTACCTTGGGCAATTTCCATTTCTCTGGTGGTTCAGAGCAGTGGTAAACTAGTGTTTTCAAATAGGAGAGCCAGCTCAGATAGGGAGATTAGCATCATGCCTTTTCTATTGTCCTGTGCCACTGCTGTGTGTGAGAGAGCAAACAGAGTTTTGCGCTTGGTTATCTCTGTGCCACACAGTGTGGTTGTTTAGAAGGGCAGAGTTACAATGCAACTCGTCCTTCAGCAGGCAGGCAACTCAGCAGTGTCTAGTACTGTGTTTTACTCCATCACTTGCAGAAGAGTTTTTTTGCAGCTGTTAGGAGTTGGTATACCTTGTGGTTGAGGGTCACGGAGATGATCAGCGGGATGGAACACTTCTGCTATGAGGAAAGGCTGAGAGATTTGAGGCAGTTCAGCTTGGAGAAGAAAAGGCTCCAGGGAGACCTCATTGCAGCCTTTCAGTACTTAATGGGGGCTTATAAGAAAGATGGGGACAGTCTTTATCAATTAGTTTGCAATAGGACAAGGGGTAATGGTTTTAAACTAAAAGAGGGTTGATTTAGATTAGATATAAGGAAGAAGATTTTTATAGAGAGGATGATGAGGCACTGGAACAGGTTGTCCACGGAGATGGTAGATGCCCCATCCCCAGAAATGTTCAAGCTCAAGCCTGGATGGGGTTCTGGGCAACTTGACTGGGTTGAAGATGTCCCTGTTCATTGCGAGGAGGTGGACTAGATGGCTTTTCCTCTCAAACTATTATCTGATTCAGTGTTTCTTGTTCAGTACAGCGGTGGTCATTTTAGGTAGTTGAGCCATTTTGAAGTCCCAGCTCTGTAAAATGTAGGGTACAATGAACAAAAATGGTAGGTAAATCATATTTAGTTATCATAATTGAACATCGCTGTCAGGCAACACAATCTTATTTTGAAATGAAGGTGCAGAGTTACAGCCTTATGAGTCAGAGATCTCACCTTTAACAGGTGACCCTGGAGCCATGCAGGTGATAGGGAAACTACCCCAAAGTCGCTCAGCACCAGAGCAGAAGAGTATGGTCCCTGTGTTACCACTGTGAAGTGTTTCTCACACCATCAGGCCTCTAGAAAATATTTATTTGCATGCTAATGGTGGGGGTTGTAGCCTTTTCAAAAGGAGCTAATAGTTCTGTCAACTTTATGACTTTTCCTTTGTTGTGCGAAACAGAGCATTGCATTATGATGCAAATGATAGATCCAGGGGTTTAACCTCTGGAGCTACTTCATCTGGGTGCCTGGAGTTTTTATTGTCCTTAACTGAGCTGCACTTTCAGGCTATTTAGATCAGTTATTTTCGGGCTCGGTTTAATTTAAAAAAAAAAGCAGAAAGAAAAATAAATCAGAAAAAAGCCAACCCAAAACAAACAAATAACACACCCCCCCAAACCAACTGAAAATCCAACTACTCCCCCCAACAACAAAAACAACACCAAAATTCAATTGCCCCAAACAAAGGCAAAACCAAATCCCCAACTCCTTCCCAAAACACCCCCACGAAACACCCCTCCAAACAAAAAAACAAATCCTCCCCAAAACCGAATGCAACCCCCCAAAAACAAACAAAAACCCCACCAAAACCAAAAAATACCAAAGCAAAACAAAAATGCAACCCCAAGTCTGCTTGATTTTTTTTTACCACATTAAAATATTGCAAATGATTGGCTCCTATTGACTTGAATAAAACCAATATGACTTCACTGCAGTAACAGCCACTCAGGGTCTATATAACATAAAACATTTTTGTTACTAGATAACTAATGGGGTAGCTGAAAAAGCCCACATGATGATCATAGCTGAAACCTGCAAAAGGCTGGTTATCTGGGCCTTCAAGGCCGATGTCTATGTACAAGTCAGTGTGTATTTTTTTACTATGTTATGCTTTCTTGTTTATCTACTCTGGCTTAAATTATGTTTAGATGGTAATTTCAGTTGAAATGATCCAATTTCATTTTCCAGTTCTCTTCAGAACATTACAACACAACCCCATAAATTTTGAAGGTTAGTTTTTGCTTTCATTGAGTTAAAAATATTGTGATGAACTGGGAGTATGAAACTAGTTTTCATCCTATTTTTGAAAAAAAAGAAAATGTTTTTCTCTGTGAATAGACACGGCTGAATAATTTTAAGCAATTTATTTCCACCTTTGATGGCAAGGCCTTTGTTTCCTTGCCATTGTTGCTGTTCATAGTGCTTAATTCCCTTTAAGGGCACCCATCCTCTGGAACTGCTTCAGCTCTTAGGGGATTCTGTTAAAAACTTGATTATGTGTTCATTGGAGAGTTCATTGTAGGCTTTAGGAAGGAATGCTTCTTTGACCATTGTCTGTTTTTCATCCAGTCACCTGAAGGGGTATAATCAGGTGTTAAACTTCTTCAAAATTATGAATCCAGATCTCAGCAGGCTGGAGAAGCCTGTCAGCTGAAACTTGATGAAGTTCAACAAAGGCAAATGCAAATCCCTGCGACTGATACAGATCAACACTTTGTCACTACAGGCTGGGTGACAACTGCACAGAAAGCAGCTTTGCAGAAAAGGGCTTAAGGGTTCTAGGGGCCAGGTTGAACATGACTACAGTCTCCTTTTGACTTGTTGAAGGCTAGCTGTGAACTGGACTGTATTAGGAAGTTTGTAGGAAGCAGTTTGAGGAGTGCAGTTTTTTCCCTTTCCTTCTGCTCTCAAGACACTGCTTCTGGAGTACTGTTTCCAGTATGGGACTCTTCAGTACAATAAAAGTAATTGATAGAGTAGAAGAACTCCAGTGGAGGATGAAAGATAATTAGGAGACTGGAGAAGTTCAGTGAATTGGTTTGGAGTCTGAAAACAAGAAGGCTAAAGAGGAGCCTAGTTAGTGCCTTCAGCTACTAATGGGTAACTGGGCAGAAGACAGAGACAGGCTCTTTTCAGAGAGGTACAGTTACAGAATGAGAGGTAATGTACACATGTGACAGTAAGGGAAATTTCATCTACAAAGGAGGAAGTCTTCCCAGTGAGATTGACAAAACACCAGAGGAGATGGCGGAATGCCTGTGGTTGCATAGATCTCAGGTTCTTCACTAGAGGATTTTTGAGTATCTCATCTAACCTCAAAGTTGGATCTAAGTTTGTCCTTCCAAAGTTTCTTCCTACCTAAATTATTCTGTGATTCTATACTCCGTAAAATTGACAGAAGTACTGATTCTTCTACTGATTAATAACACCCTTATACGAAGTCTCTTTGTTAATTTTTTGAACAATGGAGGTGCTCAAAACCAAGCCACTTTGAGTAAATTGTGTGTGTACCATTTTGTGCCTAACAAAATTAAGATCTTGGGAAAGCACTACTGTTAAAATTTGGCCCTTCCCTGCTTTAATGAACACTCACCCAGGATATTTATATCTGTTTAGTAATCTCTTCTGCCTAACCACTACTTGGCAAACAGAGGGGCTTTAAGTTATGCGAACTTGTCCTTCCAGTTCAGCTTTAACAGTATAGCCAACCCAGTATACATTATGGCATTGCAACCTACTTCTCAAGAGAAATCTTTAGGCTTAGTACTTTGAATGGACTTAGGGCACAATGCTGTTAACATCCCAGAAATATTAAGCATCATGAGGGTCTAATTCTATTGTTCTGATTTTTAGAAAAAGTAAGGTGATTTAATGTAATTTCTTTTCAAATTGAAAGACCGTATTACTGGTCCTTCCCTCAGTTTCCATCACTTATGTACATCACTAATGTATCTGATTAGAAAAGAAGAAGAGAGGATTATTACAACAGTATTATACCCACTCCCTGCTTAATGGACGCAACTCATTAAAAGTATAGAGATAACATATATCACAGGTGTCTGAAGTTGTTTGTGGGTGTAACTATGCAGGCTGAGGGGAAAGGATCCATCAATATGAAGGTCCATTAGCCTAATCTTTCTGTAGTTTATTTCAGTTAAAACTCCGGTACTTCAATCTCTTTTTATTAGGTAGTGAAATCTTGACTGTGCAATCTGTACTGTTTAAATCTTTCTCTCATGTCAAAGAGCATCTTCAGAGCTGATATATAGCTTGCCTGCTCCATGGCCCTTCAAATAATACACTAAAGTATGTTCTTTTTTTGTGTTGCAGAACCTGGGAAGAAGGGAAAGTTCTTATTTTTGATGACTCTTTTGAACATGAAGTATGGCAGGATGCTGAAAATTATCGCCTGATATTCATTGTGGATGTGTGGCACCCAGAGTTAACACCACAACAGAGACGCACCCTTCCTGCTATTTAAGGGGCTCCTTCTGATAAGTGAAGCAGAGCAGCTTTAACCCCTTTGGAGTATGCAAATGGAATTAATTTATCCAGCATACAAAGTATACAAGTATTTTAAGGATAAGAAAAGATAAGGATGACATTCTACAATCAGAGAGGACTTGGTTTAAAAAAAAAAGACAGGAAAAGAAAAAACTCAAAAAAAAGAAGCCATGTTTTGTTTCATACTGACACAGCACTGATATGTATTGGTTTTTGGCTGCAAGTTTGAAAATACTAATCTTGTCAGCCAAAAAGCAATAGGTCTAGCTTTTCAAACTGAGGAATATTTTGTGTACAAAACCAGTCAGTCGGTCACATGCACAACTATGTTCAGGCACAAGATTTATGATTCTACATCTAGGAAATACTTCCCAGGCTTTTATCTGGGAAGCAACATGTAAGATATTTGCAAACATATGCACACAACTGACTTTGAAAACCAGTATGCAGCTGTAATGTTAGCTGCTTTAGGCATAGAACATGTCCCTATGTTATCACTGTAGATTATGTGAATGAATTACATGTGTTTTGTACTTTTTCTACCTGAGGAATTGTATTTTTCTAGCTTAATTATGAACCAATCTTCTTTAATTAACCACTATTTTTGTAAAGAAAACCCAACATTATATATACAAGTGTGTCTCTAGCTGTCAGAAGAAGGAAAACACTATATATGAACAGATTTAATTTTTGCTAAGTGTGGCCTTCTTTTACCTTCCTGGAAATGCAAACAGAAACTTGCATAATCAGCTGCCTAGTGAAGCTTTGTTCTTCTAAAACAAAACAGTTCTCTTAGTTAGCAGGCAATCTTCAGTTTGATAATGTGATTTTGGAAAATGTTAAGCAAATGTGACATTTTTAGGCTCAGATTATAAAATGTTTGACAGTTCTTAGGAGTATACGGCAAGCTGCTATTTTTCCTGTTGTTACAAAAGTTTGTGTTGTGATATCCTTTTGCTACTCATCAAGGGTCTGGGGCACCTCTCTCTAGAGGTTCCTTTTTGGCTACCCTTGGATGGTCATTCACCAGAAAAAAAAAAAACATGAAGAATTTCTTGAGCTTTGGACAGAAGGACAAGGTCAAACTTGGTTTCCTGCCAGAATGCAAAGCAGACAAAGAGCTTCAGGTTGTTAGCTTGTATTAATTTCCACTGCCAGCATCCTACAGGGTTCTAGAATGATCCTCTAATTGACCTAATTGTGTTTTCCATATTTTGAAATGTATGACGTAATGCTGAAGAAGTCTGATCCCAATAATGTTTACAGGATGTTCTGTATTTGCCAAACAGAATTTACTATATCTTAAAAAGGCCTATTTTCAAGAAGGAAAACTGGTTGGATGTTTAAGCAGTTGGCAGGTGTTTTGGGTCTGTGCTGTTTAATGGGAGATGGAGGGTGCAAGACCCTTCACTATTAACTTCTGAAAACACTAACAGGAGAGAGAGACCAGAGGTTGCACTGTTGATGTTTCTCAAGCTGTGACCTACTCACCAGTAACACCAGCTGGTGTGCTATGATGCTCAGTGCTCATCCAGAGCAGTGGCATCATTACTGAGGGCTGTGAGAGACAAACACTAAGCAAGGAAACATGGAGGTTACTTGGTCTCCATAGCTTTGGCTTGGTTGTCCAAAGGACACTGAACAGGCATCTTATTTGTGTAATACTCAGCAGTTTATTACTGCAGAAACTACATCATGGTACCTAAATATTGTGATCTGAATACTGCATGTGCTAAAGCAAAATACAGATATGAGCTTTGCATTCCCATAAACTGAATGCTTTTCAGATTTTGTATTTTACTAGATAATTAAATCTTGTAATGCTATATAACACATGGTGACTACGCCATAAATTAGTGTAACCAGTTTCTGGAAGTGTGCACTTTAATTTCCTTTTTTGAATAGTAAACTGATAAAGCCTCTCTGATCAAGAGTCAGTTGTAGACAGTTAAGGTAATTAGGTTTTAATGTGTTGTCCATATCAAAAGTAATTCTGAGACTATACACGATGTACAAGAAAGTAACAGTTCTCAGTTAATAGTAATGAAAACTGAAAAGATTTGTAAGCTTCACACTTTAGAAAATTTAAAAATACTTTTGGAGATCATTAGGAGAATCATGCAAAACTAGAAATAAGGTATTTGTTATTGTGAGGGGTAAAAGAGTAAAAATGTTTAATCTCATGGGAGTTGTTAAATCAGAGGCTGTATTTTATGTCTTTGTGAAGTGATGAAGCAGTACAAATTATAATCTATTTTGTAATTCTCTAAAGACAGTTTGTAAAGAAAGAAACAATAACTTTTGAAACAAAAATTGGTGGTTTAAGAATATTTGTATTGTTGTTGCATTTTAGTTTCTATAGCTCAGATTAAATGCTAAAGGAGTGGTAAAAACTTTGGAGCTTTATTTATGAAAGTCCATGCCATCTTTCAGGTTGTATCATTGTTCCTTTGAAGGCTCATACTTTATCTTTTCCAATTGCAACTGACAAATAGATAAAATTGGCAAGTAGATAAAAGTAATCTACCCAAGATGTTTGTGTGCTAAAGTAGCAATGTTTATTAGATTGTGTAGTGATACATTGGCCATTTAAAAATCTTAAGTGCGTTGAATAAGACAAGGTCTACCATGAATGGCTCCTGCAACACTGAAGTAAATCTACTCCATGCCTACAAGGGAAGGAGCTGAGAGTGTATTGTTTTGTTAGGTACAGTTACTGGATTAGCTATGTACATGGGGAGGATATATATAGCAGTGAATACCTCGTGTACTATGTTACGTATTCAAGGTTGCCAACTGGTATTTTGTCTTGAAAAGGCCTTTCAGCATTGAAAATGCCAAGGGAAGAAAAGAATGGAAATGTTTTTTTTAAAAATGGAGATCCATTGCAGTTTAGGGTTGGGGGTTTTTTTGGGGGGGAGGGTTTGTTTGTTTGTTCAGTTTTTTTACAGAAGGAAGTGGCAAACAAGGGCAATATAGTCTGTAAGGCAGTATATACTCATCATGATGTAAGGAGGTGCGTTCCACCCTGCCTGTCATTACTGTCTTTGCACAGTCTCTGTAAGATTCTACAGTTAAATACAGGCTTCATACAGATATATACAATGGATCATATGTATTTATTCATATCATAGTTAAAGAAAAGAAATAATTCTAATCCTTTGCGAGGTTTGATCCTCAAGGACTAGATTTCAGTGATATTTGCACTTAGAACAACAACCCACTTCAATGAACAATGATTGTAACAGATCATCACAAAGATTCAGTGGCAGTGGGAGTAACAAAGATTACCTGGTTTTCTCTGTATTAACAGAGAAAAATCACAAACCAAAGTATTTCTTCCTTAATGCTGCAGTATACTGGGCAATGTCTTTTTTTTTTTGTCTGTTTGGGTTTTTACTTTCTGCTTCAAGTAAGTTCTCTTTGACAAATCCAAATGCCTTCGAGTCTTTATGAGTCCAGGGAAGGGAAGGGAGCTATGTCCTTCTTCCAGGACTTGACATCCTGTAATACCTGGGAATGTCAGGGGAGGGGAAATGGAAGAAATTCCAAAGATAAATGGGCTCAGTTGTCTTGTATGTTTAATGTTCCTGGAAGCTGCAAGCTTCTCCTTCTTTTTCTGACTCCTGTGGTGCCTTGATGGGACCATCCACTGCCTTAAAGATTCATTCTCTATCGTAGAGGCCAGGCTTTGTATCAGTGACATGTTGCTGCAATGGGAGCTTAGTTAGTTGGAATGAGCTTATTTTGTACAAATACTAGTAGGTAAATCCCAGGTGTGTTGGAAAAATGTGACAGGATGTCCTTTATGCCCTGTGCAGGCATAAAGTGTTGTTGTAGATAAAGGCAGTATTTTGTTAGTCCGTTAGGGCTGACCATGTCCACTTGAACTATATTGTCACTTCAGTATAACACTTAAGAATTCAGCACATGTTCCAGGGGCACGTTAAAAACCCTTGTGCCCATTATCATCTCATTTTGTATGTATGGTTTACACTGCTACCTTTGATACATTGTTGCCAACCACTTGTTCTAGTAAATTATCAACATATGGCAATAAAATTGAAGACTAAAGTGTGTACGGTGGTTGTAACTGTTTTAGGAAATAAAGTCACTGCACATGCAACTTGATAACGATTTTTCTTTTATTTTTTTAATCCAGTTTCCATTCAATGAAGGGATGGTACTCTTTGCAGCTAGAGCAAACAGAGAAATAACAAACTGATCTTTGGCATTTCAGTTCTTCTCTTCTTCCGCATTTCCTTCTAGCAGAAGTTTGTACTGAATAATTAATTCTAAATTTTCTTTTCCATTTTAACCACGGCTGCATCTGCAATCAGCATACCCTTCTGGCTACACCTTTCCCTCACTGCAGGAGGGAAAGGGGTAAATGGCTCTGCAGATCTTTCATTTGCTGTTGTGACCTGAATGAAACAATCTGGATTGAACCATTAATCACTGGTGAACATGTCCAGTGGGTCTCCCTGGCACCCCTCCTTCACACGTGCACATATATGCACATGCACATTTCTAATAGGCTCCTGAGTTGCCTGTGGAAAAACACATCGTTAAAATTAAATAATTGCATGTCGAATTGTGTGCATCTGCTGCCCACACAGTTCATTCCACTTTAGCAGACAGTTTTATAAGGGCTTCAAAAGGTAAGAACAATTTTTGCTAGATACTGAAATGGGACCCCCTATATAAGCAGCATGGATGAGGCAGTCACAAAGTATCATGTTGAATGGCATTATGCTGGCACTGGGCTTTTTTGGGTTTTGGGTTTTTCCTTTTTAAATGCCAAATCCTTCTGTAAAACTTTAGTACTCTGTAGATGCTGATGATTCTGCCCTCTGACTCAGATTACACTTGCTGATTACAGTGCAAAGTTTAAATCTGAGATGTTTTTCTTTAAACACACTTAACCTACACTTCTATAAAATTAACATCCCCGATGAAGTCTTCAGGAACATTACTGACATACCCTGGTTTCTTTAGATAGAGGATGCAGTTTCCAAGATTTTAACGTCATGAGTCAAAAAAAAAAAAAAAAGGAAATTCTTTGTATATGGACAGACTCCTGTGTCAATAGAAATTTCTCAGTTTTTGTTCAGCGTTGGCCGCACAGACAGATGGCTGGTGACAGTTGTTACTTGGTCAGGAAACATGAAGGATTTGTCATCAAGCGAAACACGTGTGTGTGCGTGTGTCTGTGTGTGGTGTGCTCTGTGGGCTTCTGGTACGATGGAAGTCTGTTCATGAATCTGTGTCTGTCAGGCATGTGGGACCTCAGTCCAGAGCCAGCAGTGGTTGGGTGTTCTCGCTTTCCCCCTGGTCTTCGTGTTTCAGTGTGCCAGCTTCCACCACTGACTGGGACCTGAAAGCAAGAAGACACACATGCTAGCAAGGACTCCTGCAGAAACACTCACCTTCCTGGAGTACCCGTGCTTCATTTTATGATCTTTGCTTTAGTCCATTTTCATCTTTATGGCTTTTTAATTCTTTTCTGTGGAAAGCATAAGGAATTTGAGAAAAACTCCTTTAAATACAAACAGGGATGTGACTCACTGAAGATCTCAAATGCTTTCAAAATATTTAGTGCTTACCTACTATCTATCCATAATGCTGAATAATGCTGAACATGCTCAGCAACTTAGACTTGACCCTGTAATCCTGTGAGGTCTGTTGGTGCTTAAAGTCTTCCTAGGCAGAACTGCTTGTGTGACTGCTTACTGGAAAGCAGTCATTTGCACAAAGTGCTTGCAGGGGTGAGTTGCAGCTCATGCTTGTTGCAAGTGTCAAGAAATACAAGTAGATAAAGCACATGAGGTAGGAGCTTAAGGGGCAGGACTTCCATGAGTTACACAAGACCAATAAAGAAGGCAGAGTTAATATGACAATGATGGAACTTCTGGTGTGCCCAGTCCTGCAGTTTTATCTCCCTGTCTACACCCTTGAAGGAGAAATTTATTCAGGGCTAGTCCATTTTAAATTAATTTCTGTTTTCAAGGTGAAAAGCATAATTTAACCTCTGTTATTAGTGGACAAAAACACCGCAACACATTAAAAAAAAGAGTAAACACTAGAGAAGGTGGAACTTTTATGATTTCTTACAGTAACAAAAGCTAAATGGGCTTTAAATGGTGGAAAAATTCAAGACTCATTTTCTGAGGTCTGTGTGCTCCAGTGTTTGCTTATGCCTGTGGAAGAAGGATCTGATGAGTTTATTGTTACAGAGATTTGTTATCCTCCATTTTCTCTGTTTTGGGCTAGGAGTTGCCTCCCAGTATGGAGTGGACAATGAGCTTCAGAGCAAATTCACTGTGTGGTTCTGGAAGTTCTAAAAAGGGATCTTTTTCAAAACTGGGTGTAAAGTCATCCAGCCTAGGCATTTGCATAGTGAATAGTATAATTTTAAAGAGCCAGTTTTCTCACAGATAGCTTTCTATAATTAGGGGTAGCTCTCGTTCCCTACATGATGTGTTTGTGATTCCCAGTTGTTCATTTAAGCTTTAGCTACTTCATGAGATTAGATGTCACCTCTCTTTTGATAAGAATCCTTAATAAATTGCATCCTTTGGTACTGCAGTGCTTGATCAGGACTGAATACCATGACTGTGAATAACTTGTGTGATAATTATTCTTTTTCTTATGCTTGGAGCTTTCATTAAAGCATAAAAAAATTTTCATTAAAAAAAACATCTCCAAAGAAAGATAATAAGGATTTTATGACAAAATTTTAAAAAATAAATTTCTTTGCCCAAATGTTTTCACTGTGTATTTTTTACAGACGTGACATGCATAATGTTTATGATTGCATTTTAATATAGAAAAGCAACTGATTTGGGAGATTATGCAAAATGGCAATATACATATTTCTAGTATGTAGCAGTAAAAACTAGTCCTGTAGCCACATGAAACTCATAAGGAATAGATTCAAATTGCAACATTAGCAGGTTTTTACTTTCTTTTCTGGACTACCAAATTAAATTATTATTAAATATTACCTGACTAATACTTGTCACCAATGTATTGTTTCTGTCTGATCCACTGCCCTTCAAGGGATATAAAAAGTTGCATGTCCTTTGCAGCATTTGCCAGCACACAGCAGAAAGTCTCTGCTCTAACTCAGCTGTGAAAAATCTCACCATTTTGCCTTTTGTAATCACTACTGATCATATCTGCTTTCATGTCATTATAGACACAAAAGTTCCTGCATCTAGAACAAAAGATACCAGTTTCTCCCCCGTACTGATACTTGGATGCACACCACTTTGGGAAAAACGTAATCCCAAACTCTCTGTGCAGGTTCCATGCTATTCCTTTCCACACAAATACAAACTAGCCAGAGCATCAAGTAAATGCATTGTAACCCGCCTGACCTCCTAATTCAAAATGCCAAGTGATTCCAATGCTGTGCCCAGCCCTTCTGAATAATGTGAAGAGAGATCCAATTGAGATTTTAGTATCTGCTATGCTCTGCAGCAACAATTTCTTTTCCATTTCTGCTAAAAGCTGCTTAGCCTCATATCCTAAAATAAGCAATTCTAACATCTGGAGAGCACAGTCATGGTTTGGACAATCATCACCATTTTCTAAGACACCACAAAAAAAGGGCTTGTGTTTGGATTTCCATTTTCCAAACAGATCAGTTTTTTTGTTTGCTGAAAAATGCTTCCAGTTTTGTTTTCAACTTAATTTTTATGTAGAAAAGCAGATAACAAGTCAATTCTCAACATAATTCTATAATACTATTTTCATATTCTCTTTTATGGTAAATATTAAAAAAGTAAATTCTTGGAAAAGAATTGGCAATATACATCAATGCAGTTCACAATCTAATGTAATAACTTAGCATGAGATGTATGTTTTACTGGCATAGAACATCCTAGAATATGCATTCTATAACTATACTTTAATGACAGAGATGGTGATTTGCCATAGGCCACTGTTGCAGAAAGCATTTTCAACTTACAGTAACTGTAGAATGCTAGAATATGTTGAGTTGAAAGGGACTCATCAGAATCATAAAGTCAAACTCCTGGCCATGGCAGGACACACCAAGAATCACATCATGTGCCTGAGAGCATTGTCCAAATGCTTCTTGAACTCTGTCAGGCTTGATGCTGTGACCAGCCTGAGGAACCTGTTCCAGTGCCCAACCACACTCACGGTGAAAAACCTTTTCCTGATATTCAACCTCCCCTGACTCTGCTTCATGCCATTTCCTTGAGCCCTGTCACTTGTCACCAGAATGAAGAGATCAGTGCCTGCCCCTCCACTTCCTCACAAGGAAGTTGTAAACTCCAATGAGATCTCCCCTCAGTCTCTTCTCCAGTCTGAACAGATCAAGTGACCTCAGCTGCTCCTCATATGGCTTCCCCTCAAGACCCTTGGCCATCTTCATTGTTCTTTTTGACACTCTATAACAGCTTAATATCTTTTTTATATTGTGGTGCCCTAAAATGCACACAATATTCAAGGTAAGACCACACCCATGCAGAGCAGAGTGGGACTATCCCCTCCCTCGCCCAGCTGCCGATGCTCTGCCTGATGCTCCCCAGGCCCTCCTGGCTGCCAGGGCACTGCTGACTCATATTCAACTTGCCATCAACAGGGATCCCCAGGTCCCTTTCTGCAACACTCCCCTCCAGCCTCTTGTTCTCTGGTCCGTACACACAATCAGGGTTACCCCAGGTGCAGAATCTGGCACTTTCCCTTGTTAAACTTCATACAGTTGGTGTTGCCTACCTCTAATTTGTCTCTCTGCAGGGCCTCTCTACCCTCAAGGGAATTGACAACTCCTCCCAATTTAGTGTCATCAGCAAACTTAGTTTGTATTTCTTCAAGTCCTGCATCCAAGTGGTTAATGAAGATGTTGAAGAGAACTGGGGTGGGGGTGAAGCCCTGCAGAACCCCACTAGTGGACAGTTGCCAGCCTGATGTTACCCCATTCACTGTAACTCTTGGTGCCCAACCTGTGAGACAGTTGCTCACCCATCACATAACATCATTATCCAGCTGTGTGCTGGATATTTTTTCCAGAAAGATACTATGTGAGACAGTATCAAAAGCTTTGCTAAGTTCAAAAAAGTTATATCTGCTGGCTTTCCTAGATCAACTAAATCAAACAGGTTACCCCGTTGTAGAAGGAAATCAGGCTCAAAAAGCCTGATGGGTTGAAGGTTCCTGGTAGGATAAAGGTTTATGAGGACTTCCCCTCATGAAGCTGTGCTGGATGTGACTGATGCCTGAATTGTCCTCCAGGTGTTTTTCAATACCTCCCAGAATAATCTTTTCCATGATTTTACTGGGCACTGAAGTGACACTGACAGGCCTGTAGTTTCCAGGGTCCTCTTTGCCCTTCTTGAAAAGAGGGACAACATTTGCCAGTGTCCAGTCAGCTGGGATCTCTCCTGATTCCCAATACTGCTCAAAAATCATGAAGAGAGTTTCTTTGATGACATTGGCTAACTCTTTGAGGATTCTAGGATGAATCCCATCAGGCCCCATAGATCTGTAGGGATCCAGGTGAAGCAGCAGATCCTGCACAATTTCAGGGTCAGCTGGGAGTTGCTCATTCTCACAGTCATGGTCCTCCAGCTCAGGGCACTGAGATCCCTTGTATTTTGTGGCTGTAGAGATTAATACAAAACAAATGCTATTTGGAAGAAGTACCCTATATGTTAATTTCATCTTGGTTTTGTGAATCTAGCAGACACACTCAGTTCAAGGAAAGCAGTCACATTTTAGGTATGTGCAAGCCTACACACTGTTTAGGGGGTTTTGTGTGCTGACTCTAGTACTGAATCTAGGACTAAGACTAGTTTTTATTTTAAAAGTACTGCTACCTGTTTTATTTGCATTAACATTTTCTTCAGAGGACTTCACAACCACATTTCAAATTTTTCAGTAGACTCTGATCATGGTTTTTGAAAAGGTGTTTGGGTATCTAATGCACCTTAATCTCTCACTGAAAAATAAATTATAGTAAGACATGAAAGTACTTTTGCCCTGACCAGTCTATGTAATTTGCAACCATCTTTGCATTCAAAGCAGCCTCTTGCACAACAGTTTAAGTAATTTTGATTTAAAATGGTAAATGAGAGGTACAGAACTTTGCTTGTTTGGCAAGCAGACTTTTAGCTTTGCCCTTGTCATTGCAGTGGATACGGTTCTGGTGGTGTCCTATGGCAAGCAGAAATTGTTCATGGTACCATATAAAAGCTTTTTTATTTTGCTGCCTTTCAATATCAATCTGTTCAAATACCTGGTGAGGTGGAGTAATAGAACACAAAAGACAGAATCCTCTCAGTAATACTGAGCAACAGAAGCGGCAGCAGACACATGGAAATACAGGAACTTCCATTTTTTACTGGGGGAATGGACAAACATTGAAAGAGATTGCTCAGAGAGCTTGTGGAGTCTTCATGCTTAGAGATATTCAAAATCCAGATGGACACAGCCTTGGACAAGCTGGTCTAGCTGACCCTGCACTGAGCAGGGGATTGGGTAGAAGATCTCCAGAGGTCTCTTCCTCAACCTTTTTATGATTCTGTGCCCACAGAAATGCCATCTTGTCCAAACCGTCCCAGTTCATCTTTCTTTATCCTGACAGGGCAATTGTTTTCTTTCTAAGTTCATTATACCTTTGGGGTGTCAGCTTTCAGTGTGGATGACATTCAGCTGCTAAACATAGATACCTGTGGCCATTGAAGGCACCTTAGGATATCCAAGAAGGTTGTGACTCTGGGTTTTATAAAAGATTTGTAGAGGACTCATGTCCTTCTGGAGCAATAGATAGAGGCCAAGAGGCCATCACAAGTGCCTAAAATCATACGACTTGATTATACTTATAGGATGAATGCAACTAGTTTGAAATGTTCAAGACATGTCCAAGTAATTTTGACCTAAGCCAGACATGGACTAATCATCTAAGGTGGAAACAGAAATTACATTGGCCTTCTCCTTCTATCAATACATTTTAGTCACTTGTGTTTTGATTTGTCTCACCATCGGACATCTATGGTCACTGGTCTATAAATGGCAGAGAGAAATAAACATTCTTAAGGTGCCATTCATCTAACCTGTTCTAAACATATGGTCTAAATATATGATTCATGGGTTACCTATATTCAAGTCCTGGTTCTGATGAGTTCTCATCTGTTATGACCAAGGAGAATAAGTTTCATGACTTATGAGGCAATATTTCCTACATATCATAGCCATGACTGCCTCACACTTTATTACCTTCAGTACTCACCAGAAACGTGACACACATCCTGTGTGTGCTGTGGAATTATAAATTAGTAGATTTGAATTCAAAAACTTCTGGTTCTCCTCCTTTATCAGCTAAAAATTCTCAGTAAACAGTTTGAAAGCTGCTTGGTTGTGGAGGATCTGGTTGACTCAGATTTTAACACAAGAAGACCATTGTTTGTATTATATGGATAGAGTCCCTGTGCTAAGCTGACAGACACTGTGCTTGTCTTTCTTTAACATGATCCATGCAGAAGACTTAGCTCCTGTAAAAGTATATGATCACAGTATGTTAGGAGCTAAGTCTGAAGTAATTAAAAGACCATAGACTTTACTACCCTAGATTCCAAGGATAGGCAACGTTGCTTAGGAGAACAAAGTGAAAATGGAAAGAGAAATGAATCTCAATCTCACTTCTGAACCCTAGGTACCATTTGAGTGTGGTCCATTTAAACTGTCAATCAAACCCCCCATGGTTGTTTTACAGTTCAGCAAGAATATTTGGAAATCTGGAAAATCAACAGTACCCAGCTGTTTCTCCAGCAGGCTGGCCATATATTTCAAATGACAGCACTGCATAGGTATGTACATCAATATCTAAGAGAACAGATGGCTTTATGTGTGTGGTCACTTTAATGCAACTATCTCTAATTCAGTCCAAAACCATGTAGGAAAACTGGATGCAGGCCTCCTAGCTGCACTGGTTTCAGAAGGCTCTTGTCAGATATAGCTGCAGTCAGTCAGCTCACAGTTGATGTCTTTTGGGTATCACTTTTTTTTCCCATAAAAAAATACAGTACCAAAATCCTGCACTGAACTAACAGTAACTGCCAGCATATCATAGCATGTTTGTCTAAAAAGACATCTTCGAATTCTCTGATCCCTCATTTTATGATTTTCACCACAGCAATGCTGAAGTGCTGCAGCTCACAGGAGTGAGGATGTATTTGTGCTGGGCTTCCTTTCAGGGGGTTTGTGGAGGAAAGAGGAGAGTGACATGATTTTTTTCCTAAGTGCAGGAGGCTTCAAGCTCTCAGAGTGACACATTGCAGATCACATCGTGTGACTACTTTCTGCCTCTCACCTCCTGTCTGCTCATTTCCCTCAACTTCTATTCACATTTCACTGGTATCTTACAGCTTTTCATCTCCCAATTATTCATTCCCTTTATAGAATAAGCATTTTTTTTTAAATCACACTGATGAACGTTTGTATCAACAAGGTCTGGGGGGCATTTCTTTGTCTGTTCTTCCTTCCTGTCAGACTGCAGATGGGGGTGCAGCACCTCAGAGTGTGTTCTGCAGCACATCTCAAGTGTATGGCTTCAGCATGTGGGAAAAAAAAGGCTTTCTTCCAGGTATCACAGAAACAATGCAGATGTACAGGTGTGAAGTAATTGTGGTGAAAGCTGCTCTTCTGTTATTGAAAGTGCTTGAAAACAAAATGGTCCCCAGGTGGTGCGGGCAGATGCCGCAAGCCCTGCTCAGCGCTACACAACCCCAGCGCAGGGGCCATAGCATGTGGCTCTCTGCCCAGGCTCATAAGCCCTGTTCAAATCTCTTGCCAATGCAAGTCTGCAGCTTCTCCTGGTGCTGGCTCACAGCTCTGCATGAAGACAGTAGAGCATTGTGCCGCAGAGACCTGCCCATAGGGGCAGCTTTGGTTCACCTACTGCAGGACTGCAAAGAGATGCAGCAACATCAATGTCTAGGAGCACAGTTGGGCTGTGAAGTGATCCACTGTAATGGTTAGTCAGGGGGAAAAGCAGCATAAAAACTCTGTCATAACCCTACTGCCAGCCCAGGGCTTAGCCCACAGGACAGTAGTGACAAGGTGCTGCACTTCCCAAATGGAAACTGGCTTTGCAGCCACTGTGGCAGCTCTGACCATCTTTCTCTCTGGTGGTGAGTGGTCTCTGAGTAGTGCCTTGGTACATTGGTCAGGGACAATCTTGGCCTAGATCTGTGCCTAAGTGCACGTGTGAAGGAGTCTCTGTGAGTGCCTCTGCACTGCTAAAGAGGTGATTGCTGCAGAGTGAAGCCTAGCACAAGAGCCCTTGTCCTCCCTATGCCCAACAGCATCTCTCCTCTTGACAACTATCCACAGCTGCTTCTCTCCTCTGCAAACCCTGGACACAGTTCACTGCAGGGTGTGTACCAAAGAGGGATAGGGATGCACCACGTTTGGCTCTAACCATGCCCTGGCTGGCTGGGCACCCAGTCATGACCTGTCCCTTAGCCCACACCACATCCCAGGGGTGCAGTACCTACCCTTTGGCACTTGCTGTAAAAACAGTTCTCTGGTGGGCTATGACACAGCTCTCAGCTTACTGCAGACACTCTGAATCATGAAAACATATAGAAATGCTTAAGTATTTGACACAGCACTTACAGTCTCATATCTTCAGGCCACTGAGATGCAGAGGGGAGCAAGAGTCAGGCATTATGCAGGGCAAATGGAGCCAGATTCCTCTGTCAGAAGCCATCCCTGAGCAATGCAGACAGGAGGTGGTCTGCGCCACAAACCTTGGAATTAGGGTGCATGTCTCACTCTTCTTTTATCAGAGTGGATTTGTCTGAGATTTCCTGCTCCTAAGTGCTCTGAGCTTCTGTGTCAAGATCTTCTCTCGATCAGAATCCCAAGTCCAGGGCAGGGGAAAGGCAAGGGTGGGAGCTTGGTGTCTCCATGTTCTTCCTCTGCTATGGACTGTCTTCCACATGCTTTTTTCACATAGAAGAAATAGGATAACCTGCTTGAGACAGGAGTTCCTGAAAGAGCCTTAATCCCCTGAAGTCCAATATGTCAACAATCAAATGGTAAGCCTAGTAATGGGACCAAATAAAGACAACACTGCAGCAGCAAACACCAATTTACAGCAGATTCAGCAGAGCTACTATAAAGTGTGCAGAATTTGATATCTAAATTTCAGGCCAGGTAATGAAAAAATTCCTTCTCAAACTTTATGCACATTCATGCACACACACATATGCACTTGTTATCACCACTCATGCTTTTCTTACTCATGCCTATTTCCTTGCCCACCAAGCGCTCTTTCTAGCCCAACAGCTTCCCTTTGTTCAGACACTCCAGTCCTTTACTCCTGCCTCATCTTTCAGCCTGCCTTTTTTGCTCCCATTTCAGTGACTCCAGTTCTCAAACTCTCAACCAGATTTGCCACTGAATCATAGTCTCTTCATGACTGTGTGGCAATAACAGGGCAGATGGAGCCCTGAAAGTAGAGGGGATCAGTCTTCCTACTTCCCCCTATACATTACAAGTTTCCTGTATTTACCAAGAACAGTATTACAGCATGAAAGCAATCCTGCAGATGTACTATTTAGACTGGAAAATCAAGTACCACCACAGTATGAAAAGCCAAAAGGTAGGTTGTGGGAGCACCAGTCACTTGGCCAGGTGCGTGGGGGTGTTGTGACCCCCGCATTGCACCCTGGCCCCAGGAACACACACTGCTCTTTCTCAGAGGGGTCTTTCCTCCCTCAGTGCTCAGCAGAGGCAATGCTGTGCTAATAAGTGGCTGTTTATTTTACTTTCTGTAGCAGTTCACTCTGTGGTTCTGTGACACATTTGCTGCATATTAATCCAAGCCTGCTCTGTAGATAGCCTTTGTTAATTCCCTCCTGAGCTTTTCTGTGGAGTTCATCAATGCAGCACTTGTGTGCCTCTTAAATGCTAATTCATTTACTGCCATAGCATGACTGTGAGAGTTGGTTTTCTTTTAATTTTCATTTTGCATGTGGAGAGCTGAAGCACAGGTACAAGTATTCCTCTATTGTGGGGTGCCCATTTTCCAGTGCTGAAGGTCTGATTTTGCAGAGTCCCCAGCATTAAATGGCAGCTTGTGTGTTCTAAGAATGTGATGGGTATTTCTGGAAATTAGACCCCAAAGTCTATAGCTTGGCAGGTTGAAATAAGCAGCATGCAATCTCACCATCTGTATGAAGTTTGGATTAAGCTACTTTCCATGCTGACACAGGGTCTGAGGGGGAGAATGAGAGCAGGATTCACTTCTCCAGGATTGCACTCAACAGGCTGAACCAAAGGATCATTCCTTGTCTCCATCACCCACTTGTCTGCCACCAAATGTGCATCCCAGCCCAGCTGCTTCCAGTTATTTATGCCTACTTCATCTTTCAGCCTGCCTTGTGGCTCCCATCCCAGTGACCCAAGTTCCCAGTATCCCAGATGGGTTCACTCCTAAATCCTCATCTCTCTGATTCTCCTGCTAACAGCAGAGAGGATGCAGCCCCGAGAACATGGGGTGTCAGTCTTCCAAATCCTGGCCCCATATCTTGCTATAGAATGGCCTAGTGCAGGGACAATAGTAGTTACAAGTAAAAGTTGTAATTGCAAAAGCCCTCTGCGTCCCACGGCCTAGGCAGGAGATGCACATTGTGGGCATCGAACCGTCAACCTAAGCTGAACAAGTTTATTTATGTTGGGAGGCCAAGCTAAAGCATGAGGCAATCCTTGGGGCCATTAAATGCTAAAATTAAATATGTTTCTACAGGGCATGTGTGAATTGCCCTTTCAAAGGCTTGTAACTCAGCCAGATGTAGGTGGATTTTTCACAGGACAGCAAAAGACATAAGCAGTGTAAACCCATTTGTTTTATTAAGTGTCATGTTTCTAATCTAAACTACTAAACTTTTGGCAAATTTATAGCCAGGTGAAGACATAATTTACAATGCAATATCTTGGGCAGCCTAAACAGCACTGATTCTGCCATTCCCACCTCCAGACTGTGTTTGTGTGCCCATGCACTGGGAATTGAGTGCTGTAAACAGATGAAACCCATGCTGCCAATGCCCCCAGAGAGCAACTGATTTCCTGCCTTGTCCCAGGGCATCTCCAGCACCAAGCTACACACCTCTCCTGTCCTTGGTTCAGCTGTAACTGTGCAACACAGGTCTCTTCCTTGGCTTCTCTAGCTACTAGTTCCTGAGGGTCTTCTGCACCATCTTCCCTGAAGCCTTCCTAGGACCTGCTAATGTGCCAGATCCACCAGTTCCTTTCCGGTTGTGTCTGATGTATTAGCAGAATTCGGGTCAAAAGCTATAAAACTGTTCAACAGCTAACAATCTATATTAAAAGATAATTCACACATTAAATGATATGAAATTAAATGTTCCTGGGACACCTGCTTTACTATCAGGATGTATCTCATTCATCATCTCTGTATGGCAGAAGCATTACCACAGAAATATTAAGAAATTCTCCATTGTTTGAAATAATTATTAATAAAATGGTGAACGTAAGCCTTTCACTGTAGGTCTTGTGTATTATAGAGCTATTTTATCATAAAGAATTTTTCCTTTTTCCCCCAAAACATGTAGAAATGCACCCCAGCTACAAGCAGAGCAACCCAGGTGCCATCCATGGGCCACAGGAATTTTTCACGCATTTTCTTACTGATTTTTATTTGCTGGTATTTTACTACTTCTGCAGTAAATTGGTGCTGACTGTGAACCGGCATAAAACATGACCCATAAAAGCAGAAACATATGGCGAAGGAACATTAAGGTCACACTAAGGATAACAACTAGAAAGGTCTGCCTTGCACAGCCCAGCTGGGCATATGGAGGAACCAGCCTGAATAAATAAAAACCTTACATAAGTCACCCCCATGAATGGCCCCTCTTGGATCGAAAACTGTTTCAGTTGGCATTAGTGTGTACCAGTTTAAAGCCCTTCCTTCTGGGAGCAGGATGCCATTTCTGTGAAACAAAAATTAGTTTCAGGAACAAATTCATTTGAATATCAGGAAACACACACACACACACACACACCAGGAGGCAAAAATGGCAAACCCTAATCTAAAATCCTTTCACTCTAATCTGGGACATAAAAATTTGCATGCATTTTCAAAATGCCTAATATGGTGACTTTTGATGAACCACTAGGCAGGTCATTGCACCTTTAGGTGCACAAGTGCACCTCAAGTTGTGCCAGGGGAGGCTTAGATTAGATATTAGGAAAGATTTCTTCACCAGAGCGGTTGTCAAGCATTGGAATAGGCTGCCCAGGGAAGTGGTGGAGACACCATCCTTGGAGGTATTTAAAAGACATGTAAATGTGGTGCCTAGGGATCCGCTTTAGTGGTGGACTTGGCAGTGCTGGGTTAACATTTCACTTGATCTTAAAGATCATTCCAACCTAAATGATTCTATAATTGTATGATTTTATAAATTTCTACTTCACAGCAGAAAAACATAATGGTGTATTGATCCACAGATTGTACATTTTCATGATTAGTGTGTTTGGTTCTACTTTAAAAGTTTTATCTTAACTCTGAGTTTACTGAATCTCTAATAAGCTTGGCTCAGTGATAGTATTGCTTTTGCAACTCATGTTACCCTAAGAATAATTTTTACCTCCAAATATGATTAAAGTTATAATTAACTAAACTTGATTAAATAAATTTGATTAAATGGCACAGGTTATTTGGCCAGAGTAAATATGCAGTTGTTAGGGAAAATTTCCTTTCTCTGCAGGGCAATTTTAAATTGTAGTAGGTTTTCAGACCTGTTTGCACTGGCAGTAGGTTAAAAGCAAGTGCGTTTTTGATGCCTGGGAGGGCAGAGAAGGAACATTCAGCTCCCAGGCTGTGCTTGGTGCCTGCACAGGGAACAACAAAAGGCAGGGAACACTCTGTCACTTGGACTAAAGACCCAGTTCAGACATCAAGAAGTGACCCAGATGCAGCTGCAGAAGGGCAGTTCTTGTAAAGAAAAGCAAGTCAAGGGAGGTAACATGCTGCTGCAACTTACTTGTTGTTGCTGGACCCGAGTGTAAGACCAAGCATGACACTGGGGAAAAAAGGAAACTCTTCAAAGAACTGAGCTCTTTCACATCTTCCCCAGTCACTGAATCCATCCCTCCAACTGGGAATGCTCATCTACTGCAGTTAGCTATCCAAATAGCTACAGGCACATTTCTCCCACTATGGCTGGTCAAAAACATTATGCGCTATTGGTTCAGTGATATTTTGAGAGCAGTCTCTGAGTCTTTAACTGCTAGGCCTAACCATCCACCATAACTATTCATTAAACTGTACACCAGATAAAACCTCCAGCTGTTCCTAAAAACAACAGCTCATCAACAAAAGCCAGCATGAGTGCCTCAGGCAAATGCTTTGCTTTTGTGTGAGCTCCCTGTTGACTAAAGCAACCCAAGGCCCCTTTCTGACCATCAGGGCTCACAGAAGATTTGGCCACAGCTGAAAGGGAGGTGATTTTCTTTCCTATGCTCCAAATTTTCGCACAATTTACACTGCTCTCAAATCTCAAAGCTCATAAGTGACAGGCTCTCTGCATGGATGCAGAACCTTCAGAAGAGATGGCCCAAAACAGGGGAAGGGTCTGTTGCCATTGCTGTTCCCAGGACTGTCAAATGGATGCAGCCAAACTCTCAGATTAAACAAACTTTGCTATTACTGTGTCAATGCTGGTTTGCATGTTTACTACCTTGCTTATTTCAGACTTCACTGAGCTAAATCTTAATAAACATATTCTGAATGGATTTTTGTTATTGTTGCTTCCTGCCCCTCCCCCCAGCCATTAAGACTCATTATGGGAGTCATCAGCTGTTTTGCTTTGTTTCCCATCTGTTCATACAGTACTTGAGTTCTGAGATAATACTGCAGATGGGAGTACAATTTCCACTGTTTTGATTTTGCCCCAGTGGGGTGTCGTTTTCCCACTGGTGGAAAAATTGCAATGGTTTTGATTAAAGATTTTCTGTATTACAGAAACTTGTCAATTGTCAAAATTTTCAAGATCATGTCATTGACTAGAGTCCAGGGGAAATTTTTTTCTAAGAGGATATTCAAGCCTTTCCTCATCTACAACACCTCCATTCTCTGAAGTAACAAGGACTCTTGTTTGGGAATAAATCTTGTGCAAGTTCAAGTTACAGGGAAAACCACCCATGCCTGTGACTGAGAAGAAGATAGCATTCTGGTCCCAGAAATTGAAACTTTGATGGCCAAGTCTAAGCCACTTCATGTTAGATCTTTCATATTAGACCTTTCACTTGTGGATCAGTTGGCACAATTGTCATATTGGTGCACTGTTTAAGCCCTCTGATGACTAGTAAACCAACTCTAATTTGCAGCCATGATATACTATGGCCCACTTATACTTGTTTGATAACATGCCCACGTTGTCCCTTTTCTCAATTACCTGTTCTGTCTCCCCAGTTTTTATTCCTTTCAAATCCATTTCAGCCTTTTCTCTGCAAGTCTGAACAAACCACTGCCTTCTATAACTTCTTGCAGGAAAGATATTCTCTCCATTCTCCTCATTCTCCAGCAGCTCTCAGGTTTACTTGTTTCTATTTATATACACCTGACCTGGTGATGGAAGCCAAAGCACTGCTGTTGGTCCCGAAGCCAACACACAGGCATGTACCTGCTCCAGCTTCAGCCCCTTCCACTTCTGCATGGTGCTGCATTTTTTCCTGGTCTGCATTTTGACATTTATTTTAATTTTCAGGCCATGACTTCAGTTTGCTCTCAGGTACATCTTGAAAATGCCCTCCTTCTCCCCCTCTGCATTAATTTGCTAACACAGATTAAGTGGCTACAACAGTTATCCTCTGATTCCATTTCCTGGCACTTTTCCTCTTGATCTATAAATTGTATCTTGATTTTTTAACATCTCTGCTACTGAAATTGCTAGATACTATATTTGGAGTAGGTTGTGCCCAGGGTGTCTTTCTCTAGCTGTAGAGGATGGCAGCACTTCATTTCACAGGGACATCTCTCTGTGGTCACAGTGCAAGACTCAGTTACTACAGCAGCAGCATTGAACTTAGAGTTTAAAAACATTTTAATACACCACTGGTCCAGTGAGAGCTCTAGCAAGGATGCACTTGCATGGCTTTACAGCAAGTGGCCACAGAGCCAGGACGGGCTGCAACTCTGCTCCTTGCCACACAGCAGGACAGTGCCATAGAGGGGAACAACGACTGGTGTAAATCCAACCTCTGGTGTAAATCCACCTCTCATAAGCATTGCCCTCCCCCGCAGCTGATTATTGGGCAGGTAAACCTGCAATGGTATCTGGCAAGTCAGAGAGGAGAAAACCTATAGTTGTTCAGCATGGCTTTTCATCCTTAAATTGCAGAATCCCAAAAAGACTCAGTCTTTATATATTAACACCTTTTAGGGGAATGTAAGTTGTTAAAGAAAAAGTCAGTGACCTTGACCTTTTTTTTTGTTAAACCCAGCATTTCATCAGAGAAATATGAAATTAACATGTTACCTAAGACTGTATGCTGTGAGTGGAGGAGTGAAGGAGAGATTTTCAATGAAACTGCAAAATGGCTTTAGTAAGGGAAGAAATGATAGGGCAGTTGTGAAGAAATTATATTTAAGATGAAGAATAATGTTAGAGATCACCTGTGTCTGGTGTAAACCTCCCTGGAGTACCCAGGAATCTCAGCCATAGTCTGAGTTTCTCATTGTCTTAGAGATATATGAACCTACAAGGCAACGAGGGGAAGTATATAAAGACAGGTAATGCCGGTAAAAGTACGGAGACCTTTTAAGATGCCTTAGATATAAATCTGCTCTAATAAATCTCATAAAGCACACAATCATGCTTTCTGAGCATAGGCTTTTACCTATGCTTGGGCCAAACTAATTTCAGGGGAAGAAGAATCAAAGCAAATACTCATAGGAGAAAATCTGTTGAAGCCATGAACTTTTCACCTCTAACCGCAAGTAATGACCACAGGGTGCAAGTTCAGATGGTTGACTTAACCACTGAGTAACAAAATTATGCTAAAAGTTAGATCTACTCTGCCCAGAGGCAACATGACAAATTAGATTCATCCACTCCTCATATTTGTATTAGTGCACTGTTGTATGAGTGAACAGATTATAAAAGAAGGCTTTGCCTCAAGGCAGGGTTTTTTGGCACTGAACTAATTTTCAAGCCAAGGTTCTTCCCTGAGGACACAATAAGACCCTCCTTTCTTTGCAGTCAAGGATCCAATCTTCACCAAAGATTTACCTGTGAGCAGCTCTTAACACTTTGGGGCTTTGAAAACCTACAGATTTCTTTCTTTAAAGCTAAATAAAATATATACTCTTGAGATATATTTTAATAATAATAAAATATTTAGCTAGTATTTTTCTAAAAGCATTCAGGGTGTTTCACTGACAATTAAAAAAAAAAAGATTATTTTAAAATTAGTTTTCTGGGACAGGTTCTGTAAACTCATCCCAGCTCCCAGCCTTGGCTGGCTGTCAGTAGTAAGAATTGCTGACGATGCAGGTGGCCACCTCTTTTTGTGACGTGGCTGCAGGTCATAGCCCCACAGTCTTGTGGCCCTGTGAGCCCTTGAAGTCAGTCACAAGTGTTAACGTTTGCAGTACGAGGCCTCACTTTGCAGACACAGCCACATGGCATCCCTCTGACTTGGGAGGGAGCTGTGAATCAAGAATGCTTTTTTTTTTCCTCTGAAGATGAAAGATTTTTAAATTAACTGCATGACATTATGGCTCATCTGTGTTGTCAGCTTTGATTTTGCTGTGACAAAATGATGGCTGCCCCCTGTCAGAGCGAGTGACACCATGCCTGTGAGCACTGTAGCACTGAGGAAAGCATCATTGCAATCTGCATGGAAAGCAGTTTTATTGAGTGGGATGCCCAGGGTGAGGCGAGTGCAGGTGTTACATTCACACAGGGGAGCCGACCTGGCCACCACTCGCTGCAGCTGGTGTTAGCTAAGCCATGCCACCCACAACCCTGTGCCACATGTCCAACTTCCTATTCCATCCCCACAATCAGTCCAAACCGCTGAGGGTGATACTCTCCAGAGGTGTTATTCTGAGCATTCAGAGCTAAATGCATAATCACTAGAAGCAAAATCAGAGCTCTTAAAAGAGCAGCTTTGCAGCTGCCTTTGCAGGGCTTGACAGAGCAAGCAGGAGAGCAGGAGGGAGCAGAAGACTGACCCCTTTTCCTTTTAGAGGGCAGTGCTGTTCATTGTACAACAGCTGCATTTCTGAGCAGGTAAATCCCTTATCGATAACAATCAGGTCAGCAGCAGCAAAGAAGCAGCAAATAATAGAGACCAGCACTGAAGCAGTGCTTCAGATTGCACTGAGCCATACAGAACAGCATCTCACTGTGATGTACTTTCTGTAATGCTCTGTGCAGGGGCTCATTAATTTCCCCTCATTTACATGCACCATAATCAGACAAGTAATTACGGTTCCACCGAGAGGCTTCCATTCTCCCACCACACCATGAGCACAGTCCAGGGTGAAGTGCTCCTTACCATCAGCGTTTCCCAAATTACAGCTTTTCTTTCAGCCAGATGAGCCTTTCCTGCAAGATTTATGCCAGACCTGTTCAGAGAGTCAAGTAAGAGGTGATTTCAAAGGCAGTACGAACCTTTTCATGGGTTTGGGCGAGGCGTCCCTCTCCAGGTTGGAGGATGTGTGCTTCACGTGCATGGCATTGTAGGAGGTGTGGGTGTACTCGTTTTCGTCGCTGTAGTCGGGACCAAGTAATGTTCGAGCCCATGTTCCCATGTCGTAGGGAGGCAGAGTCCCTCCAAATTCAGAGGGCAGGCATTCAGGGTGTATTAGCTGGTGAAGGCTGTTCAGGTTGTTACCATGAAGAAAGATCTTTAACAAATAAAAGAAAGTTCAAAGACATCATCGACTCCTTACTTCATTAAGCACAATAATAGCAGCACTAATGAGGTGTGGAGTGTCATTAGTTGACACTGCAGTTTCAGGTGGGAATTTCTGAAGTGCTCAGGGCTGGCTTGGTGGATGGGAGGGGGGATTTGGGGTGGGCAGCTGAAGAATTATGCTGGCACTCTTCTGAAAACTCCGATTTGCTTGTTTTGGCACATGATACTTTCAGTTTCTTAAGTATCAGATCAGGAGAGGGGGAAGTCAGGAATTATGACGGATTGTTGCTACTGTAAGAGGATAGAGGCTTGTATGGAGAGCAGTGAGAAAAAAGGGTGACAGTGGAGCTTACTGAAAATAGATGTGAAGAGTAGGCCTTCAGCATCTGAGAGAAGAACCAGCCCTGCACCCCAGGACTGACATTTCCCAGGGTGTACCAGGCCGTGTCACTTTGTGCTGCTTCAGCACCATCTGTCTCCTAAACCCTCTTTCTTTTCAGGCTGGTCCTACCCTAGTCAGGCACAACCCAGGGTGGGCTCTGGGGCCTCCTGGGGGATGACCCAGTTGTTGTTTGATGGACTGCAGGCAACAAATGGCTGAGATGACTGCCTGAGCACAATTCACAAGGGTTTCAGTGGAGAAGATCTGCCTCTTCTCCAGTATGAGCAAACAGCCTTCAAGCATGGGCCTTTTTTTGTGGAAACAAGTGAGTTACTAACATGTAAAAACAGTCAATTTGCTGAAGGAATGAAAAAGGAACTTTTACTCCCACAGAAAGAGTCGAGCTGGAGTTTCCCCAAGTTGCAAGTAAGTTCAGCCAGGCCTGATAATCCTTCCACACAGCCAATTCTCTCTATCCCTGGGCATGTCCCAGTAAAACGTATCCACACTTTGTTAGTCATAACACCTTTCTGGTACCTGGCAGAGTTACTGATTTAATCCAAACCATTGCAAACTCTAAGGTTTAATAACAGCAGCAATTCTCTGAGGCTGCATGCAAAATGCAAAGAGAAAAAGAAGAAAGCAGGCAGCTACTCGGTTACTCTGGATCTGCACCTTCCTATCCACCCTCCAGCACCCCACCCCCATCTAATTACCCTTTTCCTTGTCTTGTCTTTCAGGAACGGTTTGATTAGCGTGTATAGGGCATGGATGTACCAGGGCTGATTGACAAAATGGACTCCTCCAAAACGTGCAGGAAAGCTGTCCTATAGAAAAAAAAGAAAGGAAGGCAGTTAAGAAATGCAATGCTTTACTCCGGCAGTCAATAGGAAGGAAGTCAGAAGAATCTGCCTCTTTCCATCTGCAAACGAGCACTGGGCTTGCTCGGAGGGGGCAGGAGGAAAAAACAAAACAAAAGAAAAGCCAAAACCAACCAACCAAAAAAAAAGCCAACCAACCCCCAAAAAATCCCCAAAATAACAAAACAAACAAAAAAAAACCCCAAACTAAAACCAACCAAACAAAAAAAAAAACCCCAAACTAAAACCAACCAAACAAAAAACCACACAAACAAACCACAACCAAAACAACAACAAAAAAAAAAACAAAACCAGGCTCCTGGAAACGTTTCGGTCAGTTTCCTCTGTCAGCAGAGGCGGTCCCTTCGCCCCTCCAAACAGTGAAGCATCAATTGCAGAGGAGATGCTAGTGATTTAAAGTCGGATCTCCAGCCACTTTGCGTGAGCATTTTTTAACTCCATCAGGGCATCTGACTCGGCTGGCCTGGGAAGTGAGAGGGGGTTGGTAGGCACCGCTCCCTCGAGGGAAAGCTTTCTAATTTCTTATTGTGTAGCGCCAGGCAAGCCCCCGGTTCCCACGCACATTGCTGCTCAGAGCTCACCTTTTCACCCTCCGGCCTCCCTGCCTCCCCCTGCTAAAATCATCATTACAATGGCTGACCTTTCGGGGTGAGCAAGCAGCTTATTACAGGGAGGAGGATGGGTGGGAAATGCTGATAAGTGAAGGTGTAGGGAGAGCGCACCATGACAGCACCATGGAAACTGCTGGAACCCTGCTCACGCTCGCTGCCAGGCTGAGCACAAACACCCTCGGCATTAGCATGCAGGTAGTGTCCTGCTGGAGAGGTGTTCGCTATAGCATCCCACCCCACTCTGCCCGCCTGGCACGCTTCATAGAAGAGGAGGTTGCTGCTATGTCTTTAAAGGTTATTGTATATTGTGATGAGTATTTTGTACCTATGGTCTTATCTAACAAATGTCAGTCGGGGAAGGCCCTAGGATTTTTTCTTGTTGCATAAATAATAGGACAACTGCTGTTCCTGTGTGCAAATACGCTTCCAGTGAGAGGAGAGAGGCTCGTCCCTCTGCTGTGAAGGGAGATTCTGATGAAGCCGTCCTCATCCTGTGTGCGCTCCTAACCCCTACAGCTCGGCATGTAAAGCAGAGCAGAATCAGGTCTCTTCCTTCAGGGCTTTGGCTCTGGGACTCAGGCAGGTTCCTTCCCTCCACAATTAGTACAGGGTGTCCTGCGGCTTTCTCCCACCTTCCTCCAGAGCATCAGAGATTGAGCATAGCTGGTGACAATACAGAGTGGATTTGTGAGATGGTATGAAAACTCCCCTTATACACATGCTTGGTAGAGCTTCTGCTCTTCTTCAAGGTCAGTTTTTCCCCCAGATTTAGCACTGTGTATGCATCTACCACCTCCTGCCATGCAGTGCAAATGTGCATGCTCTTTAGCACTGGCCATGGATTGCTATGACACTCACCCTAAACCATACTCAGGTAACATTTGTGAGCAGCCACAGGCTTTAAGTGATACCTTTTTCTTTTGCTATACAGTAGTATAAACTGCTTCCAACTCAGATAGGTCAATTGACCTGAAATCACTACAAATTTCAGTACTGGATGTTCCTTGGAGACTATTGGGTAATCAGGCCAGCCTGCAAGAGGACAAGCAGTGCAATATCACAGGTGATCCCATTTTAAATTCCAGTAAAGCATGAACTGAGCTTTTGACCCCAGTTGGTCTGGAGCCTTCCACAAGAAAGATGTGAACCTGATAGAACAAGTCCAGAGAAGAGCCACAAAGATGATCAGAGGTTCAGAGCACCTCTTCTAAAAGACAGGCTGAGAGAGTTGGAGTCATTCAGCTGGGAGAAGAGAAGGCTCTAGGAAGACTTCATTTCTTATGAAAAGGAGGGAGAGGGACTTTTTATATGAGTAGATAGTAACAGGACAAGGTTTTATACTGAAATAGGGCAGATTTATATTAGCTGTTAGGAAGAAATTCTTTCCTCAGAGGGTGGTGAAGTACCATACCAGACTTCCCAGAGAAACTGTGGATTCCCAATCCCTGAAAGTGTTCAAGGCCAGGTTTGATGGGGTCCTGAGCAACAGGATCTAGTGAATGGCATGCCTGCCTGTGGCGGGGGCATTGGAACTAAACGATCTTTAAGGTCCCTTCCAACCAGGCCTTTCTATGGTTCTGTTTTATGATTCTATGATTCTTTTTAAGGATGTTCTGTTGAGGTGCTCATTTTCAATGAAGATAACTGTATTTCCACTGCTGCTGGAATATTCATTAGAGTTTAGGGATGCAGCTCTGACTGAGATAAACTACTGCAGTGCTGCAAGTTGCAGTGACTTCAACTGAGCTGAGTTGAGAAACAGCTGCAGAGAGTCTGGGCCCACCTAGAAAAAACATGGGCTCACAGAAGGGTGAAGGGAAGCCCAAAATGATTTTCTACCATGTGATAACCTCAAATTGTATTTTAGAGCAGGCCAGAGCCAAAACATGTCCATCTCATGCAAAATTCACTTATTCAGTTGCCTCCCTCATGCATGGCAATTAAAATTTTAAGATTTGAAACTTTTCAAAGATTTCTTAAAAAAAAACCCTTAATCTGGAATGTTTGCCTTTATTTGTCTTCATTTATTTATTTGTTTGTTTGTTTTACAGAATCACACAATCACAGAATATGCTGAGTTGGAAAGGACTCACAAAGATCGAGCCTGGCTGGATCCCTTCAAATCTATGGGGTCTGATGGGATTTATCCCACAATCCTCAAAGAGCTATCTGATATCATCACAAAACCTCTCTTGATGATTTTTGAGCAGTCTTGGGAATACGGAGAGGTCCCAGCTGACTGGAAGCTGGTAAACATTGTCTTGCTTTTCAAGAAAGGCAAGGAGGACCCTGCAAACTACAGGCCTGTCAGTCTCACTTCAGTGCCTGGGGAAGTTATGGAGAAGACTATTCTGGGAGGTATTGAAAAACATCAGAAAGACAACACAGTAACTGGTCACATCCAGCATGGCTTCATGCAGTGAAAGTCCTGCTTATCAAATCTGATTTCCTTTTATGGCAAGGCAACCAGCCTAGTTGATCAGGGGAAGCCAGCTGATGTAATTTTTTGGATTTCAGTAAAGCTTTTGATACTGTCTTTCACAGGATCCTCTGGACAAAATGTACAGCATGCAGTTGGATAAACACATCATGTGGTGGGTGAGCTCATGGGTCAAGCACAGACGGTGATGGTGAATGGGGTGACATCAGACTGGTGACCTGTCACTAGTAGGGTTCCACAGGGCTCTATCTTGGGCCTGTGCTCTTCAATGTCTTCATAAAGGACTTGGGCCCAGGACTGGAAGGGATACTAAGCAATGTTGCATGACACAGAACTGTGAGGAGCTGCAGGGAGGCTCTGCAGAGAGACCTCAACAAATTAGAGGACTGTGAAATTACCAACTGTATGAAATTCAACGAGAGAAAATACCAGATTCTGCACCTGGGATGGGGCACCCCCGCAAGTATGTGCAGACTGGGGAATGAGATGCTGGAAAGGGACCCGGGTGTCCCGGTTGATGGCAAGTTGAATATGAGTCAGCAGTGCCCTGGCAGCCAGGAGGGCCAACTGTGTCCTGTGGGGGCATCAGGCAGAGCATCGCCAGCTGGGCGAGGGAGGGCACTGTCCCCCTCTGTTCTGCCCTGGTGTGGTCTTACCTTGAATATTGTGTGCATTCTAGGGCACCACAATATGAGAAAGATATAAAGCTATTAGAGAATGTCCAAAGGAGGGTAACAAAGATGGTGAAGGGCCTGGAGGAGAAGCTGTATGAGGAGCAGCCAAGATCACTTGGTCTGTTCAGCCTGGAGACTGAGGGGAGACATTGTAGTCTAAAACTGCCCGTGAGGGGAAGCAGAGGGGCAGGCACTGATATCTTCTATTTTTTTTAATTGATTTTATCATTACTTCTATATCTGTCAAGCTGTCTGCCATCCCATAAGTCGTATCTCTAAAGAAGAAGTTTTGGACACCCTTGCTCTTTGCGGGTAAACTGCCACAGCTGTTCCCAGGCTGTCGTGTAGCAGCACAGGTCAATGTAGAAGATACAGTCTGAGTCTGAAGCATAAGACAGTAAAGGAGAGATGAGAAGCAGGGCAATAACTTTAAGAAACAGAGATTTATACAGACTGGAAAAAGAAAATTGTTTTGCCTGCTCACTGGAATGCACGAGTAATATTAGTCACAATCTTCAGTGAGAAACGTCAGTTGGACTTAATTTCCAAGGGAGAGCATGTCTTTTTAGAACATGTTGACTAGCCTTAACAATACCACATTACACAGAAAGGTCTGAATATTGAGAACTATAGGAACAAGCCAGAGGTTTCAACTGGCAGTCTGCCTCTGGAAAAGGTTGACTAAAGATCAGGATGTGCTTTCCTATATAGAAAATTAATTTTATGTTCACTCAACATATATTATTGAGTCTATAAAATAGACTTTGTCTGCTACCTTTGTAGATTAAGCATGTGGGAAAGCCCCTCATATAACAATTTTATTTAAAGGCAATTGGTTTCTTTTCATTCTGAAGATAACCCAAAAATGCACAATTCTTGAAAAGGAAGCATGATGGTCAGGAAAAATAACAAACACCAAAGAACATTTCTTTCTGTGTGTAAGTTTCTGCTGAATTTTGTTCCTTGCCCTATTAAGCACAATAAGCTCAATTTGACCTTCATCCCTCAGTCCACCTGCATTTGTAAGGCTGTCAGTTAGAACAAGGACAAAGACTTTTTTTTTTTTTAAACCAAAGAAATTTGATATGGGAATCATCCAGACACTATTTGGAACTGCAACATACTAATTTTGCAGGAGTCCCTAATTAGAGCAGAGCTGTCTTGGAAAGAAAAGCTCCCGTCTGGAGGTCTGCCTTATGCAGCTCCAGGAAGATGTATGAGACATTTCCCACACCCCACTTAGTGTCTCGGCTGCTTTCCCTGGGGCAAGGTGAAAGTAGCTGAAATTGATTTTCTGCTGGAGAGCTTTTGCTTTTAGGAATTCTCTTTTGATTTCTCATGTCTTGTGATTTCTTGGGAAGGTGTGTTTTATAATGAGGTACATTTTTTTTGAGTCTGCTGTGAAATGGACCCTGGGATCATGGAGCCTTTTCTTAATCTGATTCCTTGTCAAAAATACCCAATTCTGAGAGTATATTTACATTTTATTGCAGAGGTATAAATAACATGAATTGGACTAATTATTTTGGGGTGTACCTGTGTGTTATCTTACTTCACAGATACTCATATACATTGATGAGGCCTCCTTTCAGTTGTCTCTTCTTGAGGCTCAACAGGCACAACTCCCTCAGCCTTTCTTTGTAAGAGAGATGCTCCAGTTCCTTAATTATCTTTCTTGCCCTCTGCTGGACCTGCTCCAGGAGCTCCATGTTTCTCTTATACTGAAGCACCCAGAATTGGACACAGCATTTCAGATGTGGTCTCACCAGGGCTGAGAAGAGGGTCGTGACCACCTCCCTCTACCTGCTGGTAGTGCCCTTTCTACAGCACCCCAAGATACCTTTGGCTTTCTTGGCCACCAGGGCACACTGCTGGTTCATGGACAGTTTGTTTTCCACCAGGACCCTGAGGTTCTTCTCCACAAAGCTGCTTTCCCTCAGGTTGGCTCCCAGCTTGTGCTGGTGTATAGGGTTATTCTTCCTCAGATGCAGGACCCCGCAGTTGCCTTTGTTGAATTTCAGATGGTTCCTCTCTGGCCATTGTTCCATCCTGTTGAGGTCCTTCTGAAGGGCTGCACAGCACTCTGGGGTATTGGCCACTCTTCCTAGCTTCGTGTTGCCAGTGAACTTGCTGGAGAGGCATCTGTTCCTTCATCTAAGTCATTGATGAATAAGTTAAATTGGTCCCTGGTGGGCACCACTATAACAGACCTCCAACTTGACCCTCTGCTGCTGACTATGACCCTCTGGGATCCGCTGTTCGGCCAGTTCTCCCATTCAGCCAGTTCTCAATCCACCTCACTGTCCACTTATCCAACTCACATTTCAGTGAAAGGATTCTAGCTATTTTCTTGGGCAGCTGGCTCACTCCAGAGTCGGACCAGACCTTCTTCACTGGGACCTGAAGTGAACTAAAACAAAGAATATACCTAACTATTCTGCATTGGCACCTTCCTGGACCAGTGTAGGCAAACCGAGAGATTGAAAATTGTGCAAACACAGGATTTTGGTTGTTTCAATGAAAGCAGGGTCATTGATGGGACTTTTCTTTTGCCCAACTTGTCTTTGTTTTGCTTTATATATTTGTTTCTTTACTGTTTTCAGTTATTCTCTCCCTTATCACCCCCAAAGAAAAGAAAGAAATTAACACTTGAGTGTCAGGGTGGAGCTGCCAGAGACACCCCAAATCCATACAGACCTCAATGTATCTTTCATTTCAGATTGGAGAGGTGTCTCCAAACTTGCAGGTCAGGGCAAAATGTCACAGAGATGTTTCCCTTCTCCGCTCAGAACTCCCACAGAAGAAAATTTCTGAACTGAATCTGGGAGTGAAAACATTTAATAAATAATGTACCATTAAGTAGCTTGGAAGTGATACCTATAAGGTAAATGAGAAACAATTTTTCTTTATTTCTGCCTGTTCTTGCCATCACATCTATTTCTTTTGGCATGAGTATGCGTAAGAAACCTTTTACTATGGTGTTGTTCTGAACTGCCTGAAAGCTAAAAATCAACATGGTCTTCCAGCATCTCCTCACACTAAAGTGTGTCAGGAAAGCAAAATGATCTTTGGAATACAAAAAATAATAAATCCAACCTGATGCTCAAGGTCATTCCTTTCAAACTGCATGAATAGGCATCACAGACCAAAGACCTGAGCTCAATATCCATATTATAGCCTATTTCTAGGTTACCACCACACACAAGCATTTAAAAAATGTTTTCATAACCTTTAACCAGAAGAGAAAATGCACACCTTGCCATCCTCTGGAATTTCAATTTCAACCATGCTTGCCAGTTTTCTGCAAATCCAAATATAATCCCCCTTGAAAGAAAATAATTTCTATCAGATTCAGGAAGATATCAGTCATAAACAAAACTGTTTAAAGCAAAAGGTCGTGTAAACTGAGGATAAAAACAGCATCTTCATGCCTGTGCACTTATATAATCAGTCCCCGTGGTGGATTAAAACTCCCACAGATTGTATTAATAGTTCAGGAAGATTTTATTAATAGTTCAGTCATAGTTTCTCCATGGAGAATTTCTGTGAGTGTGTGATTTTAATGGATTGGCACAATAAGGAAAGGAGGCTTTCCACTCTCCACCTCTGGATCCAAATTCAGCCTCTGAAAGAGTGATAGTGGCTGAAAGTTGTTGGTCCTGGATTTTATGACTTTGTCAGATATTGGATAGGTGTCTAGCAAAAACTAGTTCCTGAGCGCATTTGACTGAATTCCGCATAATTCAGTCTGGTATGGACAGAGTGGGCTGTTGAATAGTGCATGCTAGGAGAGAAGGCAAAATGTCTCCCCATTGCTACAGCTTCAGCTTGTAATTTTAATTGATCTCCTAAGAGATGGATGTTTAGTTCGGCAGGAGGCAGTGGGGAACAGCAGCAGGACTGGAGGCCATGAGGACCCTGGGACTGAGCTGCTCCTGCACCTCTTCAAGTGTTTCCTGGGGCTGCAGCAGCCAAGGCTGCTCCCCCTCACCCTCTGCAGTGCCTGCTCTGATCCCAGGCACGTTTCCAATCTCCATCCCGACAAGTTGCTCGTCTTTCTGTTATCTCGTTTTGCTCCCCTGTGTTTTTGAAGAGATGGGACTGCAGAATTAATGTTGCCGATGGCAATAATTGCAAATCGTTTGCTTCTACCTTGGCATGCCCTCAGAGTACACAGGGCTTGGAAATAGCTGTAGACTAGGGGGAAAGCATTAAAAAGAAGACATTAGTGCTAGCAGTATGGCAGTCCTGACCTGCCTGAACACAAAAGTAAAAAGAAATCTTGCAACTGTGAAGCATTCATTAATTTGGGGTAAGCTGTGACTGTAACTGCTCACACTAAAATGCCCTCTTTTCTTTGAAGCACACAGTTGCAAAGGATTGGAACAAAATCACAGGAAATTGTGAGTGCTTGGTTTATTTTTACATCACATGCCCACATATGTAGATGAGGATGCTCTGAAGCACTTCTGTCAGAGAAGCAGAACTGAAAAATGAACACTGGGATTCATTCCCCTAAACATTTTTTCATTATGTTTGTTATCTCTCCTGCTACACTCAGTAACTTTTAAAATTCAGTCATTTGCAGTGGGTTTCTCCCAGTCATTATTGCACACTATTGAGGTCCTACAGAGCATCTGTTCTTGGGTGTTGGCAGATGGCACCAATAAATCAGGTTATAGAACACAGATTTGCTCAGTAAACTTTGATTCGTCCTGATAGAATCATGCTGTCATGTCATCTGGTCTAACAAAATAACTTGTAACCTTGGGGCAAAAGGGGGATTTCTTCACTGCCTTTTTACAAGAAACCCTTTACTTAACCAGCTCAGAAAAATTTAGAAACAGAAAATTTCCCAGAAGCAGTGACTCTGTTGGATTGTCACCATACCCTGGTACTACATTTTTTGCTTGTCATGTGCCCCAGTTTCATGCACTTAAGGCACAGACTAAGGCTCCCTCCAGAAACAAAGAAAAAGAGATGAATAAATTATATTGAGAGTGAAAGAGCATGTTCATTCAGGGGGTTGGTTGAGTAGGTACACAGAGAAGAGAGGAATTCAAAATGTGAATAAAAAATAATACAACAAAGAGCACTGACACACTAATTTGGAAGTAGCCCATTCATGTGTGTGACTGGGGTGCTCCAGTTTGTGCCAAACTAGGTCAGATTAGGTAAAGCCAGATGAGAATGCTTTTGGTGGAGCAGGAAGAGTGACAGTCACCTGCTAAGCTAAGGCGTGGTAGCTTGAGTCACAGGCAGCATGGGAAAGGACATGATTTAGCTGGAGGCCATTTTTCGTAGTTAGTTTAAGAACTTGCTATGATCTTTGTAACCAGCTCCAGCAAACTGAGCTAAATTGTCTCCAGTGTCCTGATTTTTGGTGTAAACTGTAGCTCAGGAACATGTTTATATTCAGCTTTCCTAAGTGAGGGTGACTGCAAGCTGAGTTGCTTCTATTCCTGTATCTCACTGAATGTGAATGTCTGAAATTAGTTGTGGGGGAAGGGAAAAGCAGAAGGAAGACCATCAAAGCTGAAAGTAGTTTTGGGCTTAATTAGATATGGCAAAATGTGCTGGGCACAGAGCAAACCTGGCCTGGAGGCTTGCTGGATGAGCACAGGTGCTGCTGACTGAAGTGTGTGACCACAGGTGGGCTGGGATGCTTCACACTCCATGGATACCAAGCCCTTGACTGTGACCTACAAGTGTCCTAGTTACAGCAGCTGGGACCAGCTTATCACCACGTGGGTATAACTAAAACTTTGTATTCTACACCCTCTGATGGACTGTTAATAATGGATCATTTGCAGAAGGTGCCCAGGGCATACCTGACCCCTCAGGCTGCAGACTGGGGGTTAAAGGACCCAGTGAGACAGGAGAGTGTTCCTGTCTTCACACCAGTGACTCAGCTGTGATAACTCCTCTCTGGGAAGGTATTGGCACCTTCACACTCAGCCTGAGGGGTCATCTCTGATAACAGGTCATCAAAGATTCTAAAAATATCCCATGACTCACAGAATTAAATCACCCATTGTGAAATTCCTCTGGGAGGTACTGGGCATTCCTACCTGAACCTGAGCATATATAATCTTCGGGTTTTGGGACTTTGGGTACCACTTGCTGGATGCAGGGGAGAACCAGAATCTCAACAGGACTGTGACTGCCACTGTCAAAAAGACTGTGACCATCATCCTCACCAACAGTTTTATTTTCCTTTTACTTTGTAGTCAGGGGGACTGTGTGGTGCTCAGCACAGGGGCCAATGAACACCATTCTGTTCATGCGCCAGGGTGCTAGGTTATACATCTGTTCTTTGTGGGTTAAAACCAATTTTATTCTCTATCATTGTATTTATTGTAATCTTTTTAGTGAATTGTAACTCTGACTTGTAATCTCTCGAGTCGGGTTCATTTCTCCCACTGGTTTGCCTTTAAACCAGCACAACAAGCTTTAGTTGTTCACTCAAAATCTTCATCTTCAGAAAGTCCTTGTGTAAGTGTTAGGTTTCTGAGAGAAGTGACCTCATTCCAATCCTTTCCTTGACATCAGGAGATAAAGCCATGCTGTTTGTCTCCACTTGAGCTGTTGGTGGGTGCTTGTGGGGGTGAGTTGCTCTCAGTTTTGGGGGTCTGATAAAGAGACAAGCGGCTTTTTGTAGCCAGATTTTAATGCGGGGCCTCCTGAAGCAAAATGGTTACCAGCAGAATAAGCACCTCCACCAGAGAAAGTAACAGTCAGCATCAAGACAGCTTTAAAAGAGGAGCTTCCTAATTCCCTTGCAGCAAAAAAAGAATCCATCCAGGAACATTTTGTTTGGCACTGATAACTTGACCCTCCAAAAATGTTCTATTTTTAATATACACTTCTTGAAAACGAATAACTTAGGGATTATTTTTGAAAGTAATTTTTTTTAAGTTATGATTTAGACAAAATTAATTACTGCATTTAACCACTACAGCAAAAAGCATTGCTATATTTCTTAGCTGACCTGATCTAAAACTCTCTCTCCTAGCTATTTCTATCTCCATAGACAGGCCTTGCACCCATCCTGAAGTGGATCTGTGGGACACTGGTTGAAAGCACAGCGAGTGAAGGAGTTAGGGCAGAGAAGAAGATGTCACTGAGGCAAATCCACTAGGATTTAAAAGGTTGTTGGAAGGAGAGAGTTGAGTGCATGCAAAATGTTAGGACTGAAGACCATAACATACAGCACCTTATTTCTTGTCCAGTACTGAGATTTTAAACAAAAAAAAGGCATACAGAGACTGTCTCTTTAGATATACATTGGTATGCTGAAAATCTCTGCATCATATATGTAAAATATTTATTCTATATTTCTTCACATTATCATTTGCTATGTGTATACACACACACACACACACACATGCTCTCTGCTGAAACAGCTTTGTGTCTGAGCAAAGGGCAGTGAATGCCAAACTCCCATGGTGAGGACAAATGCCCACAGCATTAGTTAAAGTCAGTCAAAGAAAAGCAATTAAAAAGGTCTTGTGGCACTTGCATTTCTTCTCGGGAGACCTATTGACTTTGCAGAGAAGCTTCTCATTTCTGCCTGTGGAAGCGCCAAGGTGTTAAACAGAATTCCTACAGTTGCATTACACTTGTGTTGTGATTGAAAGCTGATGATGGAGAAAAGGAAATTTTGTTATTTATAGTTCTAGACAACCTATTTGGTGCTGAACAGAACTGAGATCTAGCCTGGCTTGAATAAAGCGTGGAACCATCTTAACGCTTCTGCTTTTGCATTAGAGTGGCATGGAAAGGAGATTATAAAATATCATTGTGATGAGATTATAACCTAGCATGGTCAGAAGAAAATGATCAAGAAATTTTTTTTATCGGCATTCATTGACTGACTAAAACAAAATATTTGATAGAAATTATTCATTTTCTGGTAAGCTTCTTTGCATCTAGCAGTAAGTTAAGATCTTTTGTGTTGACTCCTCCATTGACTCCTCTTTGAAGGTATCACAGGGTCATAGCACCCATTTTCTCAGGGCTATCTGTTAAACAGAAGCTAGATTCCCATCTTATTGCACTGAGGGTTTCATATTTTACTCTAATTTGTTTGAGATCGAAACCTTGTTTTAAAATGGAAGGTTTCCCTTCACCTAACTCTTGCAGAACCGCTTTTAAAAGCAATTTCTGTAGTCTCTGTTGTCTTTGACAAATGTACTCTGGTTCCATGGTGAAGATATTTTTTAAATTCTTTATTCTCTTTCAACAGAAGTCTGGGTATGCGTGTATCTGTGTCTGTGAGAAAACCCTGCAAACTACTTTGTTTTAAAAGCAGTCAAAATGCTAAATGCCTGCTCAGTGCTGGAAACCAGCAATAAGAGACAACTCACGCTGCATTAGATGAACACCTGAGAACAGCAACACCTTTTCTTCATATACAGTCTCTTATACTTCAGACCAATAGAAGCCTGGGGAGAAAAACCCACCTTTGACTATTTGCTTGATTTAGTCTCTGTCCTTGTTCCAGTCTTTTTTCAAGATTCCTTTGCTTTCTTACCCCTTTATGCTTAAGGGAAAGCTGGTTTGTGTATTTGTGTTTCACAAGGTCCCATACAGTCACAGGGCTGATTTGACAGGAGCAGACCAATGAGTCAGTTCTACAGTAAAATCTAATCTCTTTGTGTCTGCCCTTCTGTGATCTCTTTCCTTACTTTTTTTTTTTAATAACACAGCAGTGCCGTGTTAATGAGAAACTTGAAAATTACTTAATTTACTTGAAACAAATTTTGAGATGAAAAAAGAATAAAGTAATATTAAAGATACATATACAAAGATTTAAAGATGCATCGTGGGAAATATCTTTAGGAAAGCTGTTTTTACAGTGACAGACAGCATTTCAGGCTTCATGACATTTTCTACAACCTGCATTTAAGAAACAAGTTATGGAGATCATTTTGCAGTGAGGAGCGTTTTACTATGCAGTGCAGAGAACACGCTGATATTTTTTGCCTGTGGTCATAAAAGCAGGCATTGCTAATAGCACCACCAACTACTAAGATTGTCTGATATTCCATTTGCAGATTGTTTGCTTGAGTTACACATTTTGGACCCAAAAATTTCAACAGGGAGCTAGGCATGTTTCTATGGGAACAGTTGTGGAGGCTTGGGGTGAGGAAGTGATTTGAGAGCTTCTCCATGGGCTTGGGGGTAGTAATGTACTTTTCTGCACTTCAAAATATTTTGATGACTATTAGAGAGTGATGATTTAAACCTCAGAGCCATTGGGGCATAGACCCAACCTTTCACATGGGATTTTCCTAGTGCACATAATTTTACCGACACAGCGAGAATTTGCAGCTCTGGGTATGCATATGCCCAAACCCATTCATGGAAGTTTGGAGGTTGAGATGTTTCATAAGATGGACTAGTCATAGTGAAACACTCTTGCCTTACAAGCTACTATGAGTCAAAATCGTTGGAGTTCATTAGTTATGTTTTTCCAACAGAGAGACTTCAGTCCTGACCCACAGGTGGGAGGCAGTGCTCTCGCTGCAGTAGTTTCTCCTGGAGGTGTCGTAAACCAGAGGTGGACTCAGGGTCTCCTGAAGTTGTACTTTGATACTAGAATTTTTCCTTTTCTAAGTGTGTGACTTTGCAATTTTAATGGGGTTTTTTTGTGTCCTGCTCACCTTGGCAAAGCTTGGCAACAGTCAGTGCTGCTCATCACATAATCACTCAGAATCAGGCCTTTTGTCAGTTTGGCAGCATTAAATGCCTCATAAACTTTGTACTCTTTGCTACATAAAATATATGCTTATACTCTCTGCAACAGCTCTCTCATTTCCATAACACAACTTCCCTTCAGTTCACACTTTGCTTTACTGCCACCATAACTCTGACTTCTAAACAACTTTAAAAGATAGCAGTAGGAAAATGATCTCTGCTGTCTCTGTAGGTGCAAGGAAAGCAAGGCACTAATGAGTGCAGCTTCCCAGTCTTTCCATGATAATCAGCCAAGCATGGATATTAGACTGTGGGCATAATACCAGGACACTGTTTCAGCCCTTTGACAGCCTGAATATTATCACCTGCTCCAACTACAGTCCCTGAACAAGAGGAGTCTGAGGGTTACCAGTGTAACCACCTGAGTGGTACTTTTACTGCCTATCCCAAAAGGTTATTTTTAATTGTGTTTTCAGTCACCATACCATCAGTCTGCAAGCTAGTGATTCCTCTATTCCCCAGTTCTACTCCTAAAAATTTGTTCTTATTATTTTTTCTAAATTTAAGAGCAGGGAAAAATAAAAAGACCTCTGAATTTGCTAAAACTTCACCTTATAGGAAGTGTGACCTTATTTTTCAGCCACGTCGGATTAAAAAGCCATACAAATTTTCATTCTTCTCTTTCTTCTCATGCTGCTTTAAAGTCATGCACTAAGTAGTATTACATGAAGTCTTAAATGAATTAGTCTTTTTCCACTAAGAAGACTGGAGTATCCTCTCTCATATTGCTGGAGGTCATTAAATTTGCTAGGTAGATACAGGGCAATCTATCTGTACCTTCTCCTTTGAAAGCTTCCCATCTAGAACTCTTTCCACCTGATAGCAGGTGCATCCACCTTATTAAAATCCCGGTGCTGCATACCAAGGCGCTTGAGTGTCATTTACCTTGAATTTAGCATGTTGGTCTGAAGGGATTTTGTTTGCAGGGCTGGCATACAGTGTGGGTGAAAAACTGAAGTTTCTGGAATGCAAGTGTTGAGACCAGAGGTACAAAGTCTGCTTCATGGTTATTTACTAATGCTTTTTTTCTCTGAAGTTAATACTGGAACCAATACAGCTTAATGCCTTTATAAATAACATGGATGATGCCAGGGATTAACAAACCCTCAGAAGTTTTGCTGGTGGTTCCAGTCTGTGAAGTAGAGTTGATAATACTGAGGTTAAATCAGGAGTCTCTATTGAGAGGGATCCTCACAGGCTGGAGAGACGAGTTGTTGTGAACCACATACACAAATGCAAATTGTTTCATCTTTAGAAGATAAGGAAAAGTGGTGCACAAGGAAGGAAAAAATCAGGGAGGTGGTGGAGTCACCATCCCTGGAGGTGTTCAAGAAACAACTGAACATGACAGTGCTATGGTCTAGTTGATAAGGTGGTGATCTGTCAAAGGCTGAGCTCAGTGATCTTGAAGGTCTTTTCCAACCTAAGTGTTTATGTGATTCTGTGATGTTAGGCAGAATAATCCCACGCAGTAGGACAGGTCAAGCACTAAATGACTATAATACAGCTTTGCAGAAGAGGACCTGGGCATCCTGATGGACATGTTGACTATGAGACAAGAGTGTATTCATATGGCAAAAGTAGCCAACTGTGTTATAGGCTGCTCTAGCAAGGTCATAACAAGTGGGTGAGGGAGGTGATCTCATCAACACCTGTGGGAAAACACATCTGGAGTGCTGTGTCCATTTCTGACCTTCCTTCTGCAGGAGAGGCTCACATGTTGGAGTGAGTCTATCACAAGCTGTCAAGACAGCTGAAACACTAGAACACATTTTCTCAAAAGGCTGTGGGAACTCCATTTGTCAAAGATGCTCATATTGCAGCCAGAAAAGTCCTTGAACAACCTGATCTAAACCCAATCTTGGTTCTAACTTCAAAGCTTGCCCTGCTTTAAGCTATGAATGGGATCCAATCCCTTCCAACATTAATTATCCCACAATTATGTGGTGTTTTCTATGTGCAGGTATGTGTGCATCTGAAGTTGTCAAGCTGTTCCTGCCCTGTAATTTACTGACTTAGGTTCCACAGTTATTGTTGACTGATCATTGATTATTCAGGTCTTCAGGTTACGGTTTCCATTTAAAGCTGAAGCTTTTATCATCTATAAAATATGCCACAGAATTTATTATAGACAAATGGGCAGGAAGGTAAGGTTTATTTATGATATGCTTTGCTGCAAACCCGATATTATGAGCATAAATGACAGCAATAAACCAAAGAAAATAATCTGTTCAGACTTTAGGAAAATCTATATCACTAACTCCCTGCAATGAACTGTTGTTCCAAGAATGAATGATTTCCTTGTTATCAGGAATGTGCCAGGTGAACAGAAGTCATCAGAAAATCTGCATTCCCTATTAGCTGCTACAGAATTTCACACGTACCCCAACGCATATTCATCTTGCTTATGTCCATCAACTTAATTAAAACCTCTCCATTATTGAAATCTATAAATGGCACAGAAAGGTATCAGAGTTTAGGAAAGAGTGTTCATTTATGCAGTTCACTGGACAGCTTTCCAGTAGTGCTAGGTTGTTTCTGGTAGGAATTAAACTATTTCTGTTGGATGTCTGTCAATTTAGAAAACATTTGGAGATTGCAACCAGGCCAATGTTTTTCTGCGAGTGCTAGTGTATTGCTGGATGCTTTGCAGATCCCTCATCTGAATTCTTCTTGTCTTGTTTTTTTCTCTTTTAGCAATAACACACTTTTATTATACGTATGCAGTAATGTGCATGTATGGTACATCTTTGCACAAAAATTGAAGATAAAGTCCCCTGACAACACACTTATAATGCAGAGGTTACACTAATATATTTCCCTGCTTCTATTAGGATCTGGCTGGAAAAGTCGCTTCACTGCTTATTGATGCCATTCTTTCTGAAATTTTATGAACAATCTGTTAGCAAACTTTCTTTTTATTTTTTTTCCATCCCTAATGCTCTGCTCTAAGCACTATATTGTTTCAATTTTTCATCAAAACAAATCTTAGGTGCACTGTGCTGTACAATCTGGCAGAGACTACTCTCTTAAAAAAACTCTGCTACTTGAACTGGTAGAGTTTTGTGAAGGGGTTCAGGTTATGAAGGCCTGCTCACTATGAAATCCACCACTGAATGAAGAAAATTCTACACTCATGGTGATTACTGAACAACTGATTTTCCCAATGATAAATAGCAAGAAAACAGGAAAGTTAAACAACTTGTCAGCACCAAAATTCTTTCAAACCATATAAGAGAGTTGGAGTAATTTGCCCAGTACATCAGTCTGTACCCAGAAGTGCCACTGGAAGGTAGCTTAATTTCTGATAGAGAAGTTGTGAAGTACCTTGATTGTTAAATATATTTTCCCATTAAGTTGGGAAGAGAAGGTTAATTGTGAAAGATTATTACAGCACTTTGAGCATGACATTCAAGCTAAAATGAAACCATGTTTGTTTTTAAACAGACAATACAAAGAAGATGATAAAAAATTAGTTGTGATTTACAGAAAGTTTAAAAAAAATTAAAATTTTGGAATTCAGTTTGTGATAAGATCATGGTTAGATTCAGAGACTGAATTAATTCAGTGGACAGACAATTGCTAGCAGCAATTGAAAAGGAAACTAGTGATCCTTCCAGGAAATAAAGGAGCTCTCAACAGAGTATAGAATAGAGATGAAAGGGTCAAGATGGTCCAGGGCTCATCTCCCCAGGAAAGTTTCTCCTGCCATAATTCAGGCTACAATAAGAGAAGCCTATTGCTCTAGGGAGACAAATATAATGAAGAAGAACAAGTGAAGGTATTGCGCTTACAGATCATGTAGAAAGCATGCAAAACACTGAAATATTTAATTTGCGTAAGAATGACCTAAAAATGGCACCTCTTGCAACGTCTCAGATGAGAAACTGAAAAGGCACTAACATGTTGGGAGGTGACCTTATGTAACTGGGGCATCCACATATGCATGATCATTATCTCTTCAGGAAATTATTTCTTCAGAATGCCATTGGGTTGTGCTTGGAGCCAAAAGACTTTTGCTTGGAAATACAAAATATTTGACGGTGTAAACAGTACTAAGTTACACAGAAATTATGCTATACATGGGGGAACATACTATCTGGAGGCCTCAAATAATTCAGAAATTCTGATATAAACTGAAAAAATTAAGATCTAAAATGTAGAGATATATTGCAGAGATCCCCATGGGAATGTCTTTCCCAGCAGACTCCTCACATGGGGGAACTGCAAGGAAATTTGCAACTAATCTAGCTGCCTGCAGCAGCAGCTTGAGAGGGCTACTAAGATACAAACGGGAAAGGTAGGTCATAACCCAGCCTGTATTTTACATTGTAAAGTTACCATTGGCACCAGTGATGCACTGGAGGTCACATGAATTCTGAAGACAAGATATCTGTGCTTGTCAGGCAGCTGTCAGAGTCACTTTGGCCTCACAGGTGTCTTTGGATAGAGCAAAGCAGCAAGTCCAGTATGGTTTGTTAAATGATGCTAGCAGGGATAAAGGTGGAAAGCAGTCATGCCAATGTGCAGTAGACTTGTCCTGGATGCAAGTGACATTGCTGCACCAGAGGGACACAAGCAGAGGTGGAATAGGTGCTCTCATCTGAGACAGATGAGCTCCAGGACACACAACAGCAGAAACTGAAGGACCTGGCCATGGCAGAAATGACAACATGGGTACTACAACTGAGAACCAAGGAACAATGTGACATTATGGCACAAGTTAGGACTTAACTTGGTAATTGATGGTCTTTGCTTTTCTGAATTGCATTAAAAATCAGTGATGGTGTGCCTAGAAAGGGGAACTGTGGGAAAATACAGAACTTGCAAAAGGACCTTAAAACAGCCACTTGGTAATAAATGATTACTAGTCCCTTCCCCACTTCCATCAATCTAACCATTATCAGTTTATTACGCCTTTTGTTGCTGTGCTCACAGTTTGGAGTGGAAACAAGAAACAGCACTTTCTTTGTATTTCCTTTAAAAGTGGCAGGAACAACCTCTTTTCCCTTGCAGGGGATTGGATAAGGTCTCCCACACTGCTTACAGAAACTAGATTGGTAAGAAGAAGTAGTAAAGATGAGAAAACAAGAAGGAGGAAGAAGGAGGTAGTAAATGTGTTCTCCCCAATGAAATTCTCCCAACAGGATAACTTCTGTGGCTTCAGATCCCCTGATCATAATAGCAAACCATCTGCTCATGTAAAGAGGACACATCAAGAAAGGATATCTGGCTTAGTCACCTGGTCACATCATAGCTCTGCAGGGTTTATTTTATTTTAGTAAAAAGATTTTAATTTTCAACCCTGTTTCTCCATTCATCAAATGTTTTTTGACGTTGCTTTTATAGTTTAACCTGATAATTCTTCTAAAAAAACTTCATGCAAGACAAATAATCAAGCACTTTATGAACTTATATGGCTAGTACCATCAGAAATTGCAGTAACAGCATAACTGCTGCTAAGGTATTATGAAATTAGATACCCTGCAAGTTAAAGCATGAAAAGACTTTTTACAATAGGAGCATCAGCCATGTTAAATACTAGTGACAACCATGGATATGCACAACCCTGGTGTTCACAGCAGGGGTGCAGGACTCAGCTCTCCATGGCAAATCCAACCCCTCTCCAGGATGCATTCCAAGGTATGGGCTGTGTGGGTTAAGTTCACAGGGCCGGCTCCACCCTGTGTGGCTGGACATGTCCTGTGCTCATGGATGCATACACTTGCATGTTAGACAGTTCTACCTTTTCTCTCTGAGCTTCTCTCTGGCCTCTCCTGGCTTTTTCTCTCTGAACTGCCAGTGTGGGTGAGTTGGAGGCAGAGGTGCAGTTTAGTTGGACTTTACTGTTTCATTGCTCTGCCTTTTTCTACTCCTTCAAGAAAATCCCTGTCTAGTAGATATGGAATCTTTCTTTCTTTATGCTCCAAAGCTTGTCACAAGTTTCAGATTCAGACTGCAAGCCAGGACCTGATGCTAATGTTCATGAAGTGCGTTTTTATGCCTTTTCATGCCTTTTCCCCCCCATTGTTGTCATTCCTTCACATTTCCCATCATCCATAGTCCTCCTCTGGCTCAGCTAAATTTGTTGAAACAAAATCTGTGACACTATTTCAGTGTGTGTTTTGTCCTTCATTTTGATTGACTTCCCATGTGTTTTTGGAGCCACAGGTCAAAAGCTTCATGGTCCCCTGCTGCTTTAAAAAGTGTTCTTCTAAATAAATAGTACATACCACAGATATATCTGACCAGCCTAGCAAAATATGAAGCTAGCTGGAAGCTGTAGAAAACACCACCTGCCTGTGTGCAGCAATTCTGTGTAACTCTAGAGACAAAATGAAAAGCCTTGTCTCTGCTAAGACATGAGAAAATTTACTGTGAAGTGAAACCCAACATGTGAAAACAAGAAATTCTGAAAAAGCAAGAGGTGTTATTGTCTCATTGCTGCTAATAACCTCCTTGAAGTTACCATCCCTTGTGGTACCTGGTCTTGTGGGAGTCCCTATAATGATACCTATACCTGTCACCCTTTCCAGGATGGCTTAGATGAACCTGAGTTCCTCAAAAGAATCTCTGCAGAACTGTGGTGTGTTAACAACAGATACACTGTCATTTTTCACCTCCCCCAGTTAAACTATGGTAGAGACTTATTAATTTATATCCATTCAATCATATGTTTATTCTCTAAGTTTTTAAAAGAAATATCTTCTCATGTGTTTGAGTTTTTTAGAGGCCAGGTAGCTGAATGAAAGATTAACATCTAACATCTAGCACTTGCTAATTTTACACACAGAAGTATAGACACTGCTTTCTTTATTTAGAAGAGAGCCTCAATGTGACACTTGTTAGTACACGAAGAAGTGAAATTTGCTGAGTATTATTTTTTTTCTGCCTGATGAATGTCTTGACCTTATGACAGATTTTAATATCGGTAGAAACTGTAGCTCCAAAGTACAATCTCAGCTCAAATGTCTTCAAGTTACAGATATGTTTGTCAAAATGGCACAGTTCTAAATGATTCTGATCTCAAAGCTCTGACTCCACTGAGCAGAATTAGGAACTTCTCCACCTCATTCTAATTTCCATCTGCTTTTCCACATTAAGCTTTGCTTCAGCCTTGTATTGCATTTTTTTTATTTTATAATATCTAACAAAACTCAAGTATGCTTTTGGTCGAACCAGCAGCATAACAAGAGGGAAGATTTCAGCCATGCATTTTTGCTGTGCTGTTCAGCATTTATGTGCCTTGACTCCAGGCATACCAAACAATGCAGTGAGCAAGTAGATGGGTGGAGAAATGGCAGATATGACTGTATTTTAAATATACTGCAGTGGCTGTGCCTACAAGAGCTTCATATGCCCTCCTCTAAAGAACATGATATTTCTTTTCATACTTTGTGGTATCAGACTTTGAGGAAACCCCTACAATATCAAGGAGGTGTACTTTAAAAGCTGCCTTCAGTGTCATAGGTTTGGGGTGATGAAAGAATCTGGCATTTAAATGGAACTAACACTGAATGCTGGTTGTATGTTGTATTGGAGGACTGTGATTATTGGTAGAAGTCCACAACGGAGAGTTGGCAGTTCACCTTAATGTGAGACCACCAGAGGGAATAGTCATCCGACAATATGAAAGGGCATCAAACATGCCTGATGAGTGAGTCTTGACAGCTTGAACATTTGCACAAAAATCTGCTCACCCTTTGCTTTACTTTTTCTTGAATAAAAGTGTAGGTTGAAAACTCTGCCTTGCCATTTTTGCAATTGTTACCCCTCTCCATTCACTCGTATGAAGCTCATGTCTCATGTGAGGCCTTGTTTTGCAAAACTTCTCAGACTACCTTCCTCTCTAAGGTTGCCTACCAGTTTCTTTTTCTTCATAATCCTTTCTTTGCTATTCAAAGAGGAAAGATACCCTTCAAAGAACATACTGCTCTGGCAACACTTAAAGGTGGGCCTCCACAGGTGATCAATGACCCAGGTGATCTCAGGTTTGGTTACATAAATGTTACCAATGTTACCTGTTTGGTTGTGAGTTGGTTTTTTTGTTTGTTTTTTTTTTGTTTTTTTGTTTGTTTTGCTGTCAGGGAAAGCAGGAAATAAAAGAGCAGGAAATTCCCCAAGTCCTACAACTGAATCTGAGCATTGCTTCCTTCTCTTACATCCTTTGACCTTACTTGCTTGTGTTAATGACTGCTGACAGCAGTGAGATCTCTGATTGCCTTCTCTTTGCCTCTGAGTAATTAACAATAGGACAAATACTCAGGAGCTCAACATTTTCTTGCTCAAATTCAATTTTTGACCTTTCATAAAAGCATAGGAAGGTCCTTGCTAAGTCAGATCCAGCAAATCCAATATCCTGTCTGTGGCAGTAGTTACAGATGGACAGGCAGGAAGTAGCACAAAAACAGGACAGAATTTGCTATGTTCCCAGAGTACCCTCAGTCTCCAGTTAACAGCTTCCTGTGTTTGGTCTTTTCCTGAAAGGTTTTTTTTCTGTCTCCAAAGACATCTTTTCCCTAGTGACAATTCAGTCACGATTCTCCAAACTATAAGTTTAAAAACTAAAACTAAAATGATTGGAATTTTGCTACCTTGGCTTGCCTGCCTGAGAATAGATTGCAAGGTTCAGCTTTCTCCTCTTGAAACATTCCTTATTGAGTTAAGAGGGAGTCAATCAGCTACAATGTTGTCCTGGGTTTGTTACAAGAAGAGGAAGGGGGCACCTCATGATTTCTCTTTCTCTGCTTTTGCCTTTTCAGCATATTTTATCTTATCATCACTTTTTATTTGCCACAGACAACAGCTAATTACTCGTTTCACTGAAATACTCTTTTGAGACTCTTTGGATCTTGTAGAATAATTTTCCACTGGGAAAAAAAAATAACAAAAAACATTTCCTTCAGAGGGTTCAAGTCAATTATCCTGAGAGCTGTTGCAGTACAATGTCCTTCCAGTTGCTGCCCCTTTCATGTCTCAGATCAGGTACCACCCAGGGTGTAACTCTGTCTGTGCTCCAGGAACATTGCACTGCTAGCCAGGAAAAGTTTACATGCTGTCCCCAGATATTAGTGAATCTTGTGAGAGGTCTGCTTTCCCATGCAGGTATTAAGCATCAAAGCTTAAAAACTTGTTAGAAAATTAGGATCTTTATGATCACATTGGCTACATTACATATATAATAGATAACTTTGCAAGTCCTCCTTGGAGCTGAGAGCTGCTGAGCAGATTTTGCGGTGTGACAATGACCTTGGTACCCAACGGCAAGAGATCTCCTTGGACTACCTGACAACGTGACCTGGCTCATAACTCTGGTGTTGAACACTTAAAAATACAAACTCTGACTTTCCAAAACACTTGCTTGTTTTTCACTATGTTGACATTTCCTTTTTAGATTCACTTCCAAGCCTGAGGCATGTGAGCTTTCTAAGGTGAGAAAGGATTGAATAAAAGGTGATGATTGATTGTAAGAAAACAATTTGCAAGGAAAGCAAAAACAACATCATGTCACTTCATCCAGAAGCACTTGCCGTTTGAAAGCTGAGCCCCTGCCTTTCTGAAGCAGGTACTGCAGCAGTACTTCTGGATCTGATATTGCTGAGTGTTTTGTAGAACTCAGTGTAGAGTAAAAGGGTTAAAAAGGTTACTAAGGCTATCTCAGTTCACCAAAATATAACATATTTAAGAATTGCTTACAATTTGTTACATACTTGTTATATAGCTGTCTGGAGTGCTAGAGAGAAATGCTGATTTTGATGAGGTCAGGAGGACAACAGTAACTTTTAGAAGGTACAATACACCCCTTATTTCAGTGCTCTTTATTTTTGTAGCTGTCTTTACTCCTGGGAATGCAATGAAGTGTATTTTATAAAAATTCCACGGTGTCAGACTAATAAACACTGTACAGCCACAGATACTAAACATACTTTCTGTGCAGTACCAAAAGAGGTGCAAATAGAAACAAGCAGTCATTAAAAAAAAATCTATTTTTTTAAAGCAGAATGCTTTATCCACAAATTTCTGCTTTTAAGAAAAATACCAACAACCCACAACATCCATAAAGCTTAATTCAGCCTCTTAGTGAAGCAATTCACTGAAGCTATGCAGAATGCTGGAGGGTTGCAGTGCATGGTTAAAAGCAGCCAAGTGGTATAGTTTCTTCTGCTTACAGAGGATATATGGACCTCTGCACAACCTTCCCTTAGAAACAGAGTATGAATATCCCCATCATAGGTCAGCCCTCTGCCTCAGGATTTCTCTCTGTTGCCTGACCCGCAGGGAGCACTTAAATACACCTCTTTCTTGGCCCTGGGAACACCATCTGTTCTGCAAAGTAAACAAGCTCCAGACTGAGAAACCATAGGAAGCCTTTTATAAACACTTAAACATTCTTAAGTGACCCTTTAATTGTTTAGATAGGTAAACAAGAAATGATTTTGCTGACAACATGACCAAACTGAAACCCTACATCCCTCAGTGAAGGACATCTCCTTGGCCATCCAGCACTATCTAGTTTTTAACACTGCAATGTGATACGATTTGGTACCAGTTTGTTTCAGGCAGTAACAGCCAGATCACAACAGAAAAAAAAAAAAAAGAAAAAAAACTATTTCTGTTGGAGGACAATTTCTAGCAACATCAAGTATTTGCTGTCTGAGTCAAAAGTTGCTCAGGAAAGCTGCACAGCTACACTGACATGAGAACATATTTAAAGTAACATATGTACTCACATCTCAAGAGGAATTCTTAGCTGAAGTGCTTCTCACCACAGTGATTATCTGATTTTCAGACTAGGACTAGCAAGTGGGGTTACAGAGAATCTGCCTGCCTCAGATGTAGAGACAAGACTCATGTGGTCCAAATTTGTTAAGAAAGCAATTTATTTACTGAAGAAACAAAATATTGATTGAAATTAATTGTATTGATTTGATTACATATCTTGGAAAAAAAGAATGAGAAAAAGTATCAAGCAAAAGCACAAACTGAGCCATTTCCAAATTTTATTTTGAGCCTTGATTTTATTTTGATATGTAATTTCAGTGTGGTATGGAAAGGGAGAAAAAAACATTCAAAAATGACACAAAACCTTTTGCAAGTCAATGAAAGAATGGGATGTTTTTTTGTTTTGGTTTGACCCTCAACAATTGCTTTTCCAGCTGTAATACTGGGACAATGACTTAGAAAATCAATTTGTTCATCTCTAGTCATTAAGAATGTAATGAAGCATTCAGTGTGGTTGGTGGCCACATTGAATAAACAACTTATTCTATGTCATTATCTTTTTCGGCCTATGAACTCATGAACACCCAATAACACTTCTTGTTGTGTAGCATGGGTGAGCTATTTTCAGTACAAATTGCTGTCAAAATTCAAGATAATATCTTGTTTTTATTGAGAATTTTAAATATTTCTTTACTGCAGAATCTTAACGAAGCAGTCTGAACAAGGTGGCCTAATGATCTACACGTCTGTTTGGCCAGTGGAGCACTTGTTGGATTGTGTTGAATTGTACATTAAAGTAATGGGGGAAAAAGAGCTATGACCAGGTATATCAAGAGCCTGTGTCTGTATCATCCTGCCAGCCATGTGGTTTTGCTGCATTATGTAGATGTCTCCCATATTAAGATGTTGCAGGCATCCTATTGTCACCTTGAGGATGATTTTTAATTAGACACAGTATAGACTAGTTAATAATTAAACTCATGGCACATATTTTACATGAAAAAGGTGATATGTACTGCATAAAATTATAATTTGATTTCCATATCACCTTTTCCATAATAGCACAAAGGGACTTAGATTGGACCCGCAATCCATCTAGACCGGTACTCTCTGATAAGCTCTCTCAGTTACTGATTTTAGTAATGATAATGAAAATACAGCTATTATTCATGCTGTATAGCTGATATATATTCAAAATCCATCCAGAAACCCTCAGCAAAATTCAGGCATATGACTTGAATACATGTTAGAGGATAAGTGCTGTTCCTGCTGCTTAACACAGAGGAGCTGCAGGCTGTGAATTTCTAGTGCTAGGCAGACATGACTAACTGAAAACCTCTGAAATTGGAAAGTAATCCTATTCCTCCTTTGTTTTCAGTTTTGTAAAATAAAGCATTAAACAAGAGCTTGCCCATACAAAGTGAGCATGAATAGAAACTGAATGGAAAACACTTCTTTAATACCAGTCTGCAAACAGGTGAAAATGAAGCCTGGGTACAACTGAGAGAGCAAAGCTGGGGTCAGGTGTTAGTGGTTGACCCAAATCTTTTGACTGAGAGTTGAAATAAACACTCATTCCATATTATTTCCTACACAGTCACATGCAAGGCTAAATTGCTTCAAGCCCATTTGTAAATATCTATTGAAAACTGTATTTGTCTGGCAAAGAAGTGGAGGCAGATCCTCCTATCTAAATAATACAAATATATATAAAAAAAGATAAAACTCTCTTAATGCCATACATCCAGGCAGAGAGAGACCACAACGAAATCTGGGAAGACTCTAAGTCTGGGGAAGACTCCACATTTGGATGCTAAATTTATCTTAAGAAGTTAGTTCCTATTGGAGAATCCATTATCACATGGGTCCCAAATTATTGGAAGAAAAATGTGTATTGTGTGCCATGTAACATCTACAGAGATCCCAGAAGACTGTAAGACCCATCACTATGTTTGTTCCATGGATGAAAGCACAGACTTTATGGGATCAAATGCCACATCCATTTCTCATTCAGAAATGTAATAAAGGTAACTTCATATTGCTTATGTGACAGGGGGACACTGAGTCACAAAAAGGGAGAGGAAGGTACCAGGATCAAGAGAACTGGGATGCCAGAAAGGAAATTGTCACAAGATTTTTATTCCTGTTTCCCTCATTTCTCTGAGAGGGCTATAGCATGGATTGGTCTGAAGCTGGAGTTGTTCTTGCTGGATGCTCCCACTTTTGTTTTAATGTCTAGTAGTCCTAACACAGCTTTACTGAGTTATCTGGACAAACTGACTTTGAAATCTACTGATATTCTTAAATTGATCTATATTTCTAAACTCTTAGAGTTGTTTGGTGAAATTGACTTGAGTAATCTCATAATCCCATTGGCAAATAACCTTGATTGGAAATAAATGCAAATCTCTTAAAAATCCATCATTCCCTGTTTATACCAGAAATCACCTGCCCAGACATGCAGATACGGGATAAAATTTTGCTCTTGTAAAAATGTTATCATAAGTCTTTGAATTAATCAAGTTGGTTATTATCACCTGAAAATTGTACCATCCCCTGTTGAGTTCAATTTCTGGTATAATGAACACATATTTAAACATCTTAATTTTTTTTCTTGTCATGGCTCCTTCGCTTGAAAATATTTTGCCTGGTACACTTAATACATTCCTAATAATTTTACAGTCTGTATTTCACTTAAGACACAAAGATCTAAAAATCCTGAGAAAAAAATACAACTAACATACTAGTTAAATACATTATTTGAATATGTGTGTGTTATTACTAGTTACTCTCAAAAACAACTCAAAATGAAGTTTTTTTCCAAACCTGACTAGGAAAAGGATGACACATACCTAGGACAGTACCATATATTGATATCTAGAAAAATAATTTGACTTGTAAAAGGAAAGGAAATGAGTCAACAAGACAAGTCTAAGACTACCAAATTCATGCCTACAGCTCCTCACAGAGTGCACTCCTTGACTACACATGACCTCATTTAGTAAGTCCCCTTGATGCAGTGTGGATGTGCCACATCACACCTGAATCAGTATTAGTTCCTTCTTATCTCTCATTTAGCTCACAACTAGTTCTTAAGCTGATTATCTCAGACATCTTTTGCTCCCTCTCTTGCAGTGCAGAGAAGCTGTGCACCTCTCCTGACTCAGTCTCCAATTTTAAATGACTTGTTTGTCCCTCCCAGCATCCCAAGTTCTTTTAGCTGTGTCCTGCAAAGCCATAGGAAGACCTCCTGATGGGAGAAGTACTGAGTGCCCTCACTCTGCATCATTATTTTCTGAATTAGTAGGCATAGTTTTCTCCGTGTCAGTTCAGTCACCTTCATGCTAGAATAATGGGGATTTTAATTACATGATGTTAAACCTCTCTCTCTGATGTAGCCATGTATTGGAAGGCTCATCATCAATTCAGCAGTCGATTGAGGAAACCTTGGATAATGAGAGTTTATTAACCCAGGTTAATGAGCCTCAGGCAAAAAAATGAGGGATTTTGCCCAGCTGAAGAGGAGCATTGAACATAAACACAGCCACATGAGCAGAACTCAGCTCTCTTGAGATCTGCCCAGGAAATGACAGAGCATTTGGTAGAAATACCAGCAACTGGCTGCTGAAAGCCTAACATCTGTGTTCTCAAGAGCTACATTTTTTAATCATGTCCTCTAAATCTCTGAGGAGAGGCAGTTATCCCAGCAAGTGCACTGGCAAACAGGAAGAATGACTTGGAGAGGCAGCAAGCGTGATGGATATCTCTCAAGAAGTCCCCATAACTCTTTCCTCTGAGTATCTCTCTGAGGGAATTCCTTCTGTTTTCCACCCTGGAACTAGTAACATCTGTGCTCCCAGCAATACCCTCCTAGTCCTTGGACCTTACATGCTCTCCTAGGTGCAGAGAGGTGCTAAAAATTTGTGGTATGGAACAAAAGCAACAAGCTATCTGCCTTCCCTGGGAGACAACCTTTTGATAAAACAGTGTTCCCATCACATAAATTCACACAGATGCAAGTTCCCCACAGGATGACTCATCATGGATAAGGAAAGGGGAGAAATACCATGACACTTGAAACAACTGTTTACAGCTACACAACTCCTCCTTCCCTGTAATATCTCATGAACATCTCCAGCCCTGCTGCTTTACCCTGTCCTGGCAGGACTTCAGCAGATAAAGTGGTGAGAAGCAATGCATCATTGCAGCAGAAGAAACATTTATTTAATTAGAACTACACATTCTTAGTTCATAAAATAGTTTGTCTATGAAATTGCTTTGTTTGGGGGGGAGGATGTTTCTGCACTTTTTTGAATAACTGTAAATTCAGCTGAAATAGCAACACTATTATTTCAGAAGTGTTTGCTTATTTGCAAGTTGCAAGTAACTTTCATTCACAGCTAAAAAGAAAGACAAGTATTAGCCAATAGATGAAAAATGCATGAACTTTAGTTATGTGGAATACTACTCTTTCTTTTACTAAATGTTTTACCCATTATAATTATATATGAGTATCTGCAATTCAAAAACACGGTAGCACACAGTAGTAACAGTTTTCTGGATTCACACTTTTGCATCCAGTCTCATTATTGCAAAGTCTGAGAAGGGCAAATAGTTCAAAATGACTCACTAGGATGAAATTCTTGTTTCTGAAGTCAGCAAAAGATTTGCCCTTGTTGTCAGTTCTGGGAATCCATGTACAAAGTACATGTACTTGTCAGCTCTTGCTGTTGGCAACATTCAAATGGATACAAATTTTTTAAGCTAGTGGATGGAAGACAAAATGCCCCAAGAGAAAATGACCCCTGATTTTCTGAACTAAAAGAAAAGGAAGTTTCTATTTCACATTTTTGCATATATTGCAAAATATAGCTCATGAATCACAGTATCTTACCTCCTTCCCTATAGGGTGTATTATCAATATACAAAGAAGGAAAAAAAGAACTGCCTAAAATATCAAATGCAATGAAGTACCTGTAACTTTTGAAATTAAAATAGCTGGGAAATGACTGAATGAATTGTATATGTCCTGAAAAAATTGTCTCCATATTATTCTTAGTTTCAATAGGTGTAAAATTGTAAAACTGTGATTCAATAAAAATATTTACAACTATGCCAAAAATGTGTCTGAGACAGATTTGGCTATGTTTATTGTAAAGTCAAATGAAAAAAAAATTCCACTGTGCTGCTTCTCTAGAAGGCAAAATCTCGTAGTTCTTATTAAAGTAAGACCTCTACTAAACAAAACATACATAGATACATGCATTCATAGATACATAGAAATGGTCTGCAGGTGTTGTCCAAAATTAGAAACTTATTCAAGTGGGAAAAAACCTCCAGTTATACTGTTTGCCATACAGTTGATGACTAACAGAAGATTTGCATGGTCATGGGTGAACCCTTTCTGCACAGGAAAGTTCTCATTGCACAATTTTTCCCATAACATTTACACAAATATTACTCTGACAAAAATGCACTAACGGATTTGTGAAGATATGCCATTTTAAGATGACAGCAGATCCCACAGGGCCTTTAGGCTACTGGTGAGCATGAACTAAGGGGACTGACCTGCACCTCCTGAGAGTCACGCAGCAGTTCCAGTAGCACAGAGAAAGGTCTGTGGGGAACTTGCTGGAGCTGCAGCAGGGCATCAGTGCTGGAAGAGACCTTCACTGAGCCACCATCACCTAATGTATATATATAAGTATATGCTTATATTTATAAAAATATCCAAACAGACTGGTGCTTTTACCTCAATTACTGCTATCAGGAAGGTGGCTACTGCTATAGAGTGTCATGTCATGAGTTGTGTAGGGGGCTTTAGAAGTGCACAGAAGGTTAATACTAGATTTGCAGTGTAGGGATCCTGCAGCAGGACCATGAAGGCAAAAGCGGTCTTACTTTTTACCCCTTACATTATTAATCCACAAGGCAGAAAATGTGATTGCTCTCCAGTGCTGTAAGGGATACCTAAAGATTTACAAGCCCATGGGACAATCGTTTTTTCTGCAGACTGCGGTATGTGCACATGTCTAGCTCTTTGTGAAAGATCCCAGCAGTGCTGGGACAGACAAAATAAGAGAGGGAGAGAAAGGGACTTTAATGTTTAGAGTTGGAGGATAAAAGGAGCAAAATAAACACAGTACTTGTTTGTAACACAAGGAGTATTACCTAGGTCTAGATTAAAATAGCCACTGCTGGCTTCAAATCTTCTGACAAACTTTAAGAAAGATAGGTGCACCATAGTAGTGACAATTCAGTTTATAAAATCCAAAGGTAGATACAGAGCTAAGGGTATTGATTAAACTATTAACCAGTATACTGTTTCTTTTTTTTATGGATGCAGATACAATAAACATATGGTAGATTAAAATTTGTACCTCTTTATTACCACCACCTGGAGAAGGCTGCAGACCAGGAGGTGAGAAAAAACAATAATTTAGGTATAGAGAAGCATATTCAGCCAATTACAGTGGGCTTTGAGATTTCAAAGGGGAAATCCTTTCAGTCACAGTAAGAAAAGGGTAAATATAAACAAATACCAGTTCTTTAGTGTCTACATTATGTTAAGTAGCTTATGAAATTGTGGAGCTTTTAAATCTAGGAGGCTGACCAGTGGAGAGCAGGGTACTGCAATGGAGAGGCGCACGCACGCAGTTGTCCTCACAACTTGTTCTGGAGCTGACACTACTTTCAACTCCAATTAGCTAACTCAAAATCATAGCTTTGACTTTTTTTTAGAGAACTGTCATGCATGAATACACAGAAATTGTACTCAAAAAAGTGATGGTTCTGTAAAATATGGTTCTGTGAGCTCTTGGTACTAGAAAGACACTCCCAGAAGTGAGGGAGGCCAGCCGGTGCTGAGGACTGTTGCCTGAACAAGTTCTGGGGAGTGAGAAGAAAAGACCTGACTGTTCATACTCATTAAAATACTGCTCTTATTTTCCTTTGGATGAAGTGTTAAGATTCTTATGGCTTCACATGCTAATTGAGAGAGCGATAAAGGGAATCTAACCTTGCCCCACTCCCGTTTTAAATAACATTCTTTTACATATTTAAGTCTATCAACAATATGTAGGTATAGAACTTGTGCAGTATTATGAATCATTAAAGCTGAATAAATGCTTAATTGCACTTGCAGACTTCTTGTAGGCCACCTGACAGGCCCTGGAGGCCCTGGTGGTATGGAACAAGGCAAGTTCTTTTGCAGAAGGATACAGGGTGGTGCGTGCTCTCTGTCACAAACCAGAAGAATTCTTGAGTGCAAGATCTTGAGTGATGCACAATAGATACTTCCACCCAACCTCTTAAGTTTTCAACATCCCTTTTGATCTAACAGCGTTGGAAACCCCTTGTCCCTTCCCCAGCTGCACTGCAGTCCGCTGCTCTTATCACTCCAAAAGTCCTATTCCTGGTTATTTCTAATTCCACATATCCATCTTAGATCAGAGTTTCACAACACTTAACAGTGTGTACCAGGTTACCCCAGAAAGTCATCCAGAGCACCACCCAGCTCAAAATCTCCTCAGTTCTTTCAACATTCTGCTTCAAACCTCCTTCTGCCCAAACACCCCCAACTTCTCTGCTCTCCCCTCCTAGTCCCTCCACTGCCACCTCTCACTGCTCTGTGGTCAGGATCCTCCAAATCTGTTCTCACAGCAGTGATGGCTGCTCAGCTCTATGTCTTTGGATCCTTCACCTCTGCTTGAACCATCTGCCAACATCTGCACTCACTGCAATGAGTTTCCATGTCTCTCTGAGCCCACTGTCCTCCACCACAGCAACTCCTCCCTCATTGCCCACCCCCCACCCCGAGGATATGACTCAGCTCCTTCGTCTCACAGGGATTTCTAAAACCTAAATACAGGCTGTGCTTCCCAGAAATAGGCTTTAAAAGGATGCAAGGAACAAAAAGTAAGATCTATTTTAGGAAAACCAGATGCATTTAGACCCTTTATTTCCATACTTTCACTCTACAATTAGATCTGGAACTGCCTTTTTTACAGGATTTGGAAAACAAAGCTGGAGAAAATTCACATGTAAATTTTTTCCTTCCCCCTGCCCCTTACCTCTGACAACAAAGAGAGCATTTTTACCTTTATTTCCCTCTCTTTAGCTCTGTATTTGAAAAGAAGATGGGGGAGGTGAAAGGGGACTAAGATCCAAAGAATTAGAGGTTACTTGTTCTTCTTTGTAAATAATTGCCGTGCCATTGACTGAGTGCCCTGAAGCCCAGCTGCCTGCTGACAGACTGCTGTGTCAGCAAAAATTTCTCTTGTTTTGCAAGAGTGTCTAAAATCCTCAGGGGTGGAATACAAGTCAGAGTATAAAAACTCACTACCAATCCTTGATGGCACACAGTTGCTTTTCAAATTAAAACATTTTTTTCTTTCCTGTCACACCAGGAATGTTACAGGGGTGGTGCTTACCCATTCTTCCTTTCTCACAGAGGATGCAGAGTTCTCACTGAACCATTTTTTCCACCGTTGAGATCTACCATTGCAATCAGAATGCAGGTTATTTGATTAATCACTTTATTAAACCTGTTTTCACCTTTGAAAAAGGCACTTCATTCTTCTCCATTTATAACACACTACTTCCTACAAGGTACTGTGAAGATATAACTATGGATCTAGGTCTTTGTTAATCCATTCTTTGTAATAACATAGCTGTGTGAGGAGGGACAAGGACCACCTGGATAACAAAACCCTTCTAGGTGCCTCATTTAGACCTTTTCCTATTCAAAATCTTCTTGTTCTGGTACTGGAACATGCGTGATTCCTTGCAAATTGTACCTGTTAATTTTACCCCTGGCCTCACATTACTGCCAGTGTTAAAGAACAAGGTACAACAGCCAGGGTACAACAGAGCTTACAGCCAGAGAAGTGACCTGTGAGTCTGAAAAGCTACTAAGTGAAACTGGTCAAGCAGGAGTCCTTGTATTTCAGCCATGCAGAGCTTTAAAGGCTAGAATAAAGCAAAGCAGAGACCTAGCCTGGACTATTGCTTAGCAAAAGGCACTGAATTTTCAGCAGGTGACTGGCTGCAAACTGCACAGTAAATCCAGCTAGGGATAGCACACAACTTCAAAAGAGCCTGATAGCCTTCATCAGCATTGCTCAGAGGGTGGAGTATCTACCGACCTCCTAGGCAAGATGCTGTAGTGGTTGATAGCACACATTAGTCTTTTCTGGTCAGAACCGGTCTTTCACTAGGAAGAGTAAGGGCTCTCTAAAATCACTGGAACAATTTTCTGAGTTTATGGTCTCCACAGGAAACTGTCCAAATTGCAACAGACAAGATAAGGGTTATTTTCCCAGATAAATGAGCAATAATGTTAGGCCATTCCCTTTTCCCTCATCCCCATTTCATGGAAGTTCAGGCGGTGTGCAAGTGGCAGTAAAATCAAGCTTGTTGTTCTGGTCTGATTCTTCAGTGCTGGTGTGAACAAATGGCAACATAGTTCTTCATCGTCAAGGTAAGCCTTGTTTCTCTGGTTTAAAGAGGAAGAATATGATTTCTTAAATATTAACCCTTCACTCTGAGAAAAAAAACACCCCACAGCGTCACTCCTCCTTTCATTGCCGTCAACTATATCCAATGCAGCTGTCTCTTCTGTAGGGCCAGTAGAAGCAACCAGATCTCAAGTGGACTTCTCAAGGGAGTGAGGGCATATGTAAACCTTTCTGTGGACACCCAGAAGCAGCAGTAGCAATCAACCTTGTGATTTTCAAAGATTTCCTTAAAGACTGAGCTTCGAGTTCCTGTGATATCACATTAAAGCTTAGGTTTCATTAAAATGGAAAGCAAATGGCTCCAGCCTTCATGGCAGCAGACTTGAAGACATTAACTGGAAGCAACTCAGAGACTCAAAACTTTGCAAATGCAAAGGAAGAGTCTTAAATTTTTTGGTTTTGATTACATATCTATTAAAAAAATGGCATTAAGGAGCTAAAGAGAGGAGGAGTGTGGGCGTTTTGGATGTTTTCAGAGGGAGACTGTAAGAGTACTATGACAAAGCTGCCTTGACTGAAGTTTCTTGCCCATCTGGAGGAGAAGACCTGCTGTGAGCTTTCCATGCACTCATCAAAGAAAGCCAGATAGAATGCAGCGGCAGCAGCAGGGTTTTGGATGTAACTCTTTCCCCTTTGAGTCCTGTGGTTTGTGCAGAACTCCCACAAAGCTGAAAAGAGCTGTGGAAGACTGTGTTGTTTTTTGTCAGCACACAGTTAGATAATTCAGGGGTCTTTTGCTGTTTCTGTTCTGTGGGTCCTGGAGTAATAGTGCTTCAGTCCAATTTTCAACTCGTGGTCACAGCCAGCACCTCATCTGACCCCAGCACATGGTGCCTGTGTGGGAGGCGTGGGGGGAAGTTTGCTTGAGAGGGAGGAGGAAAAGATTCTGCAGTTATTCTCTCCCTGCCCTTCCCATCAGCAGTGCTCACTCCAGCATTACAAGAGGAGAAATGGACCTTCAGCTCAGCAGCTCCTACCCACACCTACTTTGGTCCGACAAGCTGCCCATCTCACTCCTCTGCAAAAGAGGCCATGAGGCTGGCAACAGTGACATTTAGAAGCAGGTGACAGATCAGTGGGAATGGCTGAATGCTCCATAGTTTTGATCCACCAAACTGTGGACATGCTTAGACAAGCACAAGGAGAAATGCTGTCAGTTTTTCACTAAATTTCAGAATTTACTACATTTTTGCTAGCATCAAGTTTGCTTGAATATGTTTATTTTTATCCATCAGGCCAAGTATTTCTGCCTCCTGTGAACCTTTTATGTAAATCAACAGAGGCATTTGGCAAGCCATATCAAAACTGCAGCTTTACATATCACTGAAGCGGAAAATAAATGGAAATAATTACTGATGCCTCCCAGTACATATTTGTTTCAAAATGAAACATGCAGCTCAGAGGAGGTAGGTAGTATATATCTAAAGACTTCCTGTTAGCTTATACACCATTGGCTCAGACATTTTTATTTCATTCCTGGAGGTGTTCTTTTCCTCTTTTGGAGGACATCAGGGAGCAATGTTGTTTGCTTGTTTGCTCATTTTAACCCCACTGAATGGAATCAGATCTTCACTTGTTTAGTAAACCCAGAAGACAATATTTGTAGAACCCTCCTTCAAGTCAGAAATTGGAAATTAGCTGGTGTTTGAAAGAAAAAGGTATCCACTGCCATGCCAATAACGTCACTAACAGAGCCACTGACTGCACAAACTGTATTTTCTGTAGGATGGGCTTGATCAATATAAATAGGGGTCAATACTAACTTGTTTTCATGCATTTCAGTATAAACAATTAATGGCCTGATGCCACTGACTTGCAGAGAACCTAGTTCTGCAGTGCCAAGGGCTGCTCCTGAGCCATCACCACAGTCTGTTGTCCTATTTGTTACATACCAGGTGAAAATTTAGTACCACTTCTGCTTAGTGCCTCTGGACTTTTGGAAACAAATGTTCTATAACTGTTACCATGCCCAGGAAGTACTTGTGGGATTCACTGCTGCTTCTGCGACAGGAGGTGGCCATACAAGCCAGACCAAAGACCGATTTGGCACTGCATCCTCTCTCTAGAGCATCTGCCCTACACAGCTGCTGAGGGAAGAGGAGGAACAAGTGTGTCTCCACTTGACAGTCACAGCCTTCAGTTAATCTCAGCTTTCTAGAGTCAGACATGATTCCTGTCTTCTACACCACCCTCACTCTATTTCTCTTGCACGTGTCTCTTGAAGTCATGTGGCATTCACATATCCTTCAAGACAAGGGCTTTCAAGTCTACAGCACACTGCAGGAAAAGTTACCTCCTTTCATTCGTTCCAAACCTAGTTTGTTTGCTACCTCCCCATCCCTGTACTAGTGACAATTACCAGGTGCCACTAGTGACAGTGGCAAAGTATCAGCCCTCTGCTTCTCTATTTTTTCAGAGCAATATTTTCCAGACTTCAGTTATTACAGCCTTACTGATAACGTCAAGCCTGCAGAGAGAGAGTTTGCCATGAATTCTTCTTCAAGATTTTGATTCTGCTGGATCTAGATTTAAACACACTATCAACAACTGGACTTCTGAGAGGATCTCATCCCACTTGGAATCGCTATGGTTTTGTAAATCCAGACTTGTGTATTTCTATACTACCTGCAATCCCAGGATATAAAAATATACAGAAAGTTGTGTCTTAGAGGCAGACTCCACTTTTATTTAATTTGTCTCCATTTTTATTTTGTCTTTTGCTGCAGGGTGAAAATGAATGGGAGCACCACTTTTATTGCATTTTTATAGCATCTCAGCATGTGCTCATAGTACTCAAGCCCTGGAATAGTGTCTAATATTAAAAAATGTCCATCCTTTATACCCTTCCACGTGTCACAACTCTTGTAAAGCTTTTAAACATAGTAAAAGTATTAACTACCATCTAAACTGTGCTTACTGTAGATAGAAAATCTCTGAAGAAACTGAAGAAAGTTCAGGAAGAAATCATATGAGAAAGGGCAGAATACTGTGAACATGAGAGATGTGGCAATGAAAAGGCAAAGTGAAACAAGTTTTCTGATACATTTAGCAAAGAAAACTTCTCCAAAATTTCTTCTACTATCTTCCAAAAGGAAGCTTATCAATGTTTGAAGATTTGCTGCTGAGCTTATTTACATCATTCTGATGTTAAACAGAAAACAACCAAAGAAATAAAAACCAGCCAAAAAACCTGAGATGCAGCATTAGCTGTTCTGCTTCACAAAATCTCCCCTCATGGCAGTGCAACAACAGTTTATCTTGTAAAGTTCTGCTGTGCACTACTGATTGAAGAAATGCAGTCAGCTCATGACTGAAAGCACAAGAAGGGAGACAAAAAGAAAATGACAAATAATTTACAAGTTGGTGGTTTGGTGCATTTAGCATGTACAAAAAGCATTTTGAGTTGTTTAAAGGATGCAAGATCTGCTTCACATACAACAGCTGAACAGCAAAGAAATCAGAAGCGTTCAAAGTCTTCACGTATATCATATTTTCCAAGGCTCTCCCTACTGAGGTGACAGATTTCTCAAAAGGATGCAATACACACAGAAATCAACAGATGTTTCATCGTTAGTAAAATGTTCCTGCCAAGAGTTATTTCACATTTCTTTTAGTATGCCAACCAGCCCAGATTGAAAGAAGTCTGGCTTAAAAACACAGCCTCCAGAGTCTGGGGGGAGGTGGCATGAAGTTGCTCTCTGGGCTAGTACACCACCTCCCAAATATACAAAACAAAGGGGACAACGATTTTTGCCTGAGGTTACCAGAATCACATTAGTAATGCTGGTGAAATAATTGAGCACTCACTGCACTGAAATCCTTGATTGCTTGCCCCTGTTTATGCCGGTGGCACGGATACTTACTGACCGGCCCAGGGCATTTTGAGTAGACCCAGATTTGAGATACTGCTGCTGAGGGAAAACTGCAGCCTGACAACTAACTGCATGGAAATGCCTTTAATTCACATATTTATTTTCAACAATGTGCATGCTGTCTGCTGTTAAAAGCTGATTATCTGAAAATCATGTTCTGATATTATTACAGAATTTGTAATACATAAAATTTCCAATTTAAAAAAAAAATCATCAAATAGGACTAAGTTGCAAGATCTCCTATAAGCATAGAAGCTGATTTCCTGATTTTTTTCTTTCTTTCTAAACCTGGCATCTCACAGATGTACCTTCTGCATTAGCTTCAAAGAAAAGAAATGCACTATTACAAAGGGTTGGGTTTTTTTTTTTTGTTTTTTTCTTTCCTAGATTCACACACAAAGCTGGGCAACCTTTAGAGGTAGATACCAAATAAATTCATCCAAGCTAATAGCAACATTTACCTATTTTGTTAGTTTAACAAAAATTCCTGAGCTAATTTGCCTAGACTATCTTTGACAAAAAAACCCAAAACAAAACAAAACAAAAAAAAAAAAACCAAAAAAACAAAACCACCAAGCTCAAAGTGGTGCAAGAAGTCAAAGTCAAATACTTCAAACATTTGAATTAATTTTATCACAGATGACAGGAATTTACCAGGAAGGCTATTTATATGTTCTCAGGCAGTACTGTTCAGACATAACTTATCTCTGGAACAGAGAAATCTGAGTTATTTTCCTTGTCTTTTAAGACAATTCAAATGTAATTTATTTTCCTTACTCACTCAGCAAACTGGATAAGAGGTCTAGCTCTTTAAATGCTGTTGTTCCAGTTTCAGAAGAGAGAGGCTATAAAACCGGGGTGCTTCATTAAAATACCATGGCTGGAACCTCTCAGAGGCACAGGAAAGGAATATTCACTGAGTAAGTAACACATTATAAATTATAATTGAGATTCAATTCTCCTAGGGAGAAGAGAAGGTAACTTGTCATTTGAAGTGTTGTGAGTTTCTGAGAGTGGACTAGGAGTTTAGGGGGTATAATGATATCATTAAGAAATGCCCTTGCAAAGCAAGCAAAATTATACTGTGCTGTTTCTTGAAAACCACAGGAACTCTTTATTGTTCTGTCAGCAGCAGTTCAAAGAGCTATGTGACCCCATTAACATTCACTAAGGCATGTATAACAAATCGGAGGAGGGAAATTTCTTGAATAGTTAATTATATTTTGTGTGTTTGAATACCTAACACTGTTAGGCATATGAGCTCAGCACCTCAGAGTACATACCTTGTACACCTGGTTTACCTCACAGCTTTATTTGTCTTTTAATACTTAGAGGAGAAAGCAGTATCAAAGACAGAGAAAGAGCTGTGAGGTTGGGAAGTGGGAAAAGTAGATAATGGCTAGCTGCTTTGATGGCTATCATTGAACTGCTCTAGTGTTCACAGTCCTTCTTCTATAAGCAGCAATTGTTATTAGATGACCAGAAAACCCTTTGAACCCACATATCCATGTCAGGTAGGAATATGTGGGGTGATATACACTATAAACGTAAGCTAGACTCTTGTAGGGAAACTGAGTTTATCTCATTTTCAATAAGACACAGCTCTTTTGGCCAAAAGATGTATTTATTTCTGAATGAAAAGTTCTCCAAGAGGCTCTTTCACACATGATGCCAAATGAATAGTTCTCCATTCTTCAGTGATAGTTGACTCAGTTTAAGTAAAGACAGCCGCCAGCAATAGAAACTGAAGTTTGACTGGTTAATTTTGAGTGCAAATGTTTATATATATATTTTTTTTAGGGAGCGAGTGGTAGATATTGTCTCCAATGTTGGCAGAAAGCCCACTGAGATTGATTAATTAAGTCAGAATCTTTATCTATACCAATTAATTAATTTCAGTTGCACTACATATTCAGCAGTCCTTATCTCTTCAGGAGTGTCCCCTTCCAGCTTTCCTCACACTTAGCAATGAGTTTGATGAATTAGATGATAAAGGAAAGGAAGTTAATGCTATCTGTGCTATATGGAAGAGATGTTATTTCCTGAGATACTTTTAAATTCAGGTTCTTTGTATTTCTAAGTGACACCAAAGTTAGGACTGTCAGTGGGACTCTTCATGAAACTTCACGCAAAAGTTAGACTAGGACCCTTCGTAACTACCACAGATGTCCATTTACACAGGCATTCCCACCAACCCACAAGAAACCATCTTTTCCAGGCACTGAACTCATGTGCTGCTGAGCACATTTACTAATTTAAAGCTGCTTCTAAATAATCTCAGAAAATAGGAGATAAGATTTATCCTACCCTATAAACTTAGGCAAGCTTGAATTCTATTTTCAGTTCATTGAATGTTCTGCTGTTATACTCTGTAATTCTTACATAGTGATCAAGTATTTTGCTCATTGCATATATATTCATACTTCTTTCTTTCTTCTGAAAAACTGCTGTTTTAATGACCTTCTAAATGTAAATGCGGGTTGATCAATATTTGCATTGTAATTGTACTGGCTTTAGCTATGTTTTCTCTTAGCTGCATTTTTATTGCATGTAGATTGGAGTTGGCCAGAAAGCCTCATCTGAAATGGAAATTATTTTTGTTACACTTTGGCCATGCTATAAACCAGTTCTACTGCAAACAGTTTGAAAAAGTGCGAGTGTGCTCAGAGTGAAAAGCAGAATGCACATTCAAAAGGTCTGTGTCTACCAGACAGGGATGGAAAATACATACTAAAGCAGTTCTAGGAAGTTTTGAATTACAGAACAGTATAGATAGTGGATGAATTTCCACTGAAATGCTTTTTTTTCCAAAGAAAATGTCCATTTGTTGAAATCAAAGCTTAGTCACAGGTAAGGGGTAGAAATGAGGGGAGAAGGAAGTAGGCTGAATATTTTAGCTGAAAGACTGTGATGTTTGAGGTTGACATTTTTCTGTCAAGGAACCCCTGCTATTCAGAAATGCCTGTTTCTAGTGTTAAGCTTTACACAGTTAGGAAGAGTCATAAAAATATTTGAGAACAAGTTCTTCAGGATCACTAGGCAAATGTTCTAATCGATGCAGAGTTTCCAAAAAGTGCTCAGGCATTGAGGGGTATTTTCTGTAAGTCTAGAAAAGACTTACAAAGTGGAAAATCGTTTCCTTACATGGTATCTTAGGGCTTGAATTACAGCCTCCATCAAGGCAATGGCAAAAGTCCCCTTTGCATCAGTGGGACTTCATGTCAAACTTCCTGAAAGCTTTGTAGTCTCTTTTCACCATACACATATTGACCATCCAAATAGGTATGATCATACAAAGTTTGAAGAATTTTTATAAGTCACTTCACTGAGGAGGAGATAATAATAACAGATGAGGTTTTAAAAAGAATTGTTATGTGTGGTAGAAAAGTCCTGTTTTTCCTGCACAAATTCAAGTCAAACAAGCAGGCAAATGTTTCTCAAAATCATTGCCTTTCTGCAGAATTCTAAAATGTTGTTGACTGCAGCTCTTTGTTAAAATTTTGCACCAGAAATTATTACCTTGCCTAGAGCAGCAGAGTGAACACACGGTCCTGCCAAGAACCCTCTCCTGCACTGTGTGAACCGCGATGCTGGCTCTTTCACAGCAGCAGTGAGGGACACACAGCCAGTTCCACTGATGCAGCACGTCCTTGAAGGCATGTGCTAAAGAGAGGACTGTGTGCAGGAGATGTAAGTTAACAACTGATCTTCTGCTGTCAGAGCTGTTTTCCCAGGGAACATGAATTTCCACCCTGCAGTTGTTAGTGAAGATTCCAGCAAGAGTCCTCTCCTATAGAGAGCCAAGTTCTTATCTACCTGTGCTCAGGGGATAATCCATGCCATATATCTCAGTGTACAGTCATGCTGGAGTGATGACTCCTCCTCTTGCTCTGACTCCATGTCCCTACTCACATGCACCTCCATCGCCACCCCACATCTCAAACAAAATAGTACCCATTCCACCTCTGTTGACACAGAGATCTCACTTATATGTCGGTACTCCTGTATCTTTTGGGTCTAGTCTTGTATATGCAATCCCTTTTATATTTTTGCATAATCACTTTATATATTTCTCATAGCAAGAAGTTATCTGTAGTAAACACTCTTTTCAGGAAGCATTCACTCAGTTTCCATGTTAAAAAGGAAAAAGCTTTCAGAGTTGTAAAAGAAGTTAAACAGATATTACAGATGCATCACTCCTGAAATTCTATGAAATTAATGAAGACAAGGATAATGTAAATTAATGCAAGTGCATGAGACCACGTTCACATTTTATGAAAGAGAGAAAAGTTCAAGATACAACATGATCTATTTATGCATATGTTGGTGGAAATGTTCAAGCATGACTGGTGTTATCTCTAGCTGCCTTTTTACTGTCTCCCAGTAAGAAACAGCTACCTTCTGTTCTAAGCAGACTTAGTGCATTTAACTTTCATATTTCCTTGCTAAGACTGCAGTAATATTTTCTTCCTTTCTAATGGTTATCAGAAACTTGATGAGATCCTTATTAAAATGTGATAACTGGCACAAAAAAAGACTTTCCACTTAACATATCCACATTGCAGCTTATCCTTTTTCCACAGACAAAAGCCCCAGAGCACCCAACTGGTAAAAATGGTAGGGCTGATCAATGCTTCTACTAAGCAGTTAATTCCAGTTTTCAAGTGATAAATGTGAGTCTACAGCCTACTATGTTTTTCTTTTTCCCTGTTCCAGTCAACTCCTCAGAGATGATATGCACACAATGAGCATAGGCCTTCTCTCTCAAACAGCAAAGTCTGTTTATCTACCTTTTTTAATATAAAATGAGTCAATCCCTCTTCTTGTCTCCTATAATTTCAAAGGCACCCTCACTGGCAGCTCAGAGAGTACTCACTCTACGTATCGCAACAGCTGCTGGAGACAGATAGCATGAGCATTTCTGGAATGATTCAAAATGACCTTTTTCCAATGGATACTAAAGGTTCATCGTTAGCTGTGATTTCATGTTCAGCCATCCAGCACAGGTCTGCAACATGAAGTACATTGTAATACTGCATTTTTTTCCTTCAAGCTTTATATTCTATTTTGCATTTTGAACATGTTTTATATTATAGCTCCTCCTTCTGAAATACATCAAAAATATTTGATTGTATAAGATAGTGTCAAAAGACAAGTAATTTGCTGCTATAGTTTAACTGACATTAAGTTTCTCAATCCCACATAATTACAGTAGGAGAAAATTTATTTTAAAAAAAAGACTTTTTAAATCAATTTCTCATGTTAAAGACCAAAGAACTTTGTGTAATTCTAAGCAGGATGAATTTTCCGTAATCAGGCATCTCATTCTGGATTTTGAAGTGGGATTTTTTCAGAGCGTTTTTGTCTATACCAGTATCTGATTAAGCTGTTCTTAAGTCAAGCATCATTGATTTTCTTTCATTTTCCTCTCCTCACTGAAAGACCAGCTTCAATTTTTTTTGCTGGATTATGATAAACTGAAGATAATGTTAAAAAAAATTCACTGATCTCCTAATGTACTTTGTTGGTCAAATTTTCTGTCAAGTTACTACCTATAAAAATCTGGAGAAAAAATCCTGTTTGCAGGTCTCTGTTGTTCCCTGTTGTTACTGCTATTTGCTGCAATGATTGTGAAATTTGAATCAAAGCCTTATTGAACCCGAAAAATCACCCCTACAATGATTCATCATTGTTACTAAGTAGACACAAGGCTCCTTTTTTAAGAATCACTGTCATCACATATAAGTAGAACTGCATGTGACAGAACTATCAGACAAAGAAAGAATACACGAAATAACCATTCACCCTACTTGTTGTTTTGGTACCTTGAGATAGCATTGGGGCAAATTAACCTTTACGTGAGGCAGTCCTAGATATGCGGGATTGCAAACCTAATCTTCAGGTCAGTTTTGAATCCAGCTGACTGATTTGTGCCATAAGCCACTCAGCTGGATCTCGGTAGACCATAGCCTTCTGGCTTGGTTTTCACCAAAGAAAAGGCAGGAGCAGTCAGACCTGCTGTTTTGAGGGGTTTGCACTATTTCTGGCTGCTATTGAAGAAGCTGTTGCATTTCAATTCAGACTACAAGCTGGGGGAATGTCTAAATGCTGTATGCATGCACGTACACAAAATGTGTACACATAGCTATGCTGTTGTATGAGCCAAGAGAAAACAGTGTTTCTCTATACTCATTGGTGGAAGCACCCTAAAATCAAAAGTCCTGTCTTTCGGGAGGCAAAGTAACTACATTCTCAGAGCAGAAACTGACCAGCATTAAATAAAAGAATAAAAGGCTGGGCATCACTGGACATGCAGGCTACATACACTGTAACACTTCCAATGACTATTAAAGATCTTCACATGGAGTGGTTAGTAGCAAACATCCTGCATACTAACAACTGACTACTTCTTGCATGCTTTACCTGCTTCATGATCACAACATGGGTTTCTTACCTTTGCTGGTGAACTCTGATGCTTCTAAACTGCTATGCAAAATGCTAAAAGATTAGTCTCTGATTAACTTAAGCCACAATTAAATTTTGTCTATTATCACAGGATAATTATAAGATCAGCATGACACAGAGAGAACTATAATTTCACAGACAAAGAAAACAGAGGAGGGAAATATGCTGTGAAGGGGAAAAGCTGTTCACATTAAAGGAATAAAGATTAGAAGTCAAAACTCATCAAGTTATTGGCAAAATAGATTGGTTTTCAACACATCTCTTTCCCCTCCTTTCCATCCACATGACAATCTTCTGTTTAATGTGTTAAAACTCAAAAGATCAGTAAGGTCTAGGAAGGAGTAGGGCATGAGCTCAAAGCATACAGTAGCAATTGTCTTATGGTAAAACAGCAGAGCTGTTAATCAGAGATGGTTTAGGCACTAAGAACACATTTGTCCCTGCACTGTTGTGACATAATGGGAATTGCCATACTGTACAAATACTTGTTTAGCATCTGAACTGTTGTTTAAAGTGGAGACATAAGGCTATTTTTAGGTCATTAAATAAAATAATTGAGAAACAAAGTAGGTGCTCTACTGAGTTATAATGGACTGTCTTGTGTGATGCAATACTTACAGAAATCCATACAGAATTAGGAGCAATACTGAGCAACATGTGCATTCAGACATGTGGTGATGTAAATCCTGCTTCATCTTTCTAAGTATTTACAGACTTTACATTATTTGGAACTGATCAGCCTTTATAATGGCAATGTATTAATTTCTGCATCCAAGTCCATTAGATGTGACTAGTGTTTGTTTTACAACACGAGATGAATTAACATATGCATGTGTGTAATGCTTGTTGTCTACACTTAATGATAATGCATCACAGCAGCAATAAAAATACAAAAACAAAAAAAAAGGACTGACAGCATATGAATTGGTTGAAAACAAATTGAAAATTAGAAAAAACCCAACTGTATAAATTATTAAATACTATTTATTTTTAAGCCATTCCATATTTCAGAATGTGATGGTCTGAGACATTAAATGACATGAGAGTTTAAGAAACTATGTGAAAATGGTTCAGCTATGGCATAAAAATTTCAATGACATAGAGAGAGGCTAAAATTCCTGGCTCAGATACCCACATGTGAACATATGGGCTCATTTCCAGTAGAAATTGTAAGAGAGAATTATTTTCCTTCCATCCACTTAGATTTACACAGGACTTAATATAACCCAAAATCTCTCTTTATAAAGGAGGACTGAAATGGCCATGTAATCAGCCTGTCTGAGGAACTGTACATGCCCAGTGCCTTAACTACAGGAAATAACAAGAAACTGAAACAATCTCAATTTTTTGGACATCATCATCTCATGAGGGTAGCACCTGACTGGTTTAGCATCAGTGGGCTCCACTGCAACCCATATTGTGACACTTTTTCTGTATGTAGGTCTCATCCCCACTTCAACTACATTTCACACAAATTTTACATCAGGATAACAATAGTTCTTTTAAAATATGAATAGAACAAAATACCAGTGAAGGTACTTCAACAGCAATGGTGAGAGCCAAAAAACCACAAAACTGAAAAGCCTCCACCATCACTGTTTGCTAAATATGTGCTTTATAAGCATGAATGACTTGCTTCTAAGCCTGGTAAATCAGAATGCAGCATTCACAACTCCTACAACTCATCAAGGCAGTGGTTAGTTATTCTAGGACATGATATTCCAATTTTCACTTTTAGAGAGAGTTATATTTCTAGTAATCATGGAGAAGACAACAGTAACTTGACTTTAAATAAGAAATGAAATGCCCACACAGACACAAGAAAGGCAGCCTCCTTAAATTGCCCAGCAATGATTGTAAGGCTAACAACAGAATCATAAGATTAGCTTTGGTACTCGCAGGCTTCAGCACCTCCAGAAACATATTGTTGCCAACAACTACAAATAAACTGTAGGCAGACAACCTGGCAGTGCATAGGCAGTCAACCTGGCAGCACTGTGGCCAGAAATCAGGTGGGATGAAGGCTGGACTGGCCTCTCACCAAATAGATGGAAAAGCAAAATTTAGACAGGCACAAGGACACCTTGCTAGAATCTGATTTCCTTTTGAATGTCACTTGGCTTTATCTTCCCTCTGACTGGAGGGGGTTTTTTGAACCAAAGAATGTTATTTAGTATGAAGCGATAGTATCAGCAGGAGAAGATATGATATTTTCCTAAGGACTAATTGCACAGCTTGACTTTCTAATTTGTTAGAATAGATGAAAATTCCTCACAAAGGGGAACACAAGCTTAAAACTGATGTCAGGTTTTTCTACCTAATTTTTGAATAATAACACAAAGTAGAGACAATCGAGATCTTATTGTAGACAATTTTAGTCAAAAAATTAGTTGAACAAGCTGTTCTTTCTAGTGCATAAGCTAAAGTTAAAATAAACACATACACAAGAAAAAAATATTCTTGAAGTGTTTGTGACTGTAGAATTTCTTGTAAGTACTGCAAATAAAACAAAACCAAAATATCATATATTATCTCTTCTTTCAAGTACGCAGCTACATGAAACGTGGTCCTTGGGCAACCTGAGACCAACAAGATTGAAGTCAGCCCTGCTTTGATCAGGGGTGATCTCCAGAGGTCCTTCCAACCTAAATAGTCCTTGGATTCTATCAAATGCCCTCAATTAATAAGGTTATGTTAGACTACTTTTAGACATAAAAATCCATCTCAGGTTTAACAGCAGAGATGGGCTCAGACTTTAGTGGAAAGGGCTGAAGTCCTTTCTGAGCATCACAGTTTATCCTTATCCTCAGGTTGTCCCACCAAGCCCCAGATGCCTTATCCTCACTTTCTACCAAACCCTGTAACAGCACATGGCTTTAGCTTGCTCCTATTTATCTGCAAGCACCAAGTGAATGTGCAACCCCTAAACAGTCTGATCCATAATGGAACAGGATCCTGTGTGAAAAATAAAGACAGTCAGAATGAGGGCACAACAGGGAGCTTGTCCTCCTTCTTTTTTATTTTCCTCCAACTCAAATGCATCCACTTAAACACAACAGCACACTTCCATCTGCTGAGGGAGCTGCTCTCTTCTCCTGTCACCCTCCCTCTGCATACACATGTGCTTGCATGTGGACTGCACACTACAGAAGGCAGACGCTGCTAGATTTTAATCCCCCTAAATTCTCTGATGGATTAAACCTCAAATCTCTAACCCTCCTTCTTTTAATGCTGCAGTAAGTAACACACATACTGGTTACATTGATTTACAGCTGAAACAGAAGTGAAAGACAGACAAAATGAGATGTCTGAAAATCAATCTGTGCTGCAAGTGGATAGGACATTAAAGCATTCTGGATTATTTTCTCTACCCTTCACTTTGCCCAGTGTCTGATGAGGCAAAAATCACTGTCCGTAGCAATAAAAGTTGTAGGTACATGTGTTACCCTTCACTTACTTGTAACCCTTCAATGGCCAGTTTGAGGATAGATGGTGTAAGCTTGGAGGCTTGCTTGAATGAGAAGTTGCTCCAGTCTATAATTAGAATGAAGCCATTTATCTGAAGCTCCTGGTCTTCGATGAGTACTTCCAAGGAAAGTAGAATAGCCCGAAGAATATCTATGAAGGAGTTTCTAAAGCCAAAACAGAAAAAAAAAAATCAATGGTTGCAGTTATCTTCACACCTCAAGATATTCAGCTTTGCTGTGGATGTAGCATGAGTGAAGGACCAGGGTTTATTCTAGTAGAATTCTTCTGAAAAAAAAAGTTGTTGCAGGGGTGTCATTGAAGACCTCCTTCTCCAAAACTCACATTCCCCTCCTTGGTGTGATAAATCCTGCTCACTTGTGGATAAAATAAACACTGAAGGAGATCTTCTCAATTCTTCTGGCATTTCTTACAACAGATTTTGGCTAAGCTACACTGGGAAATTATTTGTCTGTGACAAAATGAAACAAATTCAAGCTATCAGTTACATCCTTGCCTGTTTGGATATACTTTGCCAGTTTGTTTGTTTGATTGTTTGTTTCCCTTCTTTTCAGAAAAAAAGATAAACAATATGGTTACAACTAGATTTTGTGCCTCCCTGTTTGAGTGGAGGAAACAATCCAAAGTTTTGCACAATAGAGTTTCACCGTTGACTTATTTCTGCAAACCAAATGTAACATAAAATGGCTGCACATTCTTAAAATGGGAACTCTTTATTAATTATCAGCTATAGTAGGCTGGTTGCAAGGCTTCCCTCATCTTTGGGAGAATAATTAAAAACCTTGGAGACCCAGAAGGATATAGCAAGTAACAGAGAAGAAGATATTGAAATACTTTCTTTAATGTGAAAGTCTGTACTGTGAAGTCTGGGCCACTCTTTATTACTGTTTCATGCATTTTACAAAAGCAAGAGTGGGGCACTTTAATGTCTTAGTCCATATTTATACCTGATCAAGCTAAATCAGGTGCTTTCCTCATCTGTCCTTCCCATTAAGATGATTTACAGCAACAGATTCTTTTAGAGAGCAACTAATAAGGAAAGCTTCAGAAAGTACAGCTTAACCTTGTATAATATGAAATTGTAGCATTCTGTTTGTGCAATCTGCTTTACCTCTTTATAATTCTCAAGTTTTGATGAGGCCTGAGATCTCTTACAGGGAAGGTTCACACCATGTTCTCCCATGGAGATTTTAATTTAATAACTTTCTACTGTTTAATTTAAAACAAGTCCTCTCAGCCTTCAAGAACATTGTTTCAAATTCTGCCTGAGATATGAAACCTATGTGGAGTCAAAACAAACTTCTCTGCCATCAAGACCTCTACCTCTGAATGGCATCAACACATGGTAAATTTCTAGCAAAAGTAAATGGTGAAGTGTTTTCTTACTTTTCTCTCAGTGTGTTTTGAGTGAAAATGTATGTTCCTTCTCTAAAGATTTGGACCCTTGAAAAAGCTTCTGTACTCTGCCTCTCTGCAAAAGTTAGAAGTTTCTCTGAAGTCTAATTGCTGAGACAATAAATAGAGCTTAAAGACAATAAATTTTTTGCTGCTGGGTACCAAATCATCCCTCCCTCATTTAGAGTTACAGAACAACACTGACCCTTTCAAATCCTGCAGGGAAGTTGCACTAAGCATAAAAACTTAATGAGTGTTTCGTTAGCAGTGTAAGGTGAAGGCATCTGTTTTCAATCTAAATTTATTTTGAAAAACTGTGATACACTGCATGCTACCCAACTGAAACAGGTGATGACTTTTAAGCAGCAGCATCAGATGACTACATTCTCAGTGGTGAAAAAGTACATATACCCCTGTACCATATCTACTTAATATATCTTATACTACCCCAGCATCCCTCTTCAAGGTGGTCAGCCTTCCAGGAGAACTACTCCATGGCAACTCCCAGAGGTGTACAGTGGCTCCAACAGCATGCTCACCCACATGGCCGCCTTCTTTGCGCTCTTGTTGGCATCAATACAGAATAATATCATCATCCATGCATGGGCTTTTTGGATAGATTGGGGAAGATGGAATAATCCTGACCTCAGTTTAACTCCACAGTTGACAACCTTGGAATGAACTGAATGCTTGCTATTACCAAAGGTGTGAAAACAGAGCCACACTGTGATAAGATTTCATCCTTTATTAGTGGGAAGAAATTTTCTTAAGAGTATATTCAAACTTATGCTTATGATCCTGCTACCTCTAATGTTTTTAAAGTTTGTGTAATTATTTCAGTAGAGCTGTCTGGGAATAGTACATACAAGGCAACTCCTGTAATCCACTGAAATGGTAAATGACAATGAAATATTTGAGTGCAAAATCTTCCCCGTGGGTTCTATGCTGAGAAATTGCAGTCTTTGTTTGGATGTCTATATAAATTGCCAGTTTATCAAGCCTGTACTTCCCTGTACTTGCAGCAGAAATTATTTACCTGGGAGATAACGGCACCCAGTTTTCTTAGTCTGTAATTAATGTCTCTCCCTTCCAACATCCCTCCCCTCCCTATAGATTTGCAGTTTTAAGACATGGTGTAGGAAATAACTCACAGTGAGCACAAAGATGTTTTTCAGATGAGTACAGGGAGACATGAAAGCAGCACACAAGTCCTTCAGGTGGGTTGTTTGCAGACACACTCTTTTGTGAATGCAGAGTCTGGACAGAAATCAGACAGAGTGCCACTTGAGGCTGAAGCCCTCTGCTCCCTAATCTTGGGCCTTTGAGACAAACCATTCAGCTGTGTGACTGATTTGCATCCAAATAATTTTCTATGCATGACTGCAAACCCACTTTCTATTAGTCCATCTCTTTTGTTCCTTTGCTTAATGTTCCCTCCCTTCCTCAAACCCCCCTCCTCATGAGTTTAACCCTCACACAGTAAAAAAAGGTTCAATAAATTACTATTACACAAAGGGAAATGTGTAAGGTCCTGTAAAGATTCAGCATGGAGCCTACTGAAGTGAGCCACTAATGAGTTACAAAAGATTTGCACAAGCCTCAGAAACACAAAAAAGAGGAGGGAGGGAGAGTGCCTATATACATTGGCTGAAAGGAAAGGTACCACAAAGGAGGCTCTTCAAATACCCTTTGGAAAATGGGAAGTTAGCCCAACAGAAGCTAGTGGTAGGGAACAATAATGTAAAACAAAAATGGAGATGGTTTAGCTGAGGGATTTGGTGGGGAGATTAGCCAAAGGCATAACATGAAAATAAATAAGAAGAAATTACTTAATTATAAGAGGGGTAAGCAGGCTGTGAGAGTGCCAAAAGGCTCAGTGGAGTACCAGGGTGCAATGGGAACAATTAAAGGGGATAAAGACATTGCAGGGAAATTAAATGATCTATTTGCATGTATCTGCCACCAGTCATTTTGAAGAGATACATGGAAAAATAAAACTGAGGGACTGTTGGAAAATAAGGAGTCAAATAAGACACACTGAAAGAAAGCGATACGTTTTGGAGAAGATAACATCAGTAAAGGCTTTTGACATTATTCTTTCTGAATAGTTAAGTACAAGCTGTGTGTTATGCATGTTAGTGAAATTAATTGGATTATTCAGACAGTTTAAAGCATGAAGGTACAGAAGCACTGGCAGCTGAAGCCATTAAGATTGTCTGCTACTAAGCAAAAGCAAATTGTTACTACAAATCCCAACTGTCCCACAGCAGGCTAACAAAGTTTGGACCAGTGCTGTTACATTGGCAGCTGCAGACAACTCATCTTAACATCCCTAAGTTAGCATGTAATAAGTGCCTCTCTTGTCTAATATTTAAAAGGTGGACAAAGCCCAACCACATTTAGAAAGCTGCAAAAATGGCATAGATGTGAATCAAGTAAGAGACCACATCTCCCTTTGTTCCCTTCCCACACAAAACGTCACCAACAGAGAGCAAAAATGCATGCATAGTTTCGAAGTCAGCAGACCTGGCACTGTCCTGCAAGGAGGATTTCCAGTGGGAGTAAAGCAGAAAGAAGGACCAGAAAAACATCTTCAGATTGCCCCAAATTATTTGAGCTAGTCAAAACTCAAGAACCTGGTTGTATCTCAAATTCTGTGTTCAGTTTTGGGCCCCGTCACTACAAGAAAGACATCAAGGTGCTGAAGCATGTCCAGGGAAGGGGAACAGAGCTAGTGAAGGGTCTGGAGCACAAGCACTGTGAGGAGCAGCTGAGGGAGCTGAGGTTGTTTACCTTGGAGTGAAGGAGGCTCAGGCAAGACTGTATCGCTCTCTACAACTACCTAACAGAAGGTTGTGGTGAGGAGGGGGTTGGTCTCTTCTCACATGTGAAAAGTGATAGGACAAGATGAAATCACCTTAATTTGTTCCAGAAGAGGTTTAGATTGGATATTACCATCCCTGAAGACACAAAAAGATGTGCAGATGTGGCACTTAGGGACGTAGTTTAGTGGTGGACTTGACAACCCTGGGTTAACAGTTGGAGTTGATGATCTTAAAGGCCTTTTCCAGTCTAAATCATTCCATGATTCTATGAAAAGCTTAGAAAGGGACACATGAGCAACAACACAGTGGATCAATGAAGGCAGAGGAGGGAGAACCCAGGAATAAAGATTTTTAATTGTTCACACACAGAGCCAAGGTATGCTATTCATGGAAAAGCCCTTGGAATCCAGTTAACATTGTTTTTTTTGAAAAGATGTTCATAAATCATATGAAGTAATTTATTTTTGTAGATTAAATTCTCCTTCCTGCTCATGAAGTATTGATAAGAAAGCCCGAATTTCCATTAATGTATTCTTGGAAAAATACTTGTTTTTTTTAAATGCATGTATTTATTTCAGTAAATGAAAACTCACCTCTGCTGAAATACATACTGGAAATTACTAACATACAGTCCTTGGGGATTCATGTCTTGATTCAAACTTATGATCACGAGTAACTACCCTGACTCTCTGTCACCAGAAGGAAAAGACAACTGCAAGACCTGATCTTCACATCTTATGACCTTTTTGTGAGAAAGAACCCTCATGTGAACCACGCACAATGCAGGGTAGTGCTTGACTGAAGAATAACCAAGAAGAGTAAGTTCAAAATGAAGAATCATGAGTAAACATGGTGACTCACTTGACTAATCCTGCACTAGAGAAGATGAACAGTCGAACAGAAGAGCTCACATCTGACTCATGCACTGAAGAAGGCTTGTTTGTGTCTTCTCTCTGAGGTCTGCACTGCCTGTTCAGAAATTGGCAAGGTTTGTCTGCAATTCATGGAAGAAATGGGCTACATTCACAGAAAAAGTTCACAAAAAGTATTTTGACCTGCTATGGGTAACTTTCTTCATAGAATGATTCAGAGCCATTTAAACTTTCTAGCTGCAAAACATATTAATAAGTCGCCAGCATGAAAACAGGAAAAAATATTACACAACAATATGAGGGGTTTTTTTTCTTATTTTGTAAGGTATCAACTCTTTCTTTGCTATGCCCAAATTAAATTATCTTTTCATTTTTATTATTATTTCTGTGTCAGGCCAGAATACATGCACAGAAAAACCCTACTGAATAAATCCCAGGTTACATTAAGTTAATGTCAGAGCTCCAAATTACTCTTCTGTCACACCCAGTGTAAATATCTTTGTTGTTCCAGGATGTCAGCTTCAAACAGGCATCTCTGTTGTTTTGTAATAAAGAGATAGCAAACTTTTCCCCATAGCATCTGTGTCATTCTATAAATAAAATTCCCAAGTAACTTTACCTCCAGGACAATAGAATGGATAGATAAGTGCACTGATTTTTTTTCTTCAGAAGTGCTTAGTCCAAAAATGTGATGTATACAAAGACTAACATAGACTAAGCTGAGACCTGAACTATATTAAACAACTTTAGAAATGCATGGCTTAGTTTAAAACTGAACAAAGGCCATCTACACAGAGATATCTAGCTGGTTTGGAAGGAGCTGGAAACCTCTGCCATTGCCAGTGAAGGGGAAATGTACAAATCTGAAGAAAAAAAACTGTATCAGTTTTCTTTTATTGTGCAAAAATTGCCTCTCAGTGACTTTCTTAAAGATATTAAAATTTTCCCCTTGTTATGTTTCTGCTGGAGGTTCTATATAAAAGTATTCTGAGGTTTTTTTTGCTGGCACTTTCCACTTCAGTTGAACTCCATAGCAACCAATAGCCCAAGAATTACACACTCTGCATTCAAGTTGATGTGATGAATCTTCTTCTACATGCACTCATTCATACTGTGGGCACCCTCACCAAATGCAGACACTGTCCCTGATGTTAATGTGGCTGAGCAAGGACCCTTTGTTACGTGTAATTTGGCTGACAAACAGGGACCTTTGTAGAGCCTGTGCTTGAGAAGGGAGAGTGTAGGTGGTGGGGCTTTTCACGGACCAGCTTCCACCAGAGACCTAAACAGGGGAAGGTGTTATCTGTTATTCCCTTTGCCTCAGCCCAAGGAATTGTCATACCATCTAGCAGGGGATCAGTCCAAGATAAAGCATAAATTTATTTCAGTCCTGAGAGTTCAAAAAAATCCCTCCCAGAGCTCTCCAGAAACTTGATCCCAAATGGAGCAGGGAACTGATTGCAACCCATCACAGCACAAGCTCACTGATTGCTCCTAAGGAGTCCTTGTGGGTGCAGCAAGGCACCACAGACATCAGGCTAATGGCTTGGCTGGCCTCCCATGAGCAGCATACATCTCTGCTCAGGAGCCTGCTGCTGAGAGGAAAGGCCAGAATTCAATCTCGGGTACAATAGGGCTGTTCCTCTGGCTGTGGGTGAGTTTTATTCCTTCAGGAGTTAAATGTTTCTGAGATACACACTGGTGTTTTCTCACCTTTTTAGTACCCAGAGCAATCTCATGCTTGCACAATGTGCAAATTTCTCTATTGAGAAGGAATAAGTAACAATCACAGGCAGAGAGTTGTAATATTGTGGAAATTATTAAATGCCCTATGCTACAATCCCTAAGTGCAATCAATAAATCAATTTGACAGAGCCACTGCCATAATTTGCCTGGCTAGTCCCAAATGCAATGTCGCCTGAGAGGAGCATGCGGAAGATGGGCAAAGAGTTCATTCCAGCATGAACACAGTCAGGGAGTCTGTGGTAGTGTCAGGTTAGTGGTCTCCATAGGTAGAAATTTAGGAGATGACATGTGGGAACAGACTCATGGTCACAGCTCAGGATACCGTTTAAAAGTAGCTTTTAATCTCATATCATGATCTCCCCAGTGTTGTGATACTGTTCCCTCAAAGCACAGCTGTAGTAATAATGAGACTAACACATAGCTGGTACATGAATGGCTATAGTTAGAAGCATTAGGATTGATGACCTCTGTTTATTTTATTCTGTCTGATTGCATTGCCTTTTTTTATTCCCTCTGGGCACTGCAATCCATCCTTGCATCACACTAAGCTATTTGCTCAATTTCTTGCACCATTGCATTCCACAAGTTAATTTTTCATTACAGAAAGGGAAAGGACTTTCTCTAGAACATTATGAAGCTACTGTTTAATCACTGAAAGCAATTATACGGCTCCTTTGTTTTGTTATTGGAAGGTACAAATGGCACCACCGATTTACTCTCCCTGGCATCATGTTTTCTCTATGAGATTCCACTATGTCTCCTCTAGCTGTATCTCTACTGCATCTTCAACACCATTCCATTTGAATTAGCCCTGGACTTTTTGTTCTCTCCTGATGCAATCATCTCACTTGTTCATAACGCTAATGAATTCCTTTCATTGCTCTTTTTTTTTTTAAATCAGTTATATTTTTTACATACTTTTTGAAATAATACAATGTAAAGCGAATTTCATATTCAAGGTGAGTTTGGAACATCGTCCTACATAAGATAATGCATTATCATTTCCTATTTATTCTCCATCTCATTCCTGATGCAGCCCAACAATTAATTAACTTTTCTGACCACCACTGCACAATAAGTACACATCTTAATTGTGCTGTCCATAATGACCTGATGTTTTTCTTAAAAGGCTAAAAGTAATTGAAAACCCAGATGAAAGTGCACAGAGTTAAGAAAGGGTAAAGGATCTGCATACAAGATGTGGTCACATATTAAAATCCAACCTGCTCTTAGACTTTGCACAACAATGCTGCTTTTCTGAGTCTTTCTACAGTTTTCCACAATTTTTGCTTCTACTCAGTATCCTACACAACTTTCCAATTACCTTTTGTCACACTATCATTTAACTCACCTGTGTCTGCCAAAAGAATATTACTACTGGGCATTATGATAACATAGTTTTGTCACTTTCAAATCCTACTCTCTGCCCTAAGTATCAGGAGAGAGACCATGTTTTATTTCTCCTTTCAGGAGGAATGAAAGAGAAAAGCAAAGCAAGTATGGGTAGTGAGCAGCAATGCTATCAATGAAAACCAAGAAATTATTTGTAAAGAAAGCAATCAGAAACATTACAGCCTCTGGACTTACAACCTCTCTCCAGTGGAATTGGTGGTTTAATTACCATAAGAGATGATGATGCAAAAATGATGATGTTATGAAAAAGCTTGGAAAGGCTCAAAGCCTCACCACATGCCTGTCTGGTGGAGGACATTTTAAGGTTTTGCTAGAAGAGAAGAACAGATTTATGAAGCCGTGTGAGATATTATCACCAAAGGTAAATAATCAAAGCTGAACCTCTTCAGAGATTTAGGGTAAAAGGTCACCAAAACATGGCAAGAAGTGGCAAAAAGTAGAAATGCAAGTATATCTTTGTAAACATCTAAACTGGCTGTTAAATCAGGCAAACAGCATATATGGGCAGGGAAAGTAGAAGATATTAATAATATATAAAAAAGTGACGTCAATCACAAAAAGGTGTATAAATAGTTTTCGTCAGAGCCCTTCAGGGCACATAAATTCAGACATGAAAATACTCTAATAATTTCTTATAAGCAAAAGAAAAAATGTGTCAAGCATTATATATCAAAGAAGTTTCCCACTGGAACAAGAGGCAAGTTTGATATGGCTGACAAGATGGAGAAACTTGATATTATTGATGTAGAAATAATCATTGGGGAACTCAAAACAATGCAAAGAAGATTCATAAGACAGCAGTCTAGAAAAAATTATCTGTGTTTCTGTTCAGAAGAAAATGATGAAAAAAACTTGCTGCAATGATTCAACTGAGCAGGAGAGAAAGATCAGAAAAAACCAAAACTGTGTAGATTTATGAAATAAAGACTGTTAACCGTGTATAGTATCATGGTACTGCCAGCCACAAAGAAGCCACTTTGCAGTGTTACACTAAAAACAATATACACGAAGCTCAAGAAAAATGAGCAGTTTTCACCCTGACCACTTCTGAGTGGATCATATTTCATGCAACTTCACTGAAGAAAGGGAAGGAATGAATAGCAACACGCACTTCCCCTAAGAAAGCAGATATTTTTTCCCCCCCAGAAATCCACTGAAAGAGTAAATGGCCCATATCTGTAGAAGTCTCCAGACTTTATAGACTCTTTAACTAGATAAAAATAGGTTATGATCCAACCAACAATGAGGAATCCGGTCAAATGTTACCACTGTAATTAGAAAAAGGTATTTCTTTTTACTCACATTCTCCAGGTCTGTCTCAGAGTTCACTGAGTATTGAACATCCCATGTGGACAAGAGCAGACAGAAGCTGCTTTGGGAAATCTAGATTCCACGGACATATGACTTCCCAGTATGTCAATCAATAAAAGACTGATAGCTGAATCAATTGTATAAGGAGGTAGTGGAAAATGAAAATTACGGAAAGACACTATCAGTCTGAACCGTACTACATTGTAGTAGAAACCACAGGAATTTAATTCTATAGGCAGTATAAATGACAAATACTGTAATAGCTCCAGTGAGTGAGGCAATGGCTCCTTTTGAAGAGGAATTACTGAATACAGAAGCCAATTATCGTCAGCATTTTACTATGTGGTGTTACTGGCCTTTTACTAAGTATATTTTTGAGTGGAAGACAGCAATGGAGGAAACCTAAAGCCTAAAGGAGGGAAAAAATATATTTCTGTGCATTTTACTTATGCAGAATTGGTTGTGTAAGAGGAAGAAAAAAATATTCAGATCCTGAGATGGCTACCATCACCTGATGCTTTGCAAGTGAAGAAGTAGTCTTTACCAGGATGTGCAAGATTTATTTGCAAAAATAGTCCTTTGTAAGGGGTTGGGGTTTTGGTGGCCTTTTCTTGGCCTTCAAGTTGCAGATTATGATTTTTGAGAGAACTGAAGGACAGAGGGAAAGGATGTGATCCTGGAATGATTCCCTGAAATTTTTCCAAAGCAGCAACCTGAACAAATTAATGTGACTGGCTCATCTCATTTAGAAGTACAACAGTGTTTAGACTGGCTTTCTCAAAACAGATGATGCAATTATGGAAAAAAATTTATTAAGGTTTAGGCTTGCAAACTGAAAATTAGAAACTGCCAAGGTTACAATTGTTTTCAAAATGCCTCCCATGGAGGTTAGCAGACAAAATAGGTTAGAATCAATTTTTAAAGCATGATCTTAGATAACCACAAAGAGGAAAACTAAACTTATTTTAGAACTCTAAAACCAGTATTCATAATTACGTGAATGCAGTGGCTTGGTCTGTAATTTCTCAATTAAGAAAAAAATTACCCCTGTCCCAAAAAAAAAAAATCCCAACAAAAACAAAACAAACAAACAAAAAACCAAACCCAAACCCAAACCCAAACCCAAACCAAACAAACAATAACAAAGAAAACAAATGGACAGTAATAGTGTGTAGCAACAGTTTAAGTTGAGATCCCAAAGGCAGCAGAAATAGGACTGGGGAGCCTTGTATGGGATATATGGCAATGGACAAAGGAAGCTCAGCCTGGTATCCCTCATTCCCCTGAAGTCAGTACAATTTTTTGATACATGCAAGCAATTCCCAGCACGTTACAGAGGAGAGTTGCCAATGCAGTGTGGTCCTTGCCTTGGAATAGTAATGTTATATAATTATTTTCACAGACCATCACATTTTCTTAGAAATTATCAGTGGAAAACAATATAAGTGGTTTATAAATCATAAAAGTCAGTCAAGCTGAAAACAGCAGTTCATATGAATTGTGATGTTAGGGATTCTGAAATAAAAATTTTATTAATTTCTTATTACAGAAGTTATCAGCAACCTCCTAAATCACTCTAGCTTCTGCACAATAGAGTATATTTATATGTGTGGATGTTTAGTCTCTGCCTTCTGGCAACTGCTGTTTCATAGTTTGATGTTTCTGGGGGAAAGAGTTCCATTCTAAGTTTCTAAACAAGTGGAAACTGTATAATCATAATGCAATTGTTTAACCTCTTCTATTTCTGTTTGTATTGTTTTTTATTATGAAACTAAATTAATTCAAAACAATTTTTTCACACTTCTAATAAGAATTTTCACAGAGTCAATACAGCAAATTACTGAAGAAATTTGATTATTGGAAGTCACTACTCTGTACTCCTAATTCAATTATAAATAATTACTCATGGAGCAACATATGTAAGCATTAATCTCAGAAAACAGAAAAAATAAATTGGTGGATTTGAATTTAATGCCCAATGATGTCCCAGCATACCCTGCATTGGTATTTGGAGGAGACAGTTCTGTAAGCAGATAGCTGGAACAACCATGACCTTTACTCAAAACACAAGCAGTGGGAAACACTGAAATCAAGATATAGACAGCAGGGAGGCCCTATTTTGTGAAAAGTTAGCCAAAGAGAGACAGAAAAAGGATCAGCAGACATTGCCACAGCAAGTATAGTCACATGCCCTTGAGAAAAATGCCAGAAGGAAAACCTGAATATTAGAGGCAAACACAAAAGTCTTGAATAAGTAAATCGCTCCTTTATTTCCTCTTTTTTTCTGGAAAACAGTTGCATGCAATCATTGGTGCAAACTTGTTAACAAACAAGCACCCTATTTTTCATCTACTCCTTCCCATAAAAATCCCCAAACCACAGCTAACCTTCAAAAAACCAGAAAACCTTTAACTCTTTTTAACTTTTAACTTTTTTGAAAGTAGCAAATTCTACTTTTCAGGAGATGTCATTGAAGGTGTTTGCACCCTAAGAGGTAAGATATGACCTTTGGAAGCTTTAATATATAAAGTTATAATTTGCTATCATGAGATGACTTGTTAAAATTGACAGGTTTGTTAATATTACGTTGGGTGTTCTTTTTGTGTATGTTACTGTCTCACAGTTTAAACTATACTGAAAGGAGAAAATTAGGCAGGGAGAGTTCATTCCTATAGATCTCAGCACAATCTTAGTTCACATTTGTTACAACAGCAGAATTAATTTGCTTAAGAGCAACTGCAGTACATACTTTTCTTTATTCTAGCCAATGTTTTGACTTCACAAAAACAGTACTAAAAAAGCCTTATGGCAGTATCAAAGAGAAACTACAAATGATCATGGCTTTGCAAAATGAATCCCCATATGCTGCGTATACTTTCACTCCACAAAAACTTGTTTCAACCTCTCTGTGATTTTTCCCCCCTGATCTGGCAGAACTCTTCACCACTCCATTTCCCTGCATTAGGCTGACTTAGCTTCGGTTAGTATTCTGCAACACTGTTTAACAGCCAAGTAAATGCACTGGTTTAATTTCTGCATGAGAAGCATATTAAGCCATAAGGTGCTTAAGCAGATGTCTGATGTAAAGAATATCAAAAGTCTTGTTGCAGACGAGAAGTCCAGAGTGCCTCAGTTATTTGCATCTTAATCATTGCAAAATACTTTCTAATATCTGGTAATCTAATTCTGTTTAAGATTAGGGATAATTTTGCTTTTATTCTATGCATCCACTTTTTACTATCACCTTCAGTTAAGGTAAACTCTTAAATATAGGAAGATTTGTATCCCATCTCTTATTATCCCCAACTTGTATTACATTGTCATATTTTCCAGACTTCTTGTTTTGGTATTCCTTTATTCACTTCGTTCAGACTTGTCTCTTGGGCTAGTACCTAGATTACAGGTCAGTTGAGATGAGTAAAGGGGAATAACTGCTGGTGTCCTGCAGATAATGTTCCTGTAATACAGTTTGGAGTCTTTGCTTCCTCAGTGGTATTACCTAATGATACCATTCCATTGCAGTCCATCCTTTACCGCAAAATCCTTTTGTGCCCAGTCAGTATTTTCCCCATTAATTAACAATTAATACCTTATTTAACAAATCAAAAGGTGAGAAAATCCCAGTAGAGAGAAATGTGTCAGCCAGGACTAAACCAGTAATAGCAGGTAGGTCTGATGTCTCACAAATCTCCTTGGCTTTTAAAACGGAGTCTACGTCTGATATGCCTCTTTTTAAAGTAAATACCCAAATGATCCTAAATTACTTTTAAATGAATCAAATAAAATGTTCTCTGAGAGAAAGTAAATGTACATGTACTTGCGTATATATTTTAGCAGAGAAAAATAATGAGCTGCTGGAAAAAGAAAAGGCTCCCATTGGCAGCTACAGCATGCACAAATTGCCATTTCCTCCAGATTTGCAAAGCTCTTCTATTCAAACAGAATTGAAGGCTTTATCAGGTAAAAGTGAATTTAAATTGCAGTAGCCAGCTAGAAGTGGCTTCCTTGTAAATAAGAAGCTAAGAAATGGAAAGATTTCACACAATCCATCCCTAGGTCAGAGTTTATTCCTCCTCCTTTTTTCATCTTAGTTTTCAAATGAATATTGCAGTGCATTTGGAAGCAGGATTTTTCAGCAGTCTCTTTCTTTATCAATATAAATCACATTTCTTCTTTTGTACCTTTCCAACAGACAGGTAGGATTAACCCTGGGAAAGCAAGGCAACACATATTTATTCAGAAACCCCTGAAAGTGAGAACAGCTTACAGGATCACAGGTCCAAGATAATAGGAGAGGATGAAGATGCCTTAGATAAGGTTATCACATTATGGTGTGGATTTCCCTGGTTAGAAATACCTACACAAGAGCAATTCTGCATGTTAACATACACCCTAGCACTCTGAAGGGATGTAGGCAGCACATATACTCTGCAGACTGACCTGTGCCTATTTAATACACACAATTCGGATCTCTTGGATTTGTCATCAAAGGCAACGAGGAAGAAGGAAAGAATGAAATGTTTAGTCCTGGCAAGGGGAGCACATGTTTCAAATCCCACCACAGAAGTGGCCTTGTCTTGTTACCCCTTTTTTCACCGGTATTACCTCATTCATATCTGAAAGTACAGAATTTAGTTACCCTACTGACATGGTATAAAACCAGAGGAGCTGAACTTGTGGCTTTGTGGAAAGGAGCACAGGACTATCTATAGCAAAGAACAAGGATGACATGGGGATGGTCTGTAACTGAAACACAATGAAGAAAAGCATATTGGTTTAAAAAAGGGGAAAAAAAATCATTAGCTTCCTTTTTTATTAATTCAGACCATCAGGGCTTGGCAAAGTATGTGAGAGTATGTGAGTTGTAAAGTACACTTGCAAGTGGTTCTATGTGATCAGAGCAAAGGTTCCTCCTTGTCAGTGTCAGGTCCCTAGTAAAGGGGTTGATACACAGCAGTTTGGCAAGAATAAAATGGAAAGCATGCTGATTTGAAAAATAAATATTTCCTTTTATGTTTGCTTATATGGTAGTCAATAGCTTACACTTTCAATTAAATCCTGAATTTTAACACACTAAAGATGTATTATGGGATATTATATCAATAATCCAGATACACTTTTCAAATAGATTGTTATTGACCCTATAGCATCATAACATTACTTGGTGCTGTGATTTATATTGCATATGTGAAAGAAAACTGGCACCACATGTGTTAATGTATGCACAGACGTGTGCGATCTACTGTCTGCAATGGAAAAGTAGAAAACAGATACCATCTCTCTATAAAGAAAAAGATAGTTGAATATTACCTTTCTGTTAAAATTGAATCTTTACTGGTGTGAGTTTGCTCAGCATGGGCAGTTTTCATAGGCAGTTACACAGGAAATAGTTTCTGCAGGAGGCTAACTGGCTTGCTTTGCCCTCTGTCCCTGCTGCAAATGGACCCTCCAGGAAGTTTCCAGAGCCGAGAGTATCGTTGTCTGTGAGCAAAGGATAGTTGCTTTTTACTGCCTTTGTGGTTGCTGCACTTATTAAAACTAAAAACTGTGACAGTGCAATCTGAATTTAAGACCGAGATTTCTGCTTTTTTAAGAAGTTATTTCATTTTCTTTTCTTTAGAAATCAAATCTCCAGTCATGGTATATTAATTACCATGATCAACTGCTTTATTGGTTTACTTATGACAAAGGAATCAAAATATCTTGTACAGAAGACTTTAAGAATTCAAATTTTTATCTAGTTTGTTGGAATGGTTTTGCTCCTCCATCCTTTCCCCTAACCACCACCTCTAAATTTTTAGGAGCATGCAGAGGACGGGTGCTTTTACCACTTCCTTTCTCACATGGTCAAGATCATCCCAGATATACAGTGAGGGCACTCTCACCAGTGCAACCACAGGACCACCCATGTTTCCTTCATCCTCCAGCCTCAGCATGGCAGACAATCACCATGAAGCAGGGTGACTGTGGTGGAGAGTAGAATATACCCCATTGTGCTGTTCAGCCATATCACGAAGCTGAGCACACCCCACATGATGCACATCCTGACCAAATTCATGCTGTCTGCTGTAACCCCTGTGAGATCACCCAATCCACTAATGGCACCAGTTCCTAAGCACCCCTTGTGCTGCTCTGAAGGTGCCAAAAGGGGAGTATGCTCAGCACCTGCCAGGGTGCGATGAAAAAATGCAGATATTTTAATGTAAAATGCAACTGATCCAGGGCTCAGAGTAGAGAGGAAAGAGTCTAAAATAAAACGTAGTCTGGGGAAATAATATATCAAGAAACTATTAAATTTTAAAATTCCAAATATATTTGAGGATTCCAGATTAGTATCTCCACTCTTTTCTGATGCTTCTCCTGGATATAATCTATTTATTAGTTGGTCAGAGAATTACATTTTTTCCTTTCCTGACTCCTTGCAGTCTGTTGCTGCTGCAATGCCTGAATTTGCCTGAGCTGCTTTTAGCAAGGCTGGCAAATTAGAAGCTGATCAGAATATTAGATATTTAGAAAACTTGATTTAGGAGGTGCTCTGACAAAAAAAAGATTCTGGTCTCTTCCTACAAAGTCTTACCTCAAAAAGCTGCTATATATAAGAGCATTCATTCATGGTTTCCAGCTGTTCCCAAGGTTCAAAAGGACAAAGAGCCAAGTGGGATGTCATATTGTTTGGCTTTCTACTTTTCTGTCAATGCAGCTCTGTCATAATGTTCTTTTGCAAAACCTATCTGTGAGAATAACATATACGACACATGTAGAGGTATTTTTTAGGGACAAGTGCCATCACAACTGTATGCAGTTTCTCTTTTCTGACACCCCAACATAAACCCTCATGCAAAATTTGGGTCTTTTGAGACAGTCTGGGAAGAATGGCAGGGGGTATGTATATGTGCATATGTGTTTGCTGCGTATGTGTATTTAACTATATTTTTCTTAATCAAGTGTCCTTCTTTCCAGTTTAAAAAGCTTGGGGATTGGATTTGGTTTCTTTTCTCCACAGCAGGAAGCTGGCACAGAGCCACTTTCCAGTCTGCCCTTCATTTTCCTGTTAATCCACAGCCTGGCTCCAGCAACTGTGTTTCTCACCCACAGGCACTGTCCTTCACAGCTCTTCAGTCAGCCCTCAGTCCAAAACATCCAGTCCCCTTCTCTTCCCTCTCAACATGTGCTTGATTGCTATACCCCACCCCAGTGGATTGTTTTTCTTTTTAAGTCTGGCTTCCCTTGTTCTTCATGATATGCTTCGTAACTTTCCCAGCTGTTGTTTTTCTTTCTCTTTTTCAGACCTTTTCTCTCTCTTCTTGGATTACTGTCTCAGCCCTACCCAAGACTCCCATTTGTGTATGTCATCCTTCTGTCATTCATATGGACTACAACTGCCTTCCCAAATATGACTTCTGTAAGAAGAGTTACTAATTGAATTAAGTTGTCGCCTGCAAGCAAATTAAAACATTTCAAGACAGAGTTCCTCTTCTTTGTCCAACATCTAATTTGCACATCTGTTACTACTTGAAATGAGTATTCTGCTTATGCTGTGCTTTATGCTTCCTTTACTAGCCTGAATTCTGCTACCATTTCATACTAGGTCAGGAATGCAATACAAATTATTATTTAATACAATGTGTTTCTATGTTATTTATTGGTTAATGCAATGCTTGAATCACGATGTCAATCTGCATTGCTGTAAGCAAGTCCCAACATAGAACACTACTTCCTAATCAAACCCAAAGATCTGATGTGTAAAAATCATTCTGGTGTTTGGGCTGCCTGTACTTCAGCTGTAATCTCTCATAATAAACAGCTATGAGGCTGAGTTACTGCCACAGTTTGCCTTAGACTATAAATCAGTCTCAACAGATGTTCATTCCTTCATATTCTGTTAAACATCTCAGATTATGTTTGAAATATATTGGAATAATCAGCACTTGAGACATATTCATTCATACCAACAGGATCTGGTGATGATAATATCCTTGTAATTACACCACTATGAGCATTCTCGGCAAGGACATAATTTTTTCTATCACAATCCTTTAAAATATTTATAGCTGTTAGTTTACCACTACATCAGAGTATTTCCTTTCCCTTTAGCCTATCTAATACACTTTCTTACAGAATGGTAAGTATCTGGCATTTTAGATTCCTGGGTTAATAAAAGACAGTTTATGGCTAGCAGTTGACTTGAGATTATGTGTTGTAAACAAAACAGTGACACCCAGAATTTTTGGAGCTATGTGACAGCTTCTAAGGCACAGACATGAAGACAGAAATTAATTACCATTCTACTGCAAAAGACCCTATTAGCAGGCGACTGTGATTGGAGAGAGTCCTTCTGATGACTCTCTACACAGAAATAGATTTCACTCTGGCTGAATAACCTTTAAGGAAATATTTTTACTTGGAAGATTAATGAACACCTTCTGCTGAACTATTTGTTCACCCAAAGCTCCACCTCCTTAGTTTATAATCAGCATATACGAGAAGGCAGTAGCAAACCAAGGAACAGCTGTGGTAGTTAGTGTAAGCTTTCCTCAATCCAACAGCTGAAAGGATGCTCTTGCCTGACTTCTTTAAAAGCTTCAGTTTCACTACAGGTGCATCAGAGCAGGGAGGGCTTAGGTGTGGTGAGAATGATGAAGTAAAAAAGTGTGAGGAAAAGTATTTGTAATCCAGCAGATGGAACATTGATTTTTCTGTGAAATCCTGGTTCAGGTCTCATCAAAACTGGATGCATGTATGGGTTTATTTTAAAAACTGGGATTTTTTTTTTGTTATCCAAATTATTTCGTCAAAAACATTCATTACATGATCAGTTTGACATCCTTACCTGTGTTTATTACTCCATGATTTGCATTTAAAAATAAGGTGCACTGTAAGCAATGGTACAACTAAAGTCTTTGTGGGTTGCAGGTGAGTTCACACCTTGAGTTCTGATCAAAGTGAACGATGGCTCTCACCTGTACTGGTGTACAGTAATATTGCTCAACATTTTCCCTCTTCATCACTATGGAACTTATCTGATCTCTTTCTTTTCTAGCCATTTGCTCATTTTCACTTAGTCAATAATGGAGAAGTTTTCTGTTCTGTATTATACGGGATTAAAATTAACTAACAGATCCAAAATATAATACGAAGGACCTAGAGAGAAAGTGATGACATCATCTCTAAGAAACCTGTCTAAAACAACAGCCAAATCGAACCAATGCAGCACATGCTAATCTAATGGAACTCTGGCACCAGGATAGATTTCATTTAGTGATTTGGCAATAAGAATTATCATTCCTTGTGGGGTTTTTCCAGTCAGCAAAGAGGTTTTGGTCAAAACAATCATTGCTATATTTTTAACTATGTGGAAGCAAACATAAAATTCTTGCCCGTGAACTTTGCAGATGTCACAAAACCCTTGCAATGATAATTGATGAGGAGGACAGGTTTAGCTCTGCAGAAGAGCATGAATCACATGCTAGACTGTGCCCACATTATGGATGAGAATGTATGACACATTTACAAGTGGCATTTGTATTTTAGGAAACAGTGACTTGGAAGCGAATTTGAGCTGAATATGAGCTCAAAATGTGAGAGAGCACTAAGAACACACTGACAATCCTTTATCTAAAAGGAGGGAACTAGAGAACAGAAGAAATAGTATTACCACATGCTGATTTATTGGGGAAAATTTTTATTCAGTTCTGCCATTAGCCATCTGCCTATTAGCAACAGCAGTAAAATGATAGGAACAGTCCAGAAAAGAATGATGAAGAGTATTACCTGGAAAATCTTCCTAATTCTGAGAGTAAAGAAGTTAAAACTATTTAATCTTTGGCAGCTTAAATATATTGTCATACATTAAGCTAGTGGATTACTTCACAGAACATTATCTTTGCTGTGCTGTCTGCCCCCAAGTATGTTCTTTACCTTATGGACATCACAAGGTTTTTGGTCCTCGAGGAAAAGGAGGTTAGCTGTTTTACATTCACCATGGTTAAAGGTGAAAACAAGAACCTCTGTTAGAGAGTAGGTAATGGACTATCTTCTTGTTGCCTGACAGTAACTTAACCTGCAGTGCTGCATCCTCAGTGAATTCAAAAGTAGGTTAGATATGACGTGGTCAGAACACAAAAGTGCAAGCATGGGAAGCTGTCATATTTTTGTGGTCCATTTAAACTAACACAATCCAGCAGCTGGAAGCTGAAGCTGGAAACACTGAGACTAGAAATTCAAACCTAGTTTTCTAGAGATGTTTGATCTATCAGTTAGTTTCTGGAGGCTAAAATTGCTAATGTTTCTAAAAGCTCACATAGAAATTTTATCTTTGATACAGGGAATACTTTAGAAACCTCTTGAATCTGATTTGTCCAAGCTGTCACATTGCAGAAGTAATTCGATTTCCCTTTAAAAATCAATATATTTATAAGCACAGAAACTTTCAAGGTTGTCTCTGCCTCCTTGACATGTGAACCCAACAGCAACCATATGTCCAGGAGCATAAATGGTAAGAATGTCTGAGCTGAAAATCAATTTATGGGTTATACCTATGCTGATTTTAAAAGATCTTTTATAACATATGATTTCTTTATAAATCACTCTTTATAAATTAGGATTTGATCATAAAGAAAGAGAAGGCATGGCCAGTGGCAAATGAAATTAAAGTTAGGAAAGAAACGCTGAAGGTTGAGCTCTCACTCTTGCATGTCAACATCACAGCTGATTCTTTTAGCATCCCACTGAAATGTGAGCTTCTGAACATCTTGCCATCACTGAAGACACGTCTATAGAAAGGTTGCCCAAGATACATGTATGTAAGATGTACAAAATGCCTGTTTGAAATTTTTTTGTGAAATTTATCTTCTGGTCAATAACCTGTTTCCATGCTGAGTAATAGGACATTGCACTCACCATTTCCTGCTCCTTAACAGCTTCCATCTTGTTGATGTCTTTACACACCAAAAAATGAAGAGGCAATCCATTTGCTTACAGCCCAAATCCTGTCTGAAATCCCTGTTGTACTTTGAGCTCTAAAAAAGCCCACAGAAAAAAACGCTTCTTGTCATCTGAATCCACAGAAGAGATGAACTTCAGTGGCTGAAGTTAAGTAAAATTTGCATATGATTTTTAATTTCATTGAGGAGTCTTAGGAATTTGTCTCAGCTTTTCTTCTTTGAAGGTTAAAATAATTTTTTTAACATGTAGGGTCTGTTTGGGTTTTACACACACATGTACATGGGTGCATATTAAAGGACTTTCAGAAAATTTGAGTCGAAATCTAATAGGAATCATTGCTCTGTCAAAATCTCATTGTAGGAGCCTTAGACAGCAGCACTCTCAGCTTTCCAAGTGAAGGATTTAATGTAAGAGGTTAATCACAAAGATTCATTTTGTTGAGGGATCAGAAACCCAAAGCTGGCTCTCTGTAATACCTAAATCTCCTAATGCAACCAGCAGAGCCACAGTGCTTCTGTCCTCTAAAGCTGATACTTTCTAATAATTCAAGATACCTGTGCATTCATCTTTCCTTTCAGGCCAGTTGCTAAAGAGTCTTGTGGTTGGAAGAATGGAAAACTTGCAGTTCAGAAAGACAGGAGATAAACTGCTGGCCCCTTTGTAGTTAACAGGACTTTTATTACTGCCTTCAGTTCAAGATTTCACCAAACATGTTTGGTTATGCAAACTTACATTTCTGTATCCTTTTCTGTACATTTATTCAAATGCAAATGAAAATCAGAAACATTTCTGAACTTTGCTTTTACATGCAGATGAAAGGTTTTCCCAGAAATCAACTAATATGAAAAACTGCAGGCATATGTGCATTGTTCTCTAATAATTTACATGATGTAAATTCAAAGCTCCAATCTATTGACTCCCAAGGATAAGACACTTTCATGGAATACTTCAGACTGTGCCAAAGCAAAATTCTGCCCAGAACTCATTAGAACTTATGATACTCAAAACCTGAATCTGAATTTTGTTCTTCACCATGACTTTTATCAAAAATCAGTAAAACACATAGTAACCCTATAGCTGGTTACATTTCTCCATCCTACTGGGGAGGCAGAGAAAAGAGAATGGAATGACTTGTGAAGAAGAGGACAATGTGAACATGATATTCCTGGACCAGCCCTTTTTCTCTGTATCACTTCAAATACATGGTGAAAGCTGAATAATCACATTAACATTTAAGGACATCATTCTATAATAATGACTGGGAGATAGCTTTGTTCATACCACTCTGTAAAGAAATTACCTGAACAGAAAATACACTTTGCCTGACTCTCCCATTTATCAGAATAAAAACATACAGTAATCAGAGTGTGTAGAAATTACAATGCAACTTGTGGAAATATAGTACAGGTTACAGTTCATGAAATGGTTCAAACAAACAAACAAACAAACAAAATGATCTCTTAGAAAGTCTGAAGACAGAATAAATATAGTCGGTTTCTTCTGCACCAGAAGAGATATGAGAACCTCAATGTCCTTTGAAACATTCACTTTCTGTCAACTTGTTTGGCTAGTCTATAACATTGCTGAAGAAACTATATAATAGACATTAACGTCTTTATAGCAAACAGACATTACCTGGCCAAAAAATGGAAATATATGCTTTAAAAACAACCAAACATGAGCTACTTGTGTCCTAAAAATGATGAATGACAGGTGATCAGAAGAGATGGAAGTTATAGTAAAATGGATATATGGTTGCAAAGTCTTTTACTGAAAATGGCTTTGCTGCTCCAAGAATGGTCACAAATATTCTGTTACAGGTTGAGTGTGAGTGTATGTAAAAAGATAAGGACACTATCTACATTTACCTACTCTGATCCCAGTTGGCCGCAAAAAGCAGAAGAATCTTCCTGCCACAGTGGTCGCGATTTTCCAGTACTCCAGGGAACCCATCTGTCAGAGCCCGTTTGATTCCTGGATCATCGGCCTTGAAGTTTTTGAACATATCCAGATTTAATTGGCGGTACTGGAAGTACTGAGCCAGCAGTCTGAAGGCCTCCATTTGGTGAAACTTTCTGGCTCGGAGAAATCTCAAGATGAAGGCATCATCTGTACGCAAAAACCCAATGTCAGGCCTTGTGATGATCATATCCCTGACTTGCTGGATATCCTGATGCAAAATGTCTGGGTTTTCATTCAGTTCCAGGCGGGCTTTCTCTATAGTCTCTGGACTAAGTCCAGCTTGTAAATGGGTCATCTCTGCAAAAACCTCTTTTCCAAATCTCTAACTTCAGATGCTTTAGTAGAAGTGATGATCCCATTCAATTGATAATTTGCTGTGAGTGTGAGCCATTCAGATGCTTTTTGCTATCAAGCTGATATTTAACAAATGAAAGCAAAAGGCTTTTCTTATTCTTGCAGAAAGATTAACAGCCAGTTCACATGCAGGATAATCCATCCAAAGGAAAGTGTTGTTTATTCCATCACGTACTAAATGAAAAAGAAAATGTATAAAATAAAGATTAAATGCATATATAAGACTTGCAGGATTGCATTTCTGAATTTATATACACATGAAATTTCTTTGTGTGCTTTATGAGGATACCAGTCAAATAATTTTGGAGACGGTACATTTAAGATAAGGCAGTCACTAACATCTTGAATGTATGTACTCAGTCTTTCAAAAAAGTAATATGATTTATTGACAATTAACACTAAGCTGTATCAACTTACTGTTAGGATACACTTTGTAAAGTTGTTTTACAGATCTGTGGGAGTTGCAACATCCCATAACTTTAAGCCAAGGATGGCAAAAGCAAAAATAATAGCAATTTTTTTCACCCCCAACAGGAGCAACATTTCACTTACACAGATTTACCTTCATCATACTAAGCAGAAAAGCTGTTCAATTTGGTTTTATCACCTGTACTATCAGCTTGTAGATTTCTTTCAATTAGACCTGAAGCTGACTGTAAAACTGACGTTTAAAAAATCCAAGACTCCACTAACATCTGGGATAATTTCTACTTTGTAGAACTTCACTGAAGGTATTTCCCATTGAGACTTGATACCTCACACGAAACTTTTCATGAATAAAGTATTTGATGTATCTAATCATACAGGGTTGGTGTTTTAGTTGAAAAGAGATGCATTTTATTCAAAATTCTCTTTTTCAGTATATTGCAGCTTTCCTGAACAGCTAGTTCTGAATTTCATTTTCATTTCTCTAACTAGAATTTGTTTTTACAAGTGTTAGGAAAAAAGCTGCTTAAGCTGTTATGTTTGAGCAAAACGATACAGTGCATCTCTTACATTTCAGTGACATAATTAGCAAGAGGCTGTCATCGAAGTCTGTGTAGCTACACTTGTGTGAAATGAGATCAAGGTCTGTCCCAATGTGATATGTGTGTGAAGAAAGATCAAGATCCATACAATTTTCAGCCATCACAGAAACAGACAAGCAAACAAACCTCCCCCACTGCTTAACTGATCTTTCTTCCTAATTTCTGAAAAATTGTTTTTAAATATTAAAAGGGAATCCCTCAGTGAAAGACATACTTTTTGTATTCGAAGAAAGCTGTTTGGAAAGTTATGAATTATTTATAGCAAAACAATCATTTCACTCAGCTAGTCCCATGGGTTCAGCATTCTCAGATCAAACAAAGGGGAGAGCAGGAGCCAAAGCTTTTCCTGGTCCAGGGGTTGCTCAAAGTTACATTGCAGGACCTGGAAGTCAATCAGCACAAGGGATGCCTCAGATCCCTGCTTTGTGACCTTGCATGCTATTGATAGAAACCATAGTTTAGATGCCACAGCTACAGCCCCAGGATGAGATCCCAAAACTTGAATACGGAGTTTCTGCATGTTTGCTTAAAGGACATTTGTGGTGGGAGATAAGCTTTTTATTAAAGAGCAATATGAATTGGACTTATTTTGTGGGTAGCACAAAGGAGAGTTTATTAAGCATCCCCTTTCTGTATTCACTGTGGAGATGGAGTTGAAAAGAGCTACCTGCAGGGCAGAGTATCTGGTGATTGATCCGCCTGGGAAAACTTCAGGAAAGGCAGAGCTGGGAGATTACTAGGCTTTCACAAGGCACTACAGAGAGCAAGTGACTCCAGAAAAACAAGTCCTTGAGTTCTGAGGGATACTCTGTGGGTGCAAGCTATTCAATTCTTAAATAAATAAGAGCTGTATTCAAGATGGATTCCTCATATAAAAATAAAGTAACAGTTATTTGTTTTGCTTTTGCCATTATTAGATCGTATTAAAAAAACTCCTATGGTACCAACTGAATTCCACTGATTTAAAATTACAGTAGGCCATAAGGAAACTGGCCAATATTTTGTGATTGAGATCTCAAATTAATAGTGACATTAACATTTTCTTGTATAAGTCATGGTTTTAGTTGCAATTGCCTCCATGAACTAGTTAGGGGAGCTTACGTGTATTTAAGTGTGACACTGTCACTGGGGAAGTATGGATTGTCCCTCCCTAGTTTATATAGCAAGTAGTAGAGTAATGAAAGTATGCTCAAGGGTGCCCAGCAGATGGGTGCAAGTGAGAAGCTTATCTGGGGCCTGCATTAGCTCTGACTCAGGGCCTACTATGAATTACAATGCTTTTAGCACTCCTGTGGCTTAGAATCTCAAATAATGGAATCACAGGATAGTTTGAGTTGCAAGGGACTTTTGAATATCTGGTCCAACCTCTTTGTCATGAGCAGGGGCATTGTTCGCTGGATCAGGTTGTTTAAAGTCCTGTTCAATCTGTCCTTGAGTACTTTCAAAGACTGAGGATCCACAATTTCTCTGGGCAGCCTGTTCCAGACCCTCATCACCCCCTTCATAAAAAAATTTCTTCTTTATATCCAATGTGAATCTGTCCTCTTTCAGTTTAACAATATTAACCCTTGTCCTATTGCTACAGGCCCTACTAAAATGTCTTTGACCATCTTTCTTACAAGCCCCTGTTATGTACTGGAAGGCTGCTGTAAGGTCTCCCTGTAGCTTTCTCTACTCCATTCTGTAAAGCCCCAACTTTCTCAGCCTGTCTTCACAAGAGAGGTGCTCTAACCCTCCGATCATTTTTGTGGCTCTTCCCTGGACCTGTTCTAAAATGTGCAAGGACTAGTGACAGGTAACTGTGGCGCACACACAATCCCCAGTGGGTTCATGCATTTTCTAGGAGTTTATTCAAGTCCCTTCCTCTGCTTTTTTTCTGACTCCCCCCTCCACCAAGATGCTTCTTTGAAAATAAGAAAAATTCTTGAAAGGTCAACTGCAGTCTACTCCAGAAGAAAATAAGATTTGACCAAGGAGATAAAGTATGGCCCTTCTTATTGAATCCCCAAGTATGTAATGTCAAAAATTAGGTTTCTTATTTTCATTGAAGTTTTCTACTATATTTAGATAATTTAAATGCCCAGGATTATCCCAAGGTGAGTGAGATCCAGTCCTTTCCTGTCAGATGCTGTTGATAGAAAAGCAACTTACAAATATTCAGTCTAAAAAAAGATAAATTTTAAAATGTATTTCAGAGTGTTCTGATAGTGAACTTAGCTGTAACTATGGATTACAGTTTTCAATAGATTATCCTGATAATCAGCCAGAACAGACTGCACTAAAATACTTTATTGATGTGAATTTATATATTGCAAAATAATCTACAATATGTATGAACAATTTTGTTGCTATATGACTCATAGCACAAATCATGAGGTTAGCAATCCACTCGAGCACCATTGCCTTCAAGGAGTCTGATATACATCAGTGGATGGGTTGGTTCTTCCACTGCTAACCTTGGCAATAAATTTAATGCTCCATGGCTACCCAGTTTAATTGTCACTGCACTCTCAAATGGTGCTGTTTATTCTCATTCCCAAGGCATAAAAGAAGCACTGTCTCCATTTTCACCCCCTCCCACCCATGCCAATTTCTTCTTCTCTTCCAATGTGGTGTGCTGCTCTGATCCATATGCCAATTTTTCAGATGTTTACATCTTTGTTCAGTTTGATTCAGGGTTGTTTTATCTTTCAAATAAAGATGCTGGCCTTTTTTCCCCTATCTTGAATATTGTTGCTGCATGTTGGCACACTAGACTGTTATAGTCTCGACAGCTGTTTTTCTGTCTTGTGACTCTTTGTTCCCAAAGGACTGTTTGCTCTCCTAATGTCTTTTCACAGCCACTTACAATAAATCATCCCTCCAAAGGAACAAAACTCTGCTTTAAACAACAACAACAAAAAATTGCAGAGATTCAAAATACAACATATTAATACCAAAAAAAAAGGAGGTAAATTTCCACAAAAATTGTGGCATCACATGTCATTTTGGCTTATTTATTTTCGGTCCCAAAAAGAGAATGACAAGGGACAGAGAGTGGGTTCATGATGGGTAGCATACTGAAAGTGCAATACAGTTTTCAGTCAAGCAGCTTATATTTTTGCATGATCCTCCAACAAAAAATAAAATTAGTTAATAATAAAATGTATAGTAATACTTACTCAACTAACTAAAATGAAAATAATGTATTATGGAAGATCTTAGTATGCTTTACTGCTCTCTCTTCAATGACAGCTTCTGGATCAGCATTCAACCCCTATTTGCTCTACATTCCCTGGAAGACTGGCCAAAACCTGCTCTCAGTGATGATGGCATTTGTCTGGATCATTTTGTTCCTGCCCATTCAGCTGTCCCTATAACACCACTTGCCTCTTTGAACACCTCATGTCCATTTGGCCCTTCCCTATTCAATTCAGTTCCAGAAAGATTTTAGTTGTCTATTTGTCTACCAAGTGCTTTCCATTCAGTACAAAGTTATATGCCAGGGGAAATTTCATTACCACAGTTTTCAAATGGAGAAGGCCCTAGAGTTTGATTCTCATCTAGTATTAAGAGGCATCACTGCTAGTGTTTGGCTCCTTATATAATTCCTAACTCCTAGCATTCATACAGATATTAGCTGCTAAAGTCATGCCAGAGAGGAAGGGAGTGGGCAGGAAGGGAGGAAAAATGGTAATCTGGAATGATTTCATCTAAGAGTGTGGGTGTCATCTCATTAAATTACTTTTTCAAAAATGTTTTTATGTTAACTGTGGAAAACCTCTTGTGGCTATGTTCTGCTCAGCAGAGGTTGCTCCATAAGGACTGGGGAGGATGAATCCATACCTGTACCTATAGAAATGGTTCCTATGGCACTTTGTGGCCTTGCAGTACCTTAGGAGGAACCTGCACTGAAAATGGAGTGGTTACAGAAAGGGACCTACCCCTGTTCTGTGAACTAATTTCAAAAGAGCAATCAGAAAAACTGACTCTCTCTTGTCCTTGGCTGCAAGATCCTGACATCTTCCACAGACCGTGGGGAGAAGCACAGCCCTGAGTGGTTTGCCTGAGATCACAGAGGACACATTTCACATAGCTGGGAGCAGATCATATGTCTCCTGAGTCACAAGCTTACACATTAACATCTGGGCAATCTTTATGCTCCGTGCATAATGTTCTGCATCATAAGAAAAACGTGAAGTCATATTGCACACAAGGAAACAGGGAGGTAGGACTGCAATGTTTTCAGTGTCACCACTCTAATCCCCTTAGGCTTCAAAGGCACAATCAGGACCCTCAAAATGTACTATTTCTTTAGATTTTGCAAAGAGCAACCTCCCTGTGGGAGTTTCCAACAGGACTATATCATATCACGAATCCAAGGGCTGCTGCTCAGATTATTATAGAATCATAGAAAGGCTGAGATTGAAAAGAACTTCCGGAGTGCATCTGGGCCAACCCCTTGCTCAAGCAAGGCCACCTGGAACTTGTTCCCCAGGACTCTTTCCAAACATCTTTTGAGTATCTCCAAGGAGGGAGACTCCACAGCCTCTCTGGGCAACTTGTGCCTGTGGTCAGTCATTCTCATTGTAAAAAAAGTGTTTCCTGAAGTTCAGAGGGAACCTCTCTTGTTTCAGGTTGTGCCCATTCCCTCCAGACCTGCACTGGGCACCACTGAAAGGAGCCTGGCTCCATCCTCTTTGCATCTTCCTTTCAGGTATTTGTACACACTGACGGGATCCCTTTGAGCCTGCTCTTCTCCAGGCTGGAGAGTCCCAGCTCTCTCAGCCTTTCTTCATGTGATCAACACTCCAGCTCCTTCATCATCCTTGTAAGTCTTTATTGGACTTTCTCCCGCGTCTCTCCTGTGCTGAGGAGCCCAGAACTGGATACAATACTGCAGGTGTGGCTTTACCACCACTTCTCTTTAGTCCTTCCCTAAGGGACTAGATTCTTTCAGTGAACATAAAGGAGTTAAACATTGCAAGTCTTTCTCCTGCAAGTACAGATGCTCCTGTAAACCTTCACTACAAAATTGTTGCTTCTCTTCAATATGAAAATAGGGAATTTTTGTGACTGTAACAGCTGTGAGGGGAATTTGATTGGCGTCTCACATTTTCTCAGGGTAGAATATCACAGCTCAGGTACAAAAACTAACATTTCCTTCAGTTCAGTAAAAAAAACACATCAGGCTTTCCTACTCCCCTCATGCTACAGTCTTCTTTTTAGTTTGAGTCAGTTACAGGTGGCCCTTGGGCCACATCTAAACATTCAGAGGTGGCAATTTAACCATGGTACAGCACAAAACACGGCAGCAACTCAGCTATCTTTGCTTCCCTCTGCACAGTAGGTAGGGCAGGCACATCTGCAACTGCAACTGGCCTGCATTTGTCCTGCTGTTCTCAGAAGCTGCCAGGCTTGAGGAGAGACTGACAGGATTGTCTAATACGCATGAAATAAAAAAATTGCCCATTATCTTTTGACCTAAAATGTGTAAAACTTATTGCCTACCTGAATATTGAGGAAGAGGACCACATGCCAAGGATTGAAACTTACACAATTCTTCAATAAAAAAATAAAGGAAAATACCTGTGAACTTGAGATTTGTTCAATTTTTCTCCAAATCATAGTTTTAAAATATTCACTACCCACAGATAAACTGCAAATCCATATGGGAATGTGAGGGCTGACCTGTGGTATGCCAAAAATGCAGCAGTCTATGAGGGACTTCCATATCATTCATGAACTACTGCAAGTGTCTCCACAAAAAACATCCTGGCCACCAAAGGACAGAGGTCACTTTCTTCAATAATATAGAAACTTCTTGCAGCAGAAATTATCAGGGGTATGCAAAACATGAATTCTAACCCCCAAGCCTCATAATTAAGCTATATGTATAAATCTGATAGCATTTAATCATAATACTGGTGTTTAAAATCCCTAAATGTGGTAGAAGTTGTGTTACAACATCTGCACGAAGATATACAGGAGAAGTAATAAAACATATTATCAAGATATTCAGTATTACATCTTTAATAATATTAAGTTTATCTAATTTTGCAGTTCTTTTGTTTCAGGTGTTGAAAAATTAAGTTTCTTTAAAAATATGAAATGCAATAATACTGTATTAGTGTTGACTTAGTTCTGCTTTATATGTTATTCCAGAGAAAGGCATCTATGGCACTCCATGGAGTGGCAGTGGGGGAAGGAAGAGGAGTCAGTCAGGGGCAGAAAGGATGTAAGGAAGGCAGAAGGAAAGCAAGGAAGCAAGGAAGGAAAGGAAGTGAGGGAAGGAAGAAGGGAGGAGGGGTGGAAAGGAAAGAGGGAGGGACTTATGCACTGAGAAATTCATGCAATTCTCCTGCTGTTTTTTTTTCCTTTTATTCCTATTGAAGTCTGAGCAAAAAGACATAGTTCTGTGCTCAGATACTTCTTCCAAAGTTGTAGAAATAAAGTTTAATATAAGTTAATAATACCCTGTGGATTTGTATTCTCATTGAAGGAAAACATCAGACTTAAGGAGTTTATTTCTATGAATACTATTGAAGGAAAAAACCCAAACCAAACAAATCAAAACCCCACTAAACTGCTTGGAAATTCTCAAAGTAAATCCACTGAGCATTATTATATCATGAGGGAAAGGAATTACAACTCGTGCTGTAAACCATTTGAATTTCTGCTCAGTGAATTTCCCACTCTATGAAAGACTAATGTTGCTTCTTTTTTGTGATTTTTTTTGTGGGTTGTTTTTTGATTTTTTGGTTTTTTTTGTCTATTTTAACTAGTAGGACCCAGTTGTCATACCATGTTTGTGTATGTGCCAGAGAGACATTATATATTGGGCTGTGAGGGAAAATAGAACTCACTTGCCAAGCAATAGCACAATTGCTTCAGTAATTGCATGCTTAAGTTAGCAATTGCATGAGTCTACAGTCTTAGTTTGAAGGAAATATACTACATCCTTTCATGAGGCTGATCATTTGTATTTCAACTGACATGGTCATCTTTTGGAAGATGTTACATGTTACAGTGAAATGACGTCTGTGTTCAAAGCACATAGAATTGAAGGAATTATGACCCAGTGCTATGGGGTGGCTTCTGCAGTTTCTCTATTGCTGAACTCAGTTATACTGCTTACACTACTATTCAGCAGCACTCAACGCTACTCAGAATATGTGGTCTTTGGAACAGATTTTAAGTTCTAAAGGATGATTAGATAAAGCAAGAAGGTTTATGGAAAAGGTCGTAATATCTTTCACTGTTTTGCATATGCCTTAGAGAAGTCTAATTTTTAGAAAATATTGAATAGTTTTTAGAGCTGGATGAGTTGACAGAATTCTTAAAATAATTGGCAGCATTTTATAACAGATATATGACAACACAACCTGCCCCTGTAAACTTCAAGATGGAATACAGACTATAAATAAGAAAAAAAGCTCTATAAAGTTATCTGACTTATCATTATATGAAAAAGTAAACCAGTACCATCACTATGCAGTGCATGGCATAATACTGTTACATAATATGTCATGTAGATGTTGGCATTGTATTAACTTTTAGTACTGGAGAAAATCCATGTTATCATCTGATTACTCAGAAAGCACATGAAAGCAGCCTTTCCGTAATTTAATTTTTCCTTCCAAATAGGATCCAGTCACTGTTTCATGATGGACAAGGAGTAGCCATCTGCTTCTTAACTTCATTATTCCCAGAGCTTGTTAAAATTAAAGAATCAGCATTTTGAAAAGGGGAAGCTCCCTTTCTCCTATGACCTTCCTCACCCTCCCAGGATTAAACCATTGCAAACAGAATTAAATTCAGGCCAATAGCACACATGGGGTTTCACCAGCTGTTATTTGCTTTGCATTTGTTTTCTTTATGAAGCCTTCTCTGAACATCCTCAATTCTTGCAATGACCACAACTTAATTCTTGACTTCCTGCAGCAAAGGATTCACAGGCTAGGCATGATTCACCTCACTTCTTCCCCACACCCGATAGTCATCACTGTTTGCCATTGGGAAGGCAATACACTTGACTAATCTAGTGCATTGCTCCCTCCCTTTAATCTCTCCTCTCTCTTTGGATTGAGTACACTTGGTCAAAACAGGCATCAATTTGCTACGGAGCAAACAGGTATCTGCTGCTGTTTGGCAAGCTCCTGTATGTCAACACTTGGCAGGAGTCCTTACTTCATTAACTTAACTCCCTGTTTTAACCCTTTCCCCTACATTCCTTTCACCTCTCTCCGGCTCTCAAACTAGATTTGGACTTTTCCTTCCAAGTTATGTTCTTTCCCTTTCTTCCTCAGCTTCAAGGCTGCTGAGCTGCTTTTCCAGCCCCATGCCCCCTTTCAGGAAAGATTGGGGCTGGTGATGGAGAAGGAAGACAGGAGGGGAAAAAGGGCAGGAAAGTGAGGAAATAGGGAGGAAAGGAGAAAAGGGAGCAGGGCTGAGGAGAGTAGGCAGGGAAGACAGAAAACAGGAAGGCAGGAAAAAAAGAGTCAGAGGAGCAGGGCAGAAGGACTGGAGGCAGAAGAGCCAAGGTAGCTAGGAGGCCAGAAGCAGGAAACAGGGCAGGGAGAGGCAAGGGAGGCAGGAGATGCAGAGGAGGAAGGGGAGGTAAGGGAAGTAGAGCAGGCAGGGCAAGGAAAGGAGGCAGGGAAAAGGAGAAGGAGGCAGGGAGGCAGAGAGCAGAGAGGTTGAACAGACAAGAGAGGCAGCCAGTGGAGGCAGTGAGCAGGATAAAGAGGCAGAGAGAGATCAAGTCAGGTAAGATGCAGAGGAGGCAGGGAGCAGGGCAGGAAGGGACCAGGGAGTCAGGACAGGTATGAGGTAAGCAGTGGAGGCAGGGGACTTAGAGACAGGAAAGGCAGTGAGCAGGGGAAAGAGACAAGCAGGGCAAAGAGATCAGGCAGGAGGCAGGGAAACAGAGGCAGGAGACGCAGGTTGGGAGGCAGGAGGCAGATCAGGCAGGGAGCAGGGAAGACAGAAGGCAGCAGGCAGAGAGTAGGGGGGAGGTAGGGAACAGGGGAGGCTGACCAAATAGGAGGCAGCCGGCAGGAAGCAAAGAGCAGGGCAGTCAGGAGGCAGCCGGCAGGACTGAGCAGGGCATGAGGCGGCAAGCCAGGGAAGCAGGAGGCCGGGAAGGGAGCTGTCCTCCCGGCGGTGCTGAAACGCCGCATCCCGGGCCGGGCCGGGCGGGGCGAGGGGCTCCCGCCCTGCGCAACCCCGGAGAAGGCAAATCCAAATACCTGCACAGCGCCGGCAGCTGCCGTGGGGCGGCGGGGGCTGCGTGGGGTGGGCTTTTTCTCCCTGTAGATGTCCTTGCGGCTGAGCTGGGTGGGCGAGAGAGATCTCCCAGCTCCCGGGTTCCGGCTCAGATCTCTCTAGAAAACTGAATGAGCGAGCGCCGGCTCCACGGGGCTGGGATTTTTTTTTTTTTTGTAGGAGGCGTGTGCACCAAAGCCTGGGTCCTTCCACTGCCGTCCCCCTGGGTCCTAAGCCCTCCTGCCGCCCGCCTTGCTGCCTCCCGGCGCTCCCGGCGCCCCTGGGATGCGGGCTGGGTGCTCCGCGCCACCGCCGGAGGGGTGGGATGGGGCTGCTGGCGGCTGGGAGCGCTCAGCACCGAGGGTTTCTACCCCGCGGCATGGGCTTCACCATCTATTTTCTAGCATCGCCCCTTTCCCAGGAAAAGTCGGGCAGAACACAGCCTCCTGCGGCATTTAGAGCAGCCATGGAAAGGGTGATCTTGAATGGGCTGTGCATTATCGACAGGCTGCCTTAATGAACATGGCAGCCTGGGTTTATAAGAGAAGTTTTGTTCGGGTCAGACTGCAGGGACATCTAGCTCACTGTGCTGTCACCAACAGCAAATGTCTAGTGAAGAACATAAAAACCAGAACAAGCTTTACCCCTGCACTCTCCCAGCCCCTCTCCCAAGTACTTCAAGTTCAGGAATTTCCCCAGTAATGTCTGTCTTTTTTGGATGAATTTGTACTCGTTGAACTTTCACAGTGCCTCCTAGAATACTCACAAATTTCTAGAATATCCTGTCATAGTATCCTTTGTCTAGGCCATCTACCAACTTCACAAACTGTCATCTGTCTTTCATTATAGCAATCTATAAGCTTTTGATAGCAGTGCAGAAAGGACAACAGGAGGAAAAACTTCTGCATGAGAAATGGCTAAACAGAGTAGGATTCCTTGGCATGGAAAAAATATGTGAGCAAGTGTAGATAAAATAGTGGTGTGATTTTATTTTTTCATTCATAATATTTCTTAATAACGAGCAGCATGAGGAAGATATATTGGAACAATATCTCAGTATCAGTTCCAGTGTTAGGAGTAAGAGAAATGAAACCCACTAGGGACTGGCTTTGATTCAAACAAAAGAACATACTATTTCACAAAATATTTAGTGAAGCTGTAGAACTCATTTCCACCAGAATTCACACTTCAGAAAATTGTAGGATATATTTATGGAAGAAAAGCCCTTTACGGCCTTTTAAACGTGAAGTCATGACCTCTGGCTCAGGAAGTTCCTGTTCCTTGAATTGCTGAAGGCTGGGGTACCATTTGGGAAAGAATGATTATATCCTTGCCCCGCTCTTATTCTTTACCTTAGCCATCCACTGCTGATCTCTGCTGGAGATAGGCACCGGGATAGAGGGACCTTTGATATGACCTAGTACTGACTTTTCATATATTCTTGTATACAAAGTAGACTTTGAAAATAAGAACACTACAGGATCCCTTTCAGCTTTTCTTTCCCTTTAAAGGGGAATATCCAGTGGTTTTGTTCTGTTTCAAAGAGTGTACATCCAGATGGAGTCACTTGCTTTTTAGGGGAAACCCCCAAATATTAATGAGCAAAGGCAAAATGAATCTGTGAGGATGATTACTTGAGCTTTTCGAATGATTTCCATGCATAAACATCACTTTAACCTGCAGCATGTTTAAAACTGGAATATGAAGTATTTGCATCCTATGACCCAACCACATTGACTGGAAGAGAACAAGCAGAAGCAAAAAGGCAGAAAGCTCAAAACTATCACAAGAGCATTTATCCTGCCACTTGATGGAAAAGCATTTCTGAACTCAGGGAAGTTAATAGTCAGTTATTAAGTAGTCTCATTAGATCATTGTTTTCTGCATAGAGATCAGTTTGAAGATAAAGGAATAAGCATTCTGTTTTCATAATCTACTTGTAAGCTTCTACTCTTGCACATATGGTAAAGATTAATGTACTAGCTACTGAAACTGTGCAGTACTTCCCTGGGAATTGTTAATAATATTAAGTAGAATGAACATAACTCTATAAACCAACTGCCTTAGGCAGTAAAATGAGTTGCCAATTTTGTTGTATGCTTAATATTTTGGGATTTAATATTTTATGTAATTTAATTGGTGTATTTTTTTCTTCATGTAGTGTTACTGTTAAGTGACCAGTGCCTGCTGATCTACTGGATGATTGACATGTAGCACAATCCTATGGTAGAAGCATTTCTTTAAACATATTACAGCAGGGCCTTATATTGATCCCACTGCAAATATTCTCATGTTACTTTCTCATCACCACTTTATCACTTCTTCATCACTTCCCTTCTGCAAAGTCTACTCTGCACTCTGAGAGCATGCTTCAGGTCATCTCATTCTTTGCATTGGCCCAGTCATCACACTTGAACTAAAGTTTTGACCTCAGAAACAACAGTGTTGAAGGTATAAACTTTGAGTTTCATAAAGGTATGTCTGGGATGTTTAGGAGCTTCCTTGCTGATATGCACAGAGTGGAGCTTCACCCCTTTCTCATTTGCAGTGTTAAATACACAGGGCTAGGGGAAGAAAAATGTGCCTGTAATCACAGTTTGTCACTGAAGGCATTAGAATTGACTGAACACATGGAGGAAACAGAGCAGTTTGGAAGGGAAGGGTATTTTATGCAGCTTTTTCTGAAACTAAACCAGAATTTTAATATTAAATTTCTTCTAACCTGACCTTCTCTGTTGCCACATGTATTGATTCTCTGTTTTAACAAAGAGCAAGGAGATAAGAAACTTGGAAAGAGAATGCGTATTTTCGCAACCAGTAGAAAGGACCCATGTGCATGAACTATCAAGGAAACCATGGAAGGTCAGAGTGGCTGGTTGGTCCATAGTCTAGATATGATAAATAGTTTCTACTCTCTTTGCAGCAAAACTAGACACACAGCCTCTTGCAGTATTTTTGACTCCCAAAAAGTGCTGTGAAACTAGGGGTTAATTTGAACATTTTTGCATCTTTGATATTGTTCTCTCATTCATACAAAGCCCAAAATCTTTGAAATATTTTAATTCATCACAGTAGGGAATGGATTGGTTTTAATACTAAAAAAAACCATTTTGAATAAGTGGCAAACTTCTCTCACTCTGCCTTAAGACTGAAAGAGAGATATATATCTAGATAACACAGAAATATACTGGTCTTCAACTTTTTATAGAGTTAGGGCATATGAATGCTGTGCATATATATTCCTTGAGCAGAAAGGTTGAACTAGATGACCCCACCACTCATCCCTTCTAACCTTATCCATTCTATGGTATAAGGGGAGGTACAGCTCTTCGATGCAATTCAGTATGTATCTAGTGTCATTTACTTTCTCAATGTGATCTCTCCAATATTCAAAATATTCTTTACAGCCTATGAACAGGGGATTTGAGAAATGATATAGTATAGGATGTTCTTGTATCTCTAAGTTTTCTTCTGTGAACAATTTGTTGCAAGTTTCTAAAATTAAGTCAATTTTAATAATTAATTTGGAGCTCAATCTTTTTCTCTAATCCACAATTACCATCTGGTTTTATTTTCTTTGAAAGTAACTGCATTGAAAGCCCCAGTAGATTAAAAATAATAATGCTAAAACTGCTTAGACCAAATAAATCATTATTCTTAAGGGAGAAGTAACTCTTAGATCGCAGTTCAGAAGGATTCATATTATAAATCCTCACAGGTTTCCTGAACCTTTAAAATATTTAAAAATTTATACTAAAGAATGCAAGGCATATGCAAATTAATTGTTTGTATGATTTATTTAATGAGAAAGGTCCCATTCTGCTATTTTCACTTTTGATGTAGAGAAGTCACTCTTTTGCTGAGTTCACACACAATCACCACTTCTGTCACTCTCAGAATGAGGTGTAACTGGGACATGAGCAATGTTTTGGCCTTGAGCACGTAGAGGGGTGAAGCTGTAATGTTCCCAATTCCATGGAAATTCCAGGAGCTGGAGAGGAGATCCAGCACAGAGCTAAAGGCCAGCAGCAGAATTCAGGTAAAGATGAACTCTCAGAACTGTGATCCACAATTTTCTCCCTCAGCTCTTGCTTAATACTGAACCAGTCTAAATCCCATAGCTGGTTTTTTTTGGGTTGTGGAGACTCAGGTTGTGTATCTTGGCTCCAATGACCAATCAACATTTAAAAACTACAACTGAATATGAGTCAGCAGTGCCATGACAGTCAGGAGGGCCAACCGTGTCCTGGGGGGCATCAGGCAAAGGATCGCTGGACAAGGGAGGGGATTGTCCTGTTCCGCTCTGCACTGGGATGGCCTCATCTTGAATATTTTGTGCAGTTTTGGGTGCCACAATATAAAAAAGACATTAGGTTGTTAGAGAGTGTCCAAAAGAGGTTAATGAAGATGCTGAAGGTCCTTGAGGGGAAGCTGTGTGAGGAGTGGCTGAGGGCATGCGGTCTGTTCAGCTTGGAGAAGAGGAGACTGAGGGGAGAAGACCTCATTGCAGTTACAACTTCCTCATGAAAGGAAGAGGAGGGGCAGACACAGATCTCTTCTCTATGGTAACCAGTGACAGAACCCAAGGGAATGGGCTGAAGTTTTGTCAGGGAAGGTTTAGGTCAGATATTGGGAAAGAATTCTTCACCCAGAGAGTGGCTGGTCACTGGAACAGGCTCCCCAGGCAGGTGGTCACAGCACCAAGGCTGACAGAGTTCAAGAAACATTCAAGAAGTGTCTCTCTGACATCTGCTCTTTGGAAATGTTGACTTCAGACTCACATGTGCTCTGAAAGTCAGGTGCAGATTTGGCCTCTTCTTTAGTTAGTTTAACTTGAAAGCACTTATTGTGAAGGCTTTAGTGAGAAAACTGTGATTTAAATCAGCTGGGGACCTGCTCCTATTGAGTTCAATTACTCACAAAATAAGTGTTGCTCTGCCTAAACAATAATGGCACTGTCTTGCTAAACCATTGTGTCCTTTTGCAGAAGGAAATAAATTGTGATATATTTTGCATAGCTAGTGCCTAAATGATAGGACTTTTAAAGAATAGCATGGCAAAATGTTCCCATACTGCCTAAGGTGAATATAAGAGCTAATGTTTTTCCTGATTCAGGGGTAAGACAACCTAAGGTAGACTGGAATGAAAAAAAAATTACCAGTGAGGTAAGTGTTCCAAAAAGTAGATGGGTCCATCAAGGTTTCAGATGGCTGTTAGAGAATTGAAAAAAATCCTCTTGGAAAGAATGTGGATGCTTTCTGCTGCCTTACTATGTTGGGATCAGTTTGCACATAAGCAACACTTCAGTCTGAATTCTAACATACTGATCTCAGATATGAAATGTTAAAAGTTTGAAATATGTAAGCTGTTTAATGTCAATTCTCCAATGTGTTAACTTCAGGGTTCCTTAACTTTCCAGAGTCTGTTGTATATTTATCTTTTTGCATAGTAATTGCAACTTGCTCCCATGCATTCATCCAAAATATCTTTAACAGTTGAACTCAAAGTGCAAGAATGTAACTTGTGAAGCGACAAAACAGGAATTTGAAGGTTGGTAGTTAGATTGGAATAGTTAGAGATGAGGGGAATAATAGGATACTCGTCTAATTGCTTAGTTTTTTATGTGATAATTTATTCAGAAATAGTCTTAAATAAATGATGTATACAAATGCACACAGCTTTGAGTGACAGTAATGTAAATCAGGAACACTAATAATGACTGAGATCTTCCATGTGTAAACAAGCATATGTGCAATATAAATTCAACTATCTCAGTGTCACTGAGGATATAGAATAATTTCATATTTGTGACTCTGAATAATTGCAGAAATTTTTGTTGAAGATACAGACAGATGGAGGACACAATCTTGTTCTGGATAGCTGAAGCCTTTTTGTTAATAACTAAAGTATATGACTGTATATGCATAGATGTACAAAAATAGAGGCAGGAACTATGGCTGCAATATTCAGCACATAAAAATCAACATCACTCCACTGACTGTGCTGGAGGTGTGCTAATTTACACTAGCCAGCACAGGGGTAAGTCTGCGCATATAAAACAACTATCGTACCTGTCAGCCATCTGATGTTTTACATTACCACTTCATACAAGAGCATAAAGGATGCAACAATCTGTTGAAGCCACTCCACAGAATGGTTTTATTCTTCGTGGTATTCAGGATGTAAACAGCATCAGTATCATCTTGCAAGCACTGGGTATGTTTTAATGTCATCATGGAGTCCTGGCACAATCCATCTAGAATATATATCCAACAGTGGGGCATACAGCAATCATGCACTTTTTAACTGGCAGGAGGTTTTTTGCTTGTCATAGCTGGTGAGTCCCCAGGGAGGTGACGCTCCTGCCATCCTGGTTCCCAATATATGCTGATTCAGTCATTAAAATGTGCATTCATCTTCCTTTTCCCAAGACCTAGCTGTGCACAGCAGGTTTTACTAAATTGCCAATAAGAAAGCCTCTTAAATCATCTGCAGTCCTGACTGGCAGCCTCACAAGCAGATGTAGCAACCAATCGTGAGGCAAACAGAGTCTGTTCAGCAGCAGTTTTGCACTTCTGTGTGTACCAGCTAAGGGTTTTTTTTAATCATTAATGGGTGAGTACACTGAAGACAGACAGAGGAGGAGCAGAGGAAGAATAAGAAAAATGGTTGGGAAGGGAAAGGTGAGACTATTGGAAAATTCTCATTACCTTGTGTGTGGTGGTACCCTCTCTGCAGCTGCAGGATAAAAGGAACAATCCTTTCTCTTAAGTGTCCCTAGCTTCAGGATATGGAGAACTGTTAATCAGCTTGTTCTCATGCAGCAGGGATCTGCAGGAGGGCTGGCTGGAGAAATGCCAAGAACTGTCACTTCACACATACTGACAAATCTCCTCCCTTTGGCTGAGATTTTAATGGCTTTGGGACATATCTGTTTCTGTGTGTGCATGCTTGTGTAAGAGAGAGAGAAAATGAATTCTCTTGTCACTCTTCCATGTCTCCTATACACTACTGCAAATACCTGTTTCCTCCTACGTGTACACATGAAGGTGGTTTCAGTAACTGTTAGCAAAAGTGCTGGAAAGACCTGGTTCTGGCAGCAAGCCCTTACTGTCAGGAATTGTTGGAGTCTATCATCACAGCCAGATCATCTCTGGAGAGGTACAAAATCCCAGAAACTCTTTAACCAGGTGTTCAAGCTCAGCTATTTCCTAACTATCTGGGCACAATTAGCCTTGCTTCCCCCCTAGTAAAAGGTCAACATTTAACTACTCGCTTTGATTTTCTACAGTGGGCTGTGTCTTACTCTCCTTGATACAGGACTTGCAGTCAATCCTATAAAAGCATGCAGTGGTTTGCTGCACACTAATGCTAAGGTTAAATTATTGGTCTGTTACTCTTCCTATGATGTGGTGCATACTATGCCTGCATTGGACAGAAGCCCAGAAACTGTCATGAAATTGGATTGACTCTCTCCAGGTACTGGAGTCTTCTTGCAGAACAGAGGCTGGCCGAGTTCTGCCACAGACCTGCAGCACCCTTCAGGAGGTGTCAAGTTCTCTGCATGGATGAATAACCAGATGATGGGTGAATAACCAGATGATGGAGAGGCTCAACATGGGTGTTCATGTGTGAGAGAGTTGCAGTTTCTCTTCCCTCACACGTATTTTCTTCCTGTGGAACTGCAGTATAATGTGAAGAAATGGCAACTATCTGCTTGTCCTAGATGTTGCTGAAAACCATGTGTTGCTTGGCATCTCTGAAAAGCTACAGACAAGTGTAAAACCTGAGGAAAAAACAGCAGAAAAATACATTTTAAAAAATCCCTTCTTGAATTCCAAACTAATCCACATAATCACATATGATTGTGAGATCTGAAAAGCATGAAAAAAAAAAAAAAGAAATTAAATGTCTTCAAAAAGAAGTGCTCAGGGACTCGAGATGAAGAGACTTTGTTAGCAGAGTTATACATTGCCAGACAGTAACTTGTGTCTAGCAGGTTCAGAAGGGAGAGAGGTACTTCAGATCTCCTAAGAAATCATTCTACTCTAAGCCACTAGGAGGGAGACATCTGGTATAAAACATGATCCCAAAAGAGATCTCATGAAGAACGTTTGTCAGTATTATCACTGCCCTGGTGATGAAAGCATCAATAATTCACGGTAGTTAGTGGAAAAATTGTTTTGTCTCTTCTGCATCTTTAGTGTGAAAAGATTAGTCTGTTTGTGGAGAAAATATTTCCACACACTGGGTATTAGCACCATGCGTCTGATTGCCCAGTTCAGTTTGCTGACTTCTTCCTACAGGCAAATGCTATCAAATACAATGACAGATCACAGGATCACAGAATCAATTAGGTTGGAAAAGACCTCTGAAATCATTGAGTTCAACCTCTGACCAATCACCACATCAACTAGTCCATGGTACTAAGTGCTTTGTCCAGTTGTTTCTTGAACACCTCCAGGGATGGTTAGTCCACCACCACCCTGGGCAGTCCATTCCAGTGTTTAATAAATTTTTCTGTGAAGAAATTCTTTCTGATATCCAACCTCAACCTCTCCTGGCACAGCTTGAGGCCATGTCCTCTTGTCCTGTCACTAGTCACCTGGGAGAAGAGGCCAACCCTCACCTGGTTATAACCTCCTTTCACGTAATTTTTAGAGTGATAAGGTTTCCCCTGAGCTTGCTTTTCTCCAGGCTAAGCAACCCCAGTTGCTTCAGCCACATCTCTAAAGGCTTGTGCTCCAGATCCTTCATCAGCTCTGTTGCCCTACTCTGGACACACTCCAACACTTCATTGTCTTTCTTACAGTGAGGGGCCCAGAACTGGACACAGGAGTCAAGGTGTGGCCTCACCAGTGCTGAGTGCAGAGGGAAAATCCTTTACAGGTTACTGTAAACAATGCAGAAACTGCAAAACAACTCCAGTAATTTCAGTTTATTTTCTACAACAAAAGTTCTATGCCAAGTTTTCTTTAAAAAAAAACAACTGTCACCCAAAACTTGAATTAAATATGTATTTTTTCTATAACGAATCAATAAGTTTTTAAAAATTAGCACACTCCCTAGCAAGTAGTAGATTTAAACCAAGAAGTTTGACGATTGGATGTTACAGAACAAATCAGAGACTGAGGGCTTTGTCTGGGACCATTTTAGAAAAGGATATGAATAGAGAAGGTTGAAGAATTTGAGCTCTGTTTTAAAGCAAGTTTATTTTCCTCCATAATTTCACAGCTAAATCTTTCTTTTCTGTGTTGGAAAGTTCTCTTTCCTGTCAACTTATGTTTATTTTATTTTCTCCCTGTTTGGTTTTTATAGGGAGGTTTTATTTGGTTGGTTTTGGGGGGGTTTTGGGGTGTTGTTTTTTTTTTGCTTAACCTTGCCCTTCGAGGGGACAGGACAGCTACAAATGCCAAGGTTTATCTACACAAAATTATCATTCTTCTAATTTTACTTCTTTAGGTCAAGAAAACTGTCTCTGGGAGGACATGTCTTTGTTGCATGATGGGTTTGCAGTGTCTGGGGCCTATGACTCTGTCAGGCAGGGCACAGCACTGTGCAGGAAACCAGTCAGACCCATGGGCATGATAGGGATATTTGTGTGACTATATTGCTTTTTCATTCACAGAGAAGAACATTCCTGTTTCCAGCTCTAAGAAAATCCCAGTAGCTAATCTGAGGTCTGTTCCCGTTTGAAACTGCCCTTCTCAAATAAAGAAAATAGGTGATAGTTCACATGATTTTTGATTAATGTCTCTCACAGTGACACAAACACATCCATGCCTATACCTGGACAAGTATTTTGCCGTTGTGGCACTTGCTTTTTTCATGATCGCACTATACTGGAGGCTCACAAGCCTCCTGTAATCAACAAGTGCCACAGGGTCTCCCTCCTCTGTCATTTTAATTTGAAACTCCCAATTTGCAGAAGTTCATGTTACAAGCTTGTTAATTCCATGACTTTGCACATTATGCAATTAAATTTCATCCCTTCTCTAATACTCTACTGTCAAGGTCATTTAGTTTTTCCTGTACGATATTAAAATCTCCATCTCTATTGAGCTTAGTGTCATCACCAAACTTCCTCAGTACACTCCAACTTCTTATCCCTGGATCATTAATGAAGATGTTAAAAAGTCAATCCCAAATGCCTAAGGATTTCCACTAGTGGCAGTTCTTTCCAGACTAATTATTTTTTCTTTTTTTTTTTGATTCTGACTCATATTTCTTGCTACTTTCTTCATATAACCTCTCTAACTAATAATTTCCTCTAATATGTTGGTAGCTAGCTAAAATAGAGATAGATGAGATTTAATTTTAAGTTTAGTGGGTTTTTTTCTTGTATTTTTTCCTGAATTTAAACAGATTTAATCATCCTTGGTATTAAAAGGTGAAATAATCATCTGATGAAACTATCACTACTAAATCTATATTATATTTTTTTTTCTGGTTTTACTTAATTTCCTGCTTTTAAATATTCACCACTTCAATATCTGTGCTAATCTTACAACCAATTCAGGTCATATGCTTGATTCTGGATTCTTTACCTCTCCTTTTCATACATATGGGTAGAGCACTTTCTATTTTCTAGTCAGATATACTCCTCTGCGCTTCATTAGAAAATCAGAATTCTTTTTCAGATTTCAGAGTATAAATCACCTTTTTTCTCTAAAGAGCATATTGAGCCTTCTTGTGATCATTTCTGCCTCTGTTCATTCATGTCCATTAAGCATTTGTGCTCTTCATTCATCCCGTCAATATTACCTTTCCTACCAAAAAAATGAGGCAAGGTATTAGTTTGAAACTGAAGCCATATCAATATTATGTTTCATATTATGCCTGTCATTACACAGTGGACTCACCTCCTTATTTATTTGCACAACAAGATTTTCACTAGTTGTTTTCATTTGTTTTGCAAAATCTAATTCTCTTTTTTTAATCCATTTGTACACCTTATACTTTATTGTTTAGAAAAGCACGGATTATAGTACTTTGCCAATTCCAAATGGTGTTCTTCTCTCCACAGTTACTTCTAGTCACCTTTTATTAATAATCCTCAGTGAGACCAATGCACGTTGCAGCACGTTGCTCATGGAGCTGGAACCACAAAGGAATATGAACACTTGCCTGGGCTCAGAAATTGTGGCTGCCCTCAGTTCCCTTTGTATCAGTCATGCTGTGGCTTCCAGAGGGGGGCAGAGCGAGCAAGCATTTCTGGGTACGGGTGGGACGACATGAAGTGTACTTTCATTAAAATCAGTCAAAACCCTTTCAAACATGCACTGGCATGTCTGAGATTTGCAAGGTCTACCCCAGAATCAACATTTTTTCTCTGCTGTTCTTGTTATTAAGACACTGAGCACGAGCACATCACCACAGAGCATGAGAACGTTACATACAACAGCTACTACATTAAACATTTTGAAACTGCTGGGAGAACCCATTGGTGTGACACATTTGAGGGAACAAAATTAAATCCCCGGTTTATATTCAAGACTCAGAGGGATGGCTGAACATATGCCATGGACACAGAAAGTTGCCACCTCTCAGCAGAGAAACCCTAACATACGGGATACAAATACACACACACACAACTAATTTAGCTTGTTTCCTCTGACTTTAAAGCTCAGTGGAAGAGCAACACTTCACAGATGAAGGGACCTGAGAACCCGCAAATGAGTGGTTATTCCAGTCTCCTGCTAACTTGCCATAGCCTGATGGAATGTAAGGGTCCTCAATGTAGTTTCTGTTAATTCAGTGCCTATTGTTACTACTTCTAATAGTAAAAGGAGAATCCTGAAGTGCTGACACCCCAGTCCTGGAATTGAGGAGGTCTGTGTCTTATTTCCAACTATGTCACATATCTCCTAAATGACAGTGAACAAAATCATTACTCTGATTTCCTTACATTTCCTGCTCTGTAGATTAAGGAAATCAGAGTAATGATTTTTCCAACTGTGAGACAGTTGGAAATCATAGACTGAGAATAGCAATGCTATCCTAGAGCATGGAGATCATATAGGTCCTAATTCTTTAACAGGAGTAATGTGATTTCTGAATCATCAAAAGAATGTGAAAAGAAACTTCAAAATATTATTATGGCAAATAAAGTACACATCTTTGAGGATTCAATATGTGACTTTTTTTGAAACCCAGTGTTTTAATTGTTAAATAACAATTTTTTGCAGGCAAATGTTTTTGTGTCTTCTAATAATCAGAATTGGCACTACAAAGCAAGGGTTTGATACAGAGCCAAGATAGTTTCTATAGCTTTAAACTGAAATGAGAATTTCTCAGCCTTGAAGCATGACAGCCATTCAGGAGTCTATTTTTTCTGGTTTTGAAATCTGAGTTGTACTTCGCTATGGGATCTGACAAGTTTCTGCTGCCTTATATCATCCCTGGTCACCTGGCAGCACAGAAAAAGGTGTCTCACACCAAAGCTGTCAAGATAAAGTTCCATTGAGAAGGCATTGATGAATGTCAGTTTAAGTCTATTGAGCTTGTGTTGAGGGGGAAATGGATAAAGACTAGATATATAAAGCAGGAAAAATTATAAACTGGAATAATTATGGTCTATTTATTCTAATCTATTGTATATAGTCTAATTCTTTGTGTAGTAAAAATGAGGTTTCTTGACTAAACAGTGACCTTTCCTAAATCAGCTCTCCCTGCAAACCCATATACCCATAAGGTTTTGTCTGCTTGAATTACTAGCACTGGCAGACAGTGCCATACATCTACTAGGAGGAATATGATTTTGGGAAAATAATAACAACTCTGCAAGAAAACAATAGTCCTTTGACTTATATACCCCTGTGTCCCACTGACTGTTTCTTGTGATTAATGTCCAACTATGCATGAAGACTCAGTATATCATTCCTTAGGTGAACAAATTTCAACCTCAACAAGTCGAGCAGTGAGTGATTTTTAAACACTTTTAATGCTGCCAAATCAAATAAAAATTCCTCCAGAACAAGGCTGCTCATGGATGCCCCTTTAAAGATATTTTCATGATGTCTAGAAGTAGGTTGTGGATCAATACTATTGTACTCTGTGGGAATATTTTAGTTCATCACATGGGGCATTTATCCATGACCACAAACACAAAATCAGCCATCACTGGCCAAATGAACATGTGTTACTTGGAAGTGTGAATGTTCTAAAAGAATCAAGAGCACCAGTTCCTTAGATAATCACTGCTTTTGTATTTCCTTCTTGTTGTAGATACCTCTTTGTTGCAGATGTATCTAGGATGCAAGGTTTTATTCCCTACTTCCATTTTTGAGGCACTGCTCAATGCCATGTGTTACAAGACACAGCCTTTCCTGTCGATCTCATCCATCTCTTTCAGTACAGAGCAATACCACAGCTGTCGCCATGTTTCATCTCCCTCTTATTTTCTGTGCCCACTCTGTCTGGAAAACTGCAGAACTGCACCCCATGAACGCCAGGAGGTGCTGGATATTGTGACAAGATACCCTAAAAAAAAAGAGGCTGTTTAATTAAAGCAGGTTGATATCAGTGTTTTCATTGTGTTATTTTTGTTAAGCATAGATTCACATTCAAATAGATATTAAATTAGATGTCTTTTAAATAATAAAACCTGTTGTATTGCAAAGCAAGGAGAAAGGCTTTCCACCTGCACAGAAGGGATTTAGCTAGATGCAACTCCAAAAACCTGCTTTCTGCAAAGGTGAGAGGAAAAGAAATCTTAAGTTCAGGGAATGCTTTCTTTCAATATCAGAGATAGCTTTACTTTGCTGCTACATTTACTGTGAAAAGGGGAGGTAGTCAAGCCAGTGGATCTGTCAGAAAGCTGAAACAGTCGCATATGACAGAATCTGGCTGGATCTGCCACTTTTCTAGTGTGGAATGTGTGATTTTTGGCATTAAAACTGCTAAAACATGTACTGGAAAGGCACACCCTGTTAACATGATCTGGTGTTTACCATATGACCAAGATGTGGTTAGGGACCTATGGGGCAGAGAAGCTCTCCATTCCAGCTTTCAGCTCTGGATCACTGAGCTCTGAGTAGGACCTTGTGCTGGTTTAGAGGTAAACCGGCAAGAGAAACGGACCCACCACAAGAGAGATTTTAAGTCAGAGTTACAATTTAATGAAAGATATTACCATAAATACACTGACACAAGAGAAAACTGCTTTCAACTCACCAAAACCCCANCCTCCCCTGGTGTCAGCGTTCTGAGCATACTTGTCTATTCTTGCAGGAGTCTATTTGACTAAGGGGTGTGTTTGACTGACTCCAAAATCAGCCCCCTCATTAATAAGAATTATCAAGAAGAAAGCTAGAAGCAATACTCTGCCCACCAAACTTTCCCCTGGGAGCTGCTTTCAAGCTGCAGCTCTTTAGTTTGGCCATGCCTCTGCCTTATTACAGCTCTGTGTGTCCAGAACAAATATATCCTCAATCCTGACCCTGACCCTGACCCTGATTCCGACAGATCTTGACTTGACTTGCCATTTTGATCCTGAACTAACCTGATTACAGTGGGCTAGCAGGGCTGTCACTGGAGTAATGCTGACCTGGTCACTGTCCCTGAACCTGATCCTGACCCTGGCTGGGTAAACTTCCTGACTCCTTGTTGGGGAGGTCACGTACCCTGCCGACCTTGCTGTCACCCTCTGCTACTAGCAACCCTTCCCTTGCAGAGCAGCTTGCCCTTGCTGTTCCCTGACATCTGGAAGACATAAACCCACATTCTTTTTTACAGCAAATAGATCTCTAAAAGACAGTTTGTGAGTCTAAATATATACCAAATCATCCCAGAGGTCACAATCTAAGCCTCTGTGGATGATTCATGAAAACAGCAATGCAACAGAGATTCATAGACTCACAAAAGAATTGTTTGGGAAGGACTTGTGGAGATGTCTAGTCCAGTCTCTTGTTCAAAGCCCTAAGATCATGTCAAATCAGTTATGGCTTTGTCTATATCAGTTTTTAAAACATCCAAGAATGGAGAAACTGTGCAACCTGTTTCAGCAGTGCATTACTCTTTTTCTTCTTTTAACTTTCACCTTCTAAAGTGCATTTTGCAATCATTTATGGTTGAAATTGTGACAATATTTAAATTTCTCAAGTTCCCCAGAAATTCTTCCCGTCCCTGATTTTTGGAACCACTTAAATCCTTCTGCAAAAAAAATCTGAGTTCTCTGGGCCAAGTCAATACTCTATTGTTCTGGACGCTTCACTGTTTGTTTGGTATTTGTTGGTTTCTGTTGGGGTTTTTTGCTTGTTTGTTTTTTGTTGTTTTTTTTCTTGTCCTGTTTTCTTTTTTGTTTTGCTTTGTTTGGTTTTTTTCCTTAATTTTGAAATTATTCAAAGGCTTATAATTTCTTTCAAAATATACTTGGAAAATGAGATACCTGCAGTACCTTTATACCTTTCCAGCAGGAGAGTGCAGACTGGATATAGCAGACTATGATATTACAACACATGAAAAGGTCCATCATACTGGGTACCTGCTGAAGGCCAGAGCTGGGTGCAGAGACAGGAATAGCTCTGGCCATAACACCTGCTGGAATTGCCTTTGACTGATCTGAGTATTAACCTACTCATGGTTTTATTTTGGAGATACCCAGTTGTTCCCCTCTAGAACAGATTCTGGGACAAATGTAGTCTGCATGCTGTGCTGCTGATCAGGGAAACGGGACCCCAGAGTGAAACAATGAGTAATCCAAGCTGCCTGGCTAGTGACCTGTTGACCCTTAGATAAAGAGCTCATTATTGATGCTGTTAACACAGGGAAAAGAGTGATCCAAATCTTCTTAAGTGTTTCCACTAGATGGACAGTCTGTCAGGGAGGAAGATATCTTGATTGACATCTCTTGGTGAGTGAAAAGACTGCATTGGCCAAGTGTCACTTGTATTTCTGTCATGTGACACTTAAGGCATACTTTGCCAATTTGTCATTGCTGTATTTTGCTCAAATGCTCCATTAAGCATTTAGTTAAAGAAACACTATAATGCTGATTATTCTTTTGCAGTCAAATGGGATCAGAGTACTGCAGAATTTACTTTGGATAAGGACTTACTGAAGACTGGTATGGCTGAATTTTGGAGCATGGGAAAAACTGGATGTGTTCCCATGCAGTATTTCTCATGTAAAAATTCTGAGTAGAGCTCTCCATGCTACTTTCTTCCTGAGAAGTTTGTGACAGATTCTGATAATGCAGACGTGGCTTTTGCTGAAATTGTAGGACCTCATCAACATACCTGAAGAACGTGACAAAGGAGTCTCAAATCAGTTATCAAGCTTGCCATTGCTCTTTCAGGAGGAGACTCTATTCCTTTGGACAATATCAGGCAAACCACTCTTAGGGGGCTAGTGGCAATCCTTCTCAAACTCTAGATTTAAATATTAAATTTTAATATTAAATTTTAAATATTAAACCAATACTGAATACCAAACAGCAAGAGTTGCAGCTGTGGAAGAGGAAGAGAAAAAATGCTACTGCAGAAACACAGTATTGGGTGCTTCAGATTATGACAGTCAGACTGTTGCTAAGAGTCAGAAACTGTTTAAAATCTTATACAATAGACATTTACAATTAATATTATCATAGAATTCCTCAAATGTAGGCTGTGTTCCTTTCAGGCTAGCACATCCAGTTTCTACCTTATTTCTTGCACTCAATGAGTCATAAATACTGACTCAGAGAGATGGGAAGTGCTTGATAGCTGTTTTTCTTCTGCATTTGGAATAAAGAAGGCACATGTTTCTATCCAATGATATGCTGGATAAAGGACATGTCTCTGATAAAGAAGCATGAGAAAGCTGCTAAAGAAGTCCAGACAATATAAATTAAAGAGGAAGTGGGTGAGGATCCCCCTGAGCAAACTAATGGTTAAACAACTTGAAGAACATAACACCACACAAGATGGAAGCATTACGAGTCAAATCATCATATTTAAAAGGGATTTGAAGACTTCAGCATCTATAATCTGGTTAGTCTAACATTACAAGCATGAAAAAAAAATTAGTTCATTTGAAGCAATGTGAAACAGTATTTAATTTTTAAAAAATAAAGAAAATGACATCTTTTAAAAGACCACAATACAAAATCTTAGAATTTTCATTTGTTTTTTTTTCCTGAAAACAAAATTAAAAAAAAGACACTCACTGATTTATAAGGGCTCTGTGACTCAGTGCACAGATGTAATGCCACATTACATCTCGATTAAAACTTTACACGTTGAGAATGAGGTTCTCTCTTACAGAGTGATGCATCGCTACCTCTCCAGGTCTTTAGAAGACATCTCTTTGAATGAATCCGGTCTTTCTCTCTGGCCTTGAGGAAAATGTAGCAATGAATAAAAACACCTTTAGCAATAACATATACCTTACTATTCTACTCAGGAAATGAGATGAAAAATTAGGGTAGAACTATGCAGGTATTGTGAATGGCTGCTATTCAGCTCAGCCCAGTAGCATCTCTACACTGTCAACATTCTGCTTACGTTTATGTGTCTTTGAATTCACTATCTGTATTTATTAAACAAGTCTTTTGTTTATATGTCAATAGGGCTGGAATCTTGACACAGGATTACTTTATTTTATTGTTAGAGAACCTGATACAAGAGATAAAGATTCTTATAAATGATAAACATGTAAATAATGCAGCTTATTTAAGCCTCCAAAATGGAAGAACGGAAGCTGTTGATTTTATGGACCCTTAAGAACTGGTGTTGGTTTTGTAAGCTGGGTGGCCACTCTACAGGCACTGCCTTATTTTGGAAATCTGAATGGATAAAAGGTGAGATTTCAGATCGGGACTGCTCAGCAATGTGCCCTCACAACTCAGTTTATAAATAGTGGCTGAATCCTGCATTTCTCAAACATCTGGGGAATCATTCTATTAAGACATAACCTTTAAAGCCCCTTAAGACCCAGTGTAGTGAGGCACAAGCAGTGATGGGCTAATACGACCTTTAGAATTATTCTTGGAAGAACATACCTCCATATAAAAAATATGTGAGGAGAATTTGACAATGTATTCACAAAGGGAACAGCACAGTCTGAAATTAAACTAGGTGATAAGCTTTCAGCTCTGAAATCTCCTGTGAAGTACCATTAAAAACAGCTACAGCACCAGTTGGTGCCATGTTATCTGATCAAATGAACTGCAGGACACAGAAAAAAATGGATCAGATAAGCAGCCTACTTGGGGCTGCTTACCTGTTTCAAAATATATGCTTCTTCCCACTTCTTTCCTGACATTGTCACAGAACAACATATAAAGGGATTGGACAAAGAAGAAATACTTTGTTGCCTTCCTGTCTGCCACAAAAGGCTTTGCTTTTTTAAGGACAGAACACACCATACATTAATGTGCTGCTCCCCTCATGGTGCCTGTCCAACATTCTTACTCACAGCAGCCAAAGAACAGCTGCATCTGCCTGTATCTTCTGGGTATCATTGCTGAAAGGATTTCAAATGGCTGTGTTGGCAAATACTGGGTTAACTAAACCTAGTGGTCAGTGTGAGGTAATAATGTGCAATTCAGAATATTCAGACACATACACCTTAGCAGAAGCCATGGTGGTAATGCATGCGCACTAGCTACAGAAATTAACACAGTTATTAGATGAAAGTACTCTACCTCTGTCTTAAATACAGGAAAATCAAACCTAATGAGTTCTGACACATTCCACAAGTTAAGTCTGACAGGAAGCAGACTAGAAATTTCTATTTTATATTAGGCACATAGACATGCTAGCACCCTATTAAGTGCTCCAGGCCTATTCTCAGTTTTCTTCTACATAAAACGTTGTCAATAAAATCCAACACGAGCAGCTTGCTGCCACTTTGGGTTAACTAACACCAAATTTGCTATAGGAAATAGTGACAAGTATATCATTACATAGTTCTAGTTGTTTCATAATAGTCAAATAACCAGCCAGTATGACATGTTATGCACTGCTTGTTCAATATGGTGTAAACTTGCACAAGCCCCAGAAGAGCACTGAGCAGGGATGTGTATCACTGTGCTCACGCAACCAGGCATCAGCTGAGATACTAAAAACTGAGGACACACTTAAGTTGAGTAAATTACAACCCTCTGAATGCTACTTATCTCTCCTTGGTCACCATAAATGAGCAAGTACTATCAATCTTTCAACTTCTACAGTAAGAAACATTCTGGGATGTTGTGTTAAGTGTTATTGTGCCAGACTGTTTTCAAAACAATGTGTTATTACTGGTAGCCTCACAGCCAGGGACAGGTAGGAAAAGGAAAGACTTACCACAGGGTGCTCCACACAACTTCCCAATTGCTTTTAACAGCAATGAACACCCTGTCCCCTGGGTTTCAGAGCAGCTGCTATGAACAGAGTTTCACAAGACAAGGCATGAACCCTTAGGTCACTGTAGCTTGTACCAAAGGTACTAGAAGAACTGAATATAGAAATGAGGTTTAAAAAACAGATTTTCTTTGTATTCATTAATCTGCTTATGGTGTGAGACGTCAGTTTTCTTCTTATCTATAAGACTGGTTACTAGAACTTGTTTTCTTGCAACCATTAAACCAAATTGACTTCATTATGCAAGCTCTTTGGGATAGTGGAAACAATTTCAAAACAAAACAAACACAAGCAAATGAGAAGAGAGGAACCCAAATACTTCAAGTCAATTCTCTTCTCTACGTTCCAGTTTTACACTTGCAGCTGATTGATTTGGTCATATATCTGCAGTGAATGGTAACTGAAAGGTGAGAACATCTGTTCCATTTTCTCATACTGATTATTTGCAGGATCTTTATGTTAAAAGAGAAAAGGAGACTTTCCTAGAGGTATTAATTTATGTTACCACACCAACATTTGTCTCTCATTATAGAAATTATTCAGCCATTAATTATTATGGAAAGATCACTTTTATGGTGAGATTATTAAAAACAGCAATTGGAGTATACTTTATGTCAGAAATGTAGTAGTCATAGGTATTAACATTTAAAAGACTCATTATTGCTTAGTAATAACACAAGAGGTGCAGGACAGGTTCAGTGGCTTGATGGAGAAGTGGGAAGAGTTGATACTTGAGGCAAAGGCCACTTATCCCAGTCAGCCAGTTATCCACAGGAGGAACTCTGTGCCAAAATTTGAAAGGATATGAGAAAGGCTTTACTTTTAGGTAAGTGAATCTTGTATCTTAAACACATTGAACAACAGATGCATGCTGTCACATAAAGATGCCATCAATTTTCCATGTTTTTACATTTGTGTACTATTGGATAGAGCTGTCTGAATACTAGCTGATGTTTAACACACATACACACTAAGTTCAAGGATTTCTACCATCTCAAAAAGCAAAATACATGTTTGCTTAAAGGTTGCAAAGCATCGGAGTAAGAATCAATAACCAGTTTTAATCCAGAGTTCATTTGTGTGGCTTTGTAGATCAGTTCTGTGAGTTCATTGCTAAACATCTTCAGAATGACAATCAATAAATGCAGAAAGAGAAATTTAACTAATATCAGTTGTTATTTAAATTAACAAGGACAGTTACAGAAGAGTTTGCAATGGGTAGCAAATTAAATACAGACTAAATAACCAGATAAGACTAAAGCAGAGACATTCTATTTCTATGAACACAATTACCCATGCCAAAGTTCTGTTGAAATCAATGGCAGTTTTTAGAACAGTATTGTAAGATGAAAGCTTTATGGTAAATACCATAATCCCCTTTGATCACTTTTGTTTCAGAAAGATCCTAAGAAATGCTGAAAAGGTCTATAGTAGAATAATGCAAAGGTTAAAGTTATGAGGAGGACACATTTTAAAAGGAAAAGCTACAACTGAAAGAGGCAATGTACTGAATGTATGAAGTAACGAAAGATAACATGAAAAACAGATGTTTGAACCTGATTTGGCATATAGATTGTGACAAAGACATGAAAAATCCATACTGAAAGGCAACAGACATAGAATAGTACAAGTTCTCCATTTTTTACCTTTTACGGTTAATTTATGTGGATTGTTGTCACAGGATTCCACTGAAGGAAACCGCCTAGCAAATTCCTGAAAAGAACAGCATCTGCAGCTCAGCCTGAGATGACCATGGGATAAGAACTGTGAGACCTTATGCTTTGAGGTATCAAAACAGGGCCAGCTGGGTCTTAGGGAAAAGTTCTTTCATGGCCAAACCAAGAGGGGAGCTATGGCAGAAGGGCAGATGTTACAACAGAAGTACTGCTGCTTTGTAATGGCATCAGGACTTTTGCCATCAGTTTTACAGATCTGGAGGATAGGATTTGGCATTTACTGGGCAATGTATTAAAATGTCAGCATGTATGTCATGCCTTCTTAGTGCTTGTGATTCATTTTCTATATATCAGTAGAATTATGGGAATATTTTTAGCTTTTTATTTATCTCAGGCAGAGGAACAACTGACTGGCGCTGAGGATTTTGCATTGAAATCACGTGAGCTATGTATCATAAGTTAAATTGCATTTTTATCTTTTAATCCAGAAGAAAAACTATTTTAAAACAGATTGTTGGTTAGTGGCTAAAAAGAAGATAAGGTCTTGGTTGTTCTAAATTATATTCTCAGCTCTGAGTCAGAACTCTTGTGTGAATACAGACAAGTTATTTAACTTTTATGCACCTAAACTTCCCTACATCTGCAAAATGGATCTGCCTAATGAAGATGCTGCTGAATCATTAAATGCATTCTGTGTTCCAGACATTAAAAACTTGTGAAGTGTTATTACTGATCTTTGTTCTGAAGCTCCTACAAATGAGTCTGATTCCTCTGTCACCCCACATCAAATAAATGTAATTATATAATGACATCATAGCTAGGGACATTTATCTAAGGGAAATTTTAGAGACCTCTTGCTGGGTATGCCAGATACAGCTTGGCATACTTACGCATGTTTATAGTGGGAGTTATGGTGGTCTATTCCTTTAAGGTCTGTTTGTTTGTTTGGGGTTTATACTGCTTCTATCACTCTCTTAGTCTCTCTCTCTCAGTAATCTAGAAACAGTTTCTAGGGATCACCGGGAGAGTCACAGTTTTCACACTGTAAACGGCACAAAAAACATTTGTTTTCTCTTTGCATGAAGCAGCACCATGGTTGCCTATTGAACTTAGATCAGGAACTGCATTCCTACATTGTCTTTCCTTTCCCATCAATAGCCAATGCAGCTCTTTAATAGTGAGGGGTATTATGTGAGTGCTGATGATTTGATCAGTGTACATCACACAAAGGTGTTCTGCAACGTGTCTGGTCCCAATTACAAAAAATGGAATGGAAATAATAATCCTCGGTGCTACTTGGTAGATTTGATTATGCTGTGCCTTTTGAATCCATGCTGCCTCTTTTCCTTATTATAGAGAAATCTTTGCCTGCCTCCTTACAGGTACTGGATAATGTTGGGGAGTGTATTTTGGCAATGAGAAGGAAACTCACAAGGCTTGGTATTACAGCTGGGAGCCAATTTACTTCTATCTGTCCAGGCTTGCTGCAGGCTGAAGGATTGGATGAAGGTTGCATGTAAGAGATAACCAGAGCTCCCAGCAAAGGTACCACAAGGAACAAATTGTGTAGAAAGTATAAACATGGGGACACTTCATGGAATGTGCACGGTGACTTCATATATGCAACTACAGATCACTGTGTCATTCTTTATGAACAATGCCACCTCCTGGCGTCCTGGATCAGACCTAGGAAAAAGATCTTTCCAAAAAAAAAAAAAAGATGAAAGAAATAATAAAAATACACTGAAAACCACCCACATACAAGAACCGCTTACTTATGATCCCAGTACTTCTTGGATCATAATATGTGAATGTTACTATCCAAGAAGTACTGGGTTGTTTTTATTGCTTGGCTCCTCTTTTCATATCTGCAAAAATAAACCAATCACCCCTCTTGAGCATCATTGAAATTACTGGGAATTGTAGATGCCCTACTTCAATTTGTGAAAGAAATGTCAGATGGAAGCAGGAATTTGAAAATTTTTGTTCCAGTATTTTATGCAAGCTCCAGGGTTGATGGGCATGGATTTGCAGCTAGCACAACCTCCTGTTTCAACATGGTTCAACCTCAGCCTGAACTGTGCTGCTACTGGGGGGAAAATGGTTCAGATTTTCATAAATCGTTTGCTCAAATGCTGAGAGAGCTGTAAATGTTGGTGATATGAAGTAGACAGAGGAATAGATTCCCTCATCTATTTCACACAGCTGATAAACAGTAATGCCCTTCAGTCTCCCCCGAGCTGGCCCAGCTTCAGATGACTAGCACGGTAATGAAAGCCTCCATATCCTATTAGCAGTTCTCAGGCCATCCACAGTTCATCGGAGAAATACCTGCTCTGAGTTGAGATAGATGGCTTCCTCTGTAATGAAAATAGAGTGAGGAGTAAGACTGCATGAGGAAGACCTGCTTCTATCTTATCCCTATGCGGGAGGAATGATATTTGTTGGGGGGCAGTTTTGTTAAGTACCTGGTACTTTTGTTTCATGTAACAAAGGAAAGACAAATGGTAACACATTCATAATTCTAGCACCAGTTTTGACATAATAGGACAAAATGGTGCCTGAGGATTCCTGTGTATCAAGCAGATGGGCCATCCATTATTTCCCTTCAGGTCAGGGGTCGTCCTAAAATGAGAGTCAGCAATCATTTTGCAGGGTATAACAAAACCATTTTTTTGCCTGCTTCTTAATCCCAGAAAGCACTACTGTCCTCTACTTTTGCCCACATACATTATCATTTTTGTCTATTATCTGCATCCCCAGAGACCCAATAGTCCTTTCTTCAGTGCAGCTTGATCTGGAGCAGCTGTAAGCTTTGCTGCAGGCAGTGTCTGACAACTGCTTGCCTCTTGGTCAGTGTCAGTTCCCTGGGGGAGGCCAGGCATTCATTTCATTATTAAAGCATGGAAAAAAATCCTATATTCATTTAGATCCAGAATAAATACTTAATATTTGGAACAAAGAGCCCATGTTCCAGTCCAGCTGGCAGTGCTTTTACCATTGCCATTCTTCAAGGCCAGCTCCTGCTTAACGCATGCATTAAGGTCATTTATTTAAAAATAATGGAATGTGCTGCAAAAGCCCTTTTTTCCTCTGTCAGTCTAAATTTCACCTTCCAGCATCTCTCATTGATCCTCAAGCGCTAAGAGCTTGTGTGGAACAGCACTTTTGTAAAAATACAGACTGTTCAATTACACTACTTGGGAGAGGAGAGCAATAACTGAGAACAAACCCAGTGGTGTTTCGTTGGCTTTTTTTTCCCTAAAAGAGGAAGAGTCTTATTTTGTCATATAACATGGTGTTATTATTCAGGTGTTAGGTGAGTGCAAATTTAGTCTATAAATTACTTCCTCCATTACTAGGGTAAAAATGAATATCAATAAAACAACAGGGCATCCAAACACTTCACATGATTACCCACGGTAAGATGGTGCCCTTCAAAACTGTCCGTGTGCTTTTGCTGTGGTTGTCTGGCACAACTATTTATGTTCCCTTCTAGTTGAGACACAGAAGAAATGGGCTCTGGACCATCTGGCTCCTCTTTTATTTAAGAAGCTAACCCTGAAAATGTGCAGCATTGTAGAGGATTAGGGTGAAATCTTGACCCTATTGATATTAATGGACATGATAATTTACTTCAACAGGACAAGAAGAATTTCCATGGTAATAATACAGGTAGTATTTCAGTCAGATTGTCTTCTTTGTGGTCTCCAAGGTGAGGCCCCATCCTTCAAAGACTATGCTGAAAGGTTAACTAAAGTAAAAGGCACTTCAAGGGTAAAATCAAACATCTGCACATCCTTTGATACGAACTTCCAAAAATTCAGGCTGAGATTTGTCTGAAGCAATGGTATCAACTAAAAGCTAAACATGAATTCTGAGTTACCATGTCCAGAGGGTGGCTTCTCCTTACTTTGGATGGTGGGATTGTATTTATCCTCATCATAACTTATGTTGAAATGAAACCACATATCTGACTTTTTCCCTTTTTTATCTGGTTAATGTTAAGAAGACTTTTTAATTCAGGTTTTCAGCTTTTTACAGACACCTTGTGAAATAAGCTAATCCTGTTACAGGAAGGTAGGAAGTTTTGATTACCCTACTGTTTTTTTGGAAACAGAAGCAGTAATGTGGGAAAAAAACCAAACCCTGATGAATATATTCACTGATATCTTCTTTAAAATTTGTACTTGCGTAACAAATAATTTCCCTCAACTTTCTGACATATAAGACATTGTCATAAATAGAACCCATAGCAAACATGTTGTTAAAAGATTGTAAAAGAGAGAACTTTGCTGTCAGCATACTACTTATTCTCCATCATGTAGGCATTCTCTCTTTCCTAACCATTTTCTTTTAAGTTGAGAGGAGCTGGGAGTTGATGGAAGTGGGGAGAGGATCAACTCAAAAGGTCTCAAGGATTCTTCTGTGTAACCTCCAGTATCTTTTCTGTTACTTGCTTCTATCTTCCACACCACATGATGGCCTTGAATAAAAACTTTTACTCACAGTAGAAAGTTTTCCTTGGGTTTGGAATAAGGAAATTAGAGGTTTTTTACTGCCCTGGAAAGAAAAAATCGAAAATAGTATGCTTTTTGTCATACCATGTCATAAAGTCAGCAAAGGTTACCCAATCTTTTTTATTTGTCTAATGGTGACTAGTTCTAATGATAGCAATAGAATTTTTTGTAGTTTTTTTCTGGTGTTGCCTTTTAAAAATAGACACTAATTGAGAGCTTTCTCAGAACTGCAACTACAATGGGAAAAAAATGTATCTTTGAATTTATCCCATATTTCCTTCTTGTTGAATTATGTGGACTTGAGACGATTCCAAGTGAGCAACAATAAAGGGGGTTTTTTTGTTTGTTTTTTCAAACAACATCATTTTGCATTGACAATCAATAAACACGGCTATTATCAAGTCATAAGCAAAGTTCCTATGAGTCTCACTTTCAAATATCTTGCAGGAAAGAAATCCCTATGACCTTTCAGGGAAACATGACCCCTGAATCTGCACCCTGAACTTACAGAGGCAATCAAGAAGCTGAAATACAGCTTCATAGTAAACTTCCAGAAGTGCTCCAAAATTAAGTCCTCATCCTGGTACTTTTGAAATCATCAGCCTGTTACTTCAATGAACTTTGTGATTCTACTTTGTGGCTTTAAAAAAGTGGATTTTTCTGCTAGACAGGGGCTTTTAATTTTTTTTTTGTTTATTTGTGATTTTAAAGATTGTCTTGGATCTAATATAGCTAATATAGTTCAAATGTCCTACAACAGCATGGTGTCAATTTCTTTCAAGTTTTCACTTCTCAAAGGCAAGTTCCAAACCCTTTTGAAGACATTTTGCAGGCACAAACTTCGAGCTGTAAGGTGAAGATAACTATTTGGAGGGATTGAGCCCAGGCTTTCCATTTCTTCATCATGTACGTCTGTTTTCCCGCAATGCACAGACTTCACCCTAATTACTGTTAATAGGAGCTGGTTGTGCAGTCTGAGGAAGTCTGAATTAGTTGCTCTTCATTCAGCAGAGATGAAGATGTTTGTGACTAAATAAAACCCTGCCATTCTGTATGCCCAGCACACAGCACTAATTGGACTGCCACCTTGACAATATTGAAGAAGCATGGAGCAGAAGGAGCAATTTTGTCTTTCTTTTGTACCACATGAAGGTCAAGAAGACTTACAGCTGCTTTACTCTGGGAAACATAAGAGTAGTTCCCTTCTTGCTTCTGTCCTTCCCTTCTCTTTCATCTTCTACTTTTAATGGCAAAACATGGAAAAAATACCCAAACCAAACAAACCAGGAAAGGAAATTTGGAAAGGAAATATTTCAGTGGCCTTAAGTCCTATGCATTATGCCCTGGGGGAAATAAAGCTCATCTCGAAAAGTCTCCAGCCCTGAAGACAGCTGGTGTTAAACATGGGTTCTTGTTTCTGCCAACTCAGTTTCAGAATTCAGGCACATGTATAACTGAGTTACAGTCAGAGGTTTATCGCCCAAGCTATAATAACTGTTGGAGTGGGCAACTGTAACAACAGATTGTAAATTTGTGCCCCATTCTAAGTCAGTCATGTCCCTATATCCTAATTTAAATACTTGTTTTTTCATTAATATTGATAATTAATATTGTTATTATTGATATTTAGACCTTGTTTGTATATTTATTTCAATCTCACCTTAGCTTTCTTTATGTTTCATTTTATCTTGAATGTCTCATAAACCAACTTAGACTATGTTCACCAGTTCTGTGCAAAGCCTCCTGGAGAGCCACTGTCTCTGCCAGCTCTGAGGACTGTCCTGAAGGTTACATCTCTCAGCAAGTCCCTTATGAGGCACAATGCCCTGGCAGAGCTGGTTGCTGCAGGGTTTCTTTGATCCTGACTGGAAGCACCCACTTAAACTGGTCAGGGTTGTCTAGGTCTGGGTATATTGTGGAATAGGAAAGAGTCAGGGCACAGGCTTAAGCTGTGTCCATGATAAGCTGTACTGTTTAATAGCATTCTCCCTGCCAAATATGAATTTGGCCCATGAGAACTTTGGTCTTCATAAAATCCTGAAATACTTCATAGACCATGGGATATTCCATACTTTTATACATATGAAGATTCCATGCAGTTTCCCTAGTTTAGGTTTGGGGTGGAAGAAGGAGAGGAAGCTACATATTTATGAGCAGTGCAGTTGTTCTCAGGGTCAGAAAAGGGCTTTTGGAACAATTCTGCTTATTAAGGACTTTGTCTGAGGATGGGAACGTGAAATCCAGAAAATGAAGAATTGGGTTGGAAGTGGCTTGAAAGATCATCTACTTCCAACCTCCCTGCAATAAGGAGGGATCCCACCCTCTAGACGAGGTTGCTTAAAGCCACATACAACCTGGCGAACTTACAACTCTCTAGTCAACTATATATTTCACAAGGGGGACTGAAGAGTTACTTACTCTTTCTCTTTGCCATCTACCTTCTATCAGCCCAAAGTCACTTGCAGTTTACAATCCTGTAACATATCCACCAACCTGGCCACCATCTGTACTTCTCTGCTGTCTCTACTATCTCAGTGGGACCCAGTCTGTGGCCAGATCCAGGCTGTCTTTGTTTCCAGGAGATTTAAAACATGATGTTTTGCTTGGAGCAGCATTGCCATAGGGAGCTGTTTTAATATTTTATCTGAAATAAAACCAACCAAAGCATTACTTTGAAATGTAGAAGATATCATGAGAAAGTCTAAATCAACTGCTCAATTTATGAGACATCTTTTTTATTAGAATTTTTTTTCAAACACCATAATATTGGGATTTTCAGTTGCATATATACATTGAATTCAAATGTTTAAATAAAAGTATTTCTCAAAAAATGAAAATTTTGTGTTGCACAGTGAACAGATAAAAGACTATAATCTGGAGTGATCACACATGCTAATGATGCATAGGCACATTGTGTGCATTACTGTATTCAGGTAACAGAATCTTTTTGCTTACATTTGGCTGCAATTTCATTTTTCTTATTTTGTTTCCTTTCAATTATTAAACTTTATGATTTAGGCTATGGTATCTGGGAAAGAAGCAAATACACAATGTGCCTGCAATTTTGACATCCATGTATAATCCCTGGAGCTGGCATCTGCTATGTTGAAATGTCATTATTCTGTAACTGATTTCGTAGTACCTGACCAAATTCTTCAAGTAGGCAGTGACCTTATGGAAAAATACTGTAATTCAGAGAAGGCATTACATGCTATGTTTGCTTAACACTGCTTACCCTAAGTGAAATACTGTCAAGGCCCAGGTGATTGTGGATATCAGGGATCCAGCCCTAGCTCTTAATCAGACCAAAGTGCTTAGGAGACTTTTACCCTCTCCTCTGCCCTGGTTTTCATGTGAAGAAGTGCCTAATAAATAGTCTGGAAGGAATTGGAGGTGCAAACTCCACTCAGGACCATGATGTGGTCACTTTGAGGAGGCCAGAATGAGCATGCATTCCCAACACTTCAATTAGATATAATCTTTCAACTCATCTAGAAAGTCAGGATTCCTATTACTGCATGATTTTACATTGCTTTTCCTCTTCTAGCACATTTTTAAGCATATGGTAATGCCTATGACAACATAATACTTTGGGTCATTTATGTTACAAAGGACCTGTAAGTACTGAGTAACACCTGAAAGAAGGAGGGTCTAAAGACAAGCTGAAGAAAGATCCAGTCAGCACACAGGTCTTACCTGTCTTCCAAGTTCGTGCTCTGGCTTTTGTCACAAAGGTAGAAAGTTTCTGCCTGTTCTACTTCTATCAGCTGCCAATCCCCTAAGCTGCTAAGGGCTAACCCACCTGCTCCATGTTCCTTATCACCAGCTAATTGTACAAAGCGCCACTAGGAAAATAATCTTTTCATGCTACAGAAACCAGCAAACCAGAAGCAAAGCAAGGCACAGCTGCTGCTTTGAGAAGCCTCAACCTGAACTCCAGGCTGAGCACTCCTCTTAGCCACAGGCTGCAGAGCAAAGCAGAAGCAACAAAAGTGAATTGCTCAAGGGAGTGCAAAAGTTTGAACATGAGGCAAATGAAGCATGAAAACTGAAGCAGTGAACCAAACAATTATTCGCCACTACAAGAAAATCCATTAAAGAAAAACAAAGCCATTTACAATTGCACAGCTGAGGGAGGTAGAGATGAAAGCATGGAAGACAATCCCCACTGAAAAGCTATCCTGAAATTCCTGGAGTAAGGAAGAAAAGTAGAAGAGGAATAGAGGGGGAGAAAGGGATGGGGGAAGGTAAAATATCAAAATGCAAATTAGCAAGCTTCATTAGTGGACTAATTCCAAAACATGCAAGGAAAAGACTAAACAAGAGCTACTGCCTTTCTGGGCATGGTGCCACCTCATCACATGTGAGGAATCTCAGATGACTGAGGTAGAATACCAAATGATCATGGAAATGGTAAAGTGAATGATGAAAAAAGGGGGGTTTTCCCCTCTAATCTTATTCAAGATACTGTACATTCATCACCGCTGTGTAGTTCTGTGACAGTTTCACTAACAATAAATGTAATTGAGATCAGTTTGCCCTGGTGCTCTCTTACTAAGTAAAATTTTGAATTCTGCCAAGTGGCTTTTTCTGAAAAGAAGCTGCTGTCGAGTGCATGGCATCAGGACCACTGAAGAGAGTTATGGCACATCGAGTTTTCCATAACTGTCTCCTGTTGAGCCCCGTTATTGACAGACTGGCTCTCAGAGACTTTTTCTCCCCCCACATAATACTCACACATAAAAAGATTCTTGGGGCAATCCAGTCACCATTTCATGTACCATGTATCAGAGTACAAAATTCAGGGAAGTGTACACAGTGTCACTAAAATCATGTATGTAGCACATTCTGGGATGTCACATTGTGCAGAAAAAAAAGGGCAAAGGAAACCAACTGTCTATAATCCTTGGATATACATAGTATCACCAGTCTAGAACACAAAAATTATCTAGTATCCATTATGTATATGCATGAGATTGCTTGAAATTCCAGGAGAACTACACTTTCTGTCTATTATATTAATTGCATCCTTTTGATTTCCAAACATACAATCATAATTTGAAAATTTGCTGTCCTACTAGGAGAGAGAAAGTATTTTCTCTGTGTCCTGAATGGTAACTAAAGCACAACCATGTGCATCCAGGAACTGAGGCTTTTTCTGTAATCCCAGTTAGTGTGTGAGGCTACCCCACTTGAAAAAATGGCAAGAGTAAACAACATGCAGGCTACTGTGTTTGGAACCTGGCTATTTATCCCTATTGCAGAACAGTGCTGGAGGGACAGTAGCAGGGATTCCTTCTGCTTGCAGCATACTATAAATAAAAAGGGAAAGGATAGGCTTTAAATACCATATGGGAGATTTAGATGTCAAAAGCATGGTTTGAATTCTTTTCCCCAAAGAAAGATTCCATTTTCTAAAGTTTGGGAAAGGCCAGATTGTATGAATAACACTAGGCTAGGCTGTCTGCAAGGGTTAAATACTATTAGTTGCTATGAATGCTAGTCTGAAATTAATGCACGTGAAAGATTGATCTATATTTGGAGTCATCTACCAACAAAAAAGTAATTTAAAAATTTGATTTGAACATAAAACTTCACCACCTCCCTACTAACAGAGGCAACATAACTTATCTAAAACATTCAACTCCAGCTAAGGAAACAGATTAGAGAGATCTGAAATGCATTAAGCACTCAGACATCTTAACATCTTTATAAAAATAGAGGTTTTTACTTTTACCTTTATTAATTCAATTCAGCTCAGACTCCTTTTTTAATTCTCTTTAGATGTCACACATGCTGCTTTTATTCTGAATGCTGCTTCTGCAAGCCCTATTAACTTCTTTCTCTAATCTATTGCCAGAGTTCATCTTTTTCGTGTTTGGAAGCATGGTCAGTGTTGCCGACCACAGGTAAATTCTGTAGCATATCTATGCAAAATATGTTTTTAGGATTCATTGCCATATTTGGCCCCAAATTCCTGACACAGTTGCTGAAGCATCCCTGGAGCAGACAAGAGCACAAAAAGTGACATAGTGAATGAGACACATGGTTCATCTAGCACAGCATCCTTTTTACAACAGAGAAAACCCTGTCTGCTTCCAAGGAAGTGTCTGTGTGGACTATGTCTTCAACGAGCCTTTGACTAACTGTATGCATCCTCATCCAAGTGTATCTTAACTGGGATGCAAGAGACTTCGCTATCTCATTCTTTTTGTGATGTTAATTTAAATATTTCTTAGAATCGTAAATATATGAAAAGCTGAGGAAAAAAAATTCAAATCTGGTTCAAGAGGCCATTAAGCATGTGCCACCTGCCACCATACCCTACAAGTGACCCCACTGGGCTCTGATCCTTCAGCAGTCCTGTGAAGAATAAGCCTGCTTTCTCTTCTCTCTAATTACATTAGCAGTAGGAAAAAAAACCAAACCAGTGACAGGAACATGAGGTTTTAGAGCTGCTACTGATGAAATAATTTTTCTCTTAGACTGTAGAAAGTGGACAAACTTTACCAAGGTGCTGCCAGACAGACTTCAGCATCTTCAGCCCAGACTGAGCAAAGCTGCTGGGTTCAAGCTGCTGCTGGTGCTGTCCTAGCAGGGATGCTCCACACGTTTCAGTCAGACTCTGCCTTAAACTGCAGCCTTTTAGTGTACGTATATCCTGTTTTTCTGCTAATTATTTTCAATGCCATTTATTTTGTAAAGGAAAAGGAGTATGTTCACCTTGCTTTGTTTCCAAAACTACTTAAGAAACTACTTAAGAAACAGGTCACAATGAATGATGGAAAACCGCATTACGTACTTCATATCCTCTGCATTAGAAAAATGGTGTTGAAGCTCTGATAATTATATCTGATTATGAAGATTTAGCTGTGTCCTACAGTTACTAGCAATTTCTAGAATTTGGCTCACTAGGGGAACATGAATAGTTACATATAGTCAAGGTTTCAATTACTCTTATGCTTGCATACAGGGATGTCCTCTTTATTATATCTGTAGATGTTCTTACCTGATGACAGTTCCGAATATGTACAATAAATAGAAATATTTACATTAGACATAATGCTTACGTAACACATTTAGATTCCAAAATTAATTTATGCATATGGTATTGTTTAGTTTTTTGGCTGTTTTAAGACACAAGTAAAATTTGTTATTTTTAAGGTAAAAATCAATTCACTTTACTAAAGTTCAGCCTATCTGCATTATTATTGATTTCTTTTGAGTCACAGTCCCATGGACTATCCAGGAATGTGGTTCAATATTTATTTCAATAGCATTTCGTCAGCTGATTTTTATTGAACTGACTGAATGATGTTACATTCTCTCATATGTCCTTAGAGACAGTGCGTTAGGAATATCACCTTAGTTTCTAAACCTGAAAGGATCTGCACATTATGCACCACAAAAAAATAAAAAAAATAATAAAAAAAAAGGCCTATGGGACTAATCATTTGTATATAGCCCTTTGAAATATTGATAGTTTTGAATACAGCCTTGACTTTTTTTTTTTTTAGAAATTGTGACGTAAGAAAACCCACTGCATATTAATGAATTACAAGGTTGTATAGAATTCTCTGGACTGAATGTCTGGCCCCAAAAAAACAATATCTTCTACAAGAGGAACTCCAGAACCTGTAGCAGAAGGAACCCAAATTGTGAGCAGTTCAAGGCTAATACAACTGAGCTTGCTCTGCGCTTCTCTGCCAAGGCCAAGTAAGAGGCATTTCTGATTGGGAAACCAAGTTGCCAGCTCAGGTGTGCTGCTGAGGGGTCTGCCTGCACTTGGCTGCACAAGTGTGTCCTCATGCATGACTAGAGAGCACCACAATTTGCTTGGCGCTTTTGGTTAAGTGTTTGCTTGATCAAGCATGCAAGGGGACCTGTACATGCTTATTACCATCTCCTAAATCCAGAGCTGGGCACAGAAATACACATGCTGATGCCTACGGTATTGCATCAGCATTTACAGCAAATGAAGTGTGAAGGAGGAGACTGTGGAAAGGACACAGAGTATTTTGTGGGTCAGCAAAGCCCAGGTGTCGCTGAGCTGGGATGGGCTTCAGAACTGTGCTAGGGGTCGAAGAAGAATGAGTGAAGAGTGCTTCAGAATTTCCTTTTCTTTCCCATATAATCTTGCTCTGGATAAATTGACTTTGCTTAAATGTATAACCAAGGTGTGGAAAAAAACTCCAGAACAACAAACCAAAAATTGAAACAAATTAAAGTAGGTTTGAAACAGAACAGTAACTCATAGAATCATAGAATCATTTAAGTTAGAAACGACCCCTAAGATCATGGATTTCAACTGTTAACTGTTAACTCATATTTAAAAACACTTCCTTCACAATGAGGAGCTAAGTAACCCCTAGAAATTTTATTCGANAACATGAACTGTTCTCTGTTCTCTTTTCAGTAAATTAAGTATGTGCAGGTTTGGCTTCCTTTAGTTGTTTGAGGTTATGTTGAAGCTGATGGTATTTATTGTGCCTGAAGAGGTATTTAGCCTGTTATAAACAACAGCCTGGTGGAATCATCTCAGTTCATCCCCATACTGGGGACTGATTGGTGCGAAGGGACTATCTGTTAGCCATGGTCAGAGGCAAACCAGCCAGTCCATCCTTTTTGCAGCAGGTGCTACAGTCAATCATCATGAGTCTGACCTCACACTTGTCTTTCTTAGAGGACCACAGAGCTGAAGGTTATCTGTACTTGGGTTTGTCACTTGAAACAGAGCCAAAACTGAGGCAGCAGAATCTAATCTTTCAAACATGACCTTATTTCACTCCTGTAGTTCAAAGGGTTTAAAATTAAAGCTCTCCATTTAGATCACCTTTACTCCAAAGTAATTTTTATTCTTCTCTGGAGTTCAGTACCCTTAATAATTCAATCTAGCCAGCAACCCCACAAAAAAACAGTCACGCCTTTAATCCACGCTGCTCCCTTTCTTAGCAAAAACCTACTACTAAAAAATTCTGATATACTTGATCCTGGATTTTCAGAGGCATTTCATTATCTATCTAACCAGCATTTCAGTCCCATCCTGGTACTTAAATTATCTTTTTGTGTCTCTGGTATTTCTGCACTTGAGCCTTGCAGTTTTCTGTATGGGTATGTCCTTTGCTAAAGATCAAAGTATTACCTGTATCATCTCTAGACTGACAGATCCAAGAATCAATTCTAAATAGTTTTCTAATTTTTATCCTAAATATCTTGAAAGCTTACATTTTTTTCCCTGAATGTACCTGTCCTAAGTAAAATATTTAAAAGAAAATCTATTAATCTTTGCTTCTTGCAAACTCCTGAGCTACCAGAGCACCCCACGTAGGGTCTTTAAATTGAGCTGGCAAGCACAATTCTCAACCCCGTTACTCATCATAATCAGTTAGTTCACCAAAATCAACCTGCATTATTTTAAACAATCTCCAACAGGCCTTGAAGGGCAGGCACACCAAACAGAGGGCATTTACCAGATTTTTTCCACTTGTCTAGCCACTTGCAGCAGTAGAAACTCTGCCTAAATCTTGTGAGCTTGTAACATTGGGGGCCAGAATGCCTTCACCCAGGATGATATGGTGTCTGGGTCTCTGCATTCACAGCCATTTCCTATTGTAATACTGGAGGATCTGGGGAGTCTTGAGACCTGGCATCTCTGTATTGAACTGCTCCTGTCCCCTGCTGAGCTGACAGAAGGATGGGGTGGGTGAGGCTGCCTTTTGTCCACCCATGGTTCTGCCAGTTGGACACTGAAGGGACTGGTGCCCCACAGTTTACAACAGGAGCTTCTGGGTTGCCTGGCTTTCCTTCACTTATACAGATGAGATCTCAGTGCACATGTTTTAATTTGACAACAACACATTCCTGTCTTTCCAGAAGGAAATATCTTGGCAATTCTAGTCTGAGAACAGTTTTGAATTTTCATGTATTATTCTACTTCCAGACAATAAAACTGCCTCTCAGCCACCTTCACTTGTGACTTTTTTGAAGTTCACCCTTCAGCTCTGCTTGATATCATAATACCATCAGTGCTAATGAGCTCTCCACCAAACATTGAATTGCTGCTCCCTTACCTACTTACTTTGGGAAGAATAAAGGAGAGAAGATGCTCTGGCTATTAACTCAGAACCCTGCATTCACTTACATTTTCACTTTAACTATCTTTATTCACTGTAAATTCCTTTCACGCTCTGCGGTGTCAAGAACACATTATCAGTTTTTCACTGATCTCAGTTTCTCAGGTGCCTATCACTGTATGTGTTGTAAAATCAGCATCTGTGTATGCATGTGGCCAGGCTTAGCAGCTGCTTTTACAGGATAAGCTGTGATATATATTCTGTATGTGAAATCAGATTAAACCCCAATCCATCAAGCATTTTATTTTAAAGAAAGGCAATGATGCCATTTGCAGCAAACATATTTCNCGACCCCTAAGATCATGGATTTCAACTGTTAACTGTTAACTCATATTTAAAAACACTTCCTTCACAATGAGGAGCTAAGTAACCCCTAGAAATTTTATTCGAGACAACTTGTCACTGAAGAGCAAATCAGAAGTATTAAAATCAGGACCTAAAAGTGGTAGGCTTATTCCTTAGCAGAATAAAAATCATGATCTTTAATTATCAAAAAAAGAAGATGAGTTTATGGCACTAGCTCTAACATGAAACTTGATATAGTAGTCCTAACACTGGGAGATACCAGTGAAAGCATACAAACACAGACACCTCATAAAACTTCTGCATTTACGGAAGATGAGAGAAATGCAGGGTATGATGTCTGACTTCCTGGAGCCATAGGCAAGTATGTAAAGGTGAATTTCCTTCTGTCTTCTCCTCAAGAAGGGNCTCACACTTGTCTTTCTTAGAGGACCACAGAGCTGAAGGTTATCTGTACTTGGGTTTGTCACTTGAAACAGAGCCAAAACTGAGGCAGCAGAATCTAATCTTTCAAACATGACCTTATTTCACTCCTGTAGTTCAAAGGGTTTAAAATTAAAGCTCTCCATTTAGATCACCTTTACTCCAAAGTAATTTTTATTCTTCTCTGGAGTTCAGTACCCTTAATAATTCAATCTAGCCAGCAACCCCACAAAAAAACAGTCACGCCTTTAATCCACGCTGCTCCCTTTCTTAGCAAAAACCTACTACTAAAAAATTCTGATATACTTGATCCTGGATTTTCAGAGGCATTTCATTATCTATCTAACCAGCATTTCAGTCCCATCCTGGTACTTAAATTATCTTTTCGTGTCTCTGGTATTTCTGCACTTGAGCCTTGCAGTTTTCTGTATGGGTATGTCCTTTGCTAAAGATCAAAGTATTACCTGTATCATCTCTAGACTGACAGATCCAAGAATCAATTCTAAATAGTTTTCTAATTTTTATCCTAAATATCTTGAAAGCTTACATTTTTTTCCCTGAATGTACCTGTTCTAAATAAAATATTTAAAAGAAAATCTATTAATCTTTGCTTCTTGCAAACTCCTGAGCTACCAGAGCACCCCACGTAGGGTCTTTAAATTGAGCTGGCAAGCACAATTCTCAACCCCGTTACTCATCATAATCAGTTAGTTCACCAAAATCAACCTGCATTATTTTAAACAATCTCCAACAGGCCTTGAAGGGCAGGCACACCAAACAGAGGGCATTTACCAGATTTTTTCCACTTGTCTAGCCACTTGCAGCAGTAGAAACTCTGCCTAAATCTTGTGAGCTTGTAACACTGGGGGCCAGAATGCCTTCACCCAGGATGATATGGTGTCTGGGTCTCTGCATTCACAGCCATTTCCTATTGTAATACTGGAGGATCTGGGGAGTCTTGAGACCTGGCATCTCTGTATTGAACTGCTCCTGTCCCCTGCTGAGCTGACAGAAGGATGGGGTGGGTGAGGCTGCCTTTTGTCCACCCATGGTTCTGCCAGTTGGACACTGAAGGGACTGGTGCCCCACAGTTTACAACAGGAGCTTCTGGGTTGCCTGGCTTTCCTTCACTTATACAGATGAGATCTCAGTGCACATGTTTTAATTTGACAACAACACATTCCTGTCTTTCCAGAAGGAAATATCTTGGCAATTCTAGTCTGAGAACAGTTTTGAATTTTCATGTATTATTCTACTTCCAGACAATAAAACTGCCTCTCAGCCACCTTCACTTGTGACTTTTTTGAAGTTCACCCTTCAGCTCTGCTTGATATCATAATACCATCAGTGCTAATGAGCTCTCCACCAAACATTGAATTGCTGCTCCCTTACCTACTTACTTTGGGAAGAATAAAGGAGAGAAGATGTTCTGGCTATTAACTCAGAACCCTGCATTCACTTACATTTTCACTTTAACTATCTTTATTCACTGTAAATTCCTTTCACGCTCTGCGGTGTCAAGAACACATTATCAGTTTTTCACTGATCTCAGTTTCTCAGGTGCCTATCACTGTATGTGTTGTAAAATCAGCATCTGTGTATGCATGTGGCCAGGCTTAGCAGCTGCTTTTACAGGATAAGCTGTGATATATATTCTGTATGTGAAATCAGATTAAACCCCAATCCATCAAGCATTTTATTTTAAAGAAAGGCAATGATGCCATTTGCAGCAAACATATTTCTTTATTAACAGTTTCACAGCATGCTCCCCTGCTCCAAATTTTCTGTATCTGGGATTATAATTCATTTGTTCACTCTAAGAGGAACACTCATTCATTTTGTATTATGCCTGCTATATATAATATTATGCTACTACACAAAACTGCTACTGCCTGCAGCTCTCCAGCTGTCAGGGGAAAAGAACCATTCTGGCAGGGCGGTCTGTCCTGGACAGACCACCCTGGAGTCTCGTATTAGTGTCAGACTTTGCAAAAGACTTCCTAACTTTCAGATCTCTGGTCATATTTGAGGAAAAACAGTCAAATGGTAATGTTTGTCCTCTGGCAAAGATCCCATGGAAATCAGAGGAATGCCCTTCCACAAAAGTGCTCTCAGTATTTGTTAACTCCCCTGGTGCTAGAAAGAATGGCTGCAAAGAAGAATTTGGCCTCCCAAGTTCTTACCCTAAGTGGAAAGCAAAAGGCAAGCCCTCCATAAAACTAGCAGATGGTAAGAGGGAGTTAATAATGAGTGGTGTCACCAGCAGTGGTTACAGCCCAGCAGCCACAGCATTATTGAGTATTTGCTGTGGAGCAGTCAGTGTGGGGTGAGTCCCCCTGAAAGGAGTCATCAGATCCCTGCAGGTCAGACTCTGTGCTGCCTACAGCTGAGCCCCAACCAAAGTGCCCACAGGATAGCATTTACAATATTTTTTCCCTCCCCTTTGAGCTCCCTGTCTACATATAGATCAGTGACTGTTGTTCCAGGGTTTCTGTAACCTCTGACAGGATTCAACAGTGTGTGGGATTGTAAACCCTAACCTGGCAAGTGTGGAAGACAAAGGTGCTGGGATTTGGCAGTAAGAGTACAGTGGTAATTTCAAACACATGGAAGAGCAGAGAAGAAAATCAATACATCTAAATGGGGAAAGGAAAACTTGAAGAAATGGGAGTAATTCCCTAGCCTCTGTGCAGATATGAGTAACACTGGAGAACAGGACTGAAGTATAAAGCCTAAAAGAATTACTTGCTGGAGTTCTGTCAAGATTGTTCCCTTAGGCTTTCTCTCTATAGCCAGTAAAATGGCATCAACAAAGGAAAGGACAAAACACTTCAAGACATATTTTGCTATCTACAGCCTTCCTTTCTTATCTTCTTAAACTGCACAGGAAACGTGAACTGTTATATCTTAATAGGATTTAGGATGTAAGATTTCAAATCATCTGTTCTTTCTTTAATGCATTCTGAATGGTCAGTTCCTGACAATGCTGTACATAGGATTTTCACAAGTCCTCAGTATTAGCCTGATTCCTCTCTTGTTCAATTAATTGGAAAGACCAGCGCTAAAAATAAGGAGTTATGCAAACTGTACCAGAGATCATTATGAAGCCTGGTATGAAGGATAGGTCACCCTGTCTCTGTTTCAGTCACTTTCTCTAACAGGTCTGAAACATATTCTGACACACCATGCAGAGCTACATCTGACCCTCAAGGGTATAGCTAAATCCACAATTCCTGGCAGCTGTACTGGGATAGGTAACTCCATTATATGTTCTATATACATTGACAGCAAGATATTTCAGAAAAATTGGGGAAGTTGATCTGGGAGCTTCAGGAGAAGACAGGAATCTTGGGGACCAGTCACATATAATCCAAGTTACCACAGACAGCAGGACTTCTAAGAGAGGAGTGGTTGCTGCTGTCAGGCTAAACTCCAGACCTACCATTGGGTCAACTCACCAGTGTTCACTGCTACCACAGCTGACAGCCCTGAAATGGACTGTTGGTCTCTGGGATCCAGTGGGTCCTGTCAGAAGACCTCACAGACTCTGTTGGGCTTATTTAGCCCATTTTCTTCCTTCAGGAAGCAAAAGAACGAAGTTTATTACTTTGTTCTCCTCCTGTTGTTCAAGTTATATCCAGATTTGGAAGCTTGGAAACTCTTATGTCACCTCTGGTTTAGAAACAATTTGGTAGGCACATCCTGTCAACCCCAGGGGCATTGCCTTGCCTGTGGATGCTACCAGAGTGAGCCTACGGCAACAATTCACTTAAAAAACATGATTGCTTCAAAAGCAGAAGCAATGAAAGATGCAGTCTTAGGGCCACTGGAAGTGTTTATAAATCCCAGAAGAGAAAGCTGAGGACAGGTCAAATTGAATTACTATGGCCGAACATTGAATTTTTATTTACATCTATTTTTCTTCTCTTGTAGGTAGTTGTTCAGTTTTCCTGGTCAGTTTTTGTTGGCATGAAAGCTTAGAGTGGTGCCAGAATGTGATAGTGTACCCTTACTCTGACAATACTGATCTGCCCAGAGGCATGGATACACACATGCATTGGCAAGCAAAAATCCTCGCTTCTGCACACAGACACCAAGCAATATATGAAAACCTGCTGGTTTTGAGATTGAATTCCCTGCCAACAAAGATGAATGCCAGGGCTGGTCTGTTTGCAAAGCTCCAGACCAGAGGCACAAACACTGTTAAGCTTGCAGGGAGATGTGAACATATCCTTCAGTGCAAGGCCCCCCAGCCAGAGGGGGAAATGAACCCAAAGTGACCAGCTGTACCCTTCACAACTAGAAAGGAATGTGCAATATGCAGTATAATTACCTCCAAACAGAATGTTTGGTCAAAAATCTTCCAAAAACATCTGATAGATCCAATTTTCAAACATTTGTCTACTTTTGCTGCTCATGTGCTCTCAGTCAGAGGTGAACACACTAAATTTAAGGCTTGAGGGCAATTTACACAGACAGGCTCTGCTTGTCTGCTGCTCCGTCCCTTCTTTGAGAGGTTCCCTTAGGAAATCCAGGATCTTCTTCTGTTTATGGTACAGAGAAAGTTAACAATTTACTCATAAAGACTTTATAGAACAAACCATTTATAAAAAATGGTTCATATGTGTGGTTATGGCCTTTCTCCCTGCGTAAAAATGACACTTCAACAGTCAGGTGGAAGAGAATTGAAAGAGGGAATTCTTTCACCTTGTGTTTTCTTAAAAAATGCCATTGTTCTTTATGATGGCTTCCTTAATATTTTTGGGGGGGCCTGTTCTTTCATCATGAAATCCCTTAAGGACTGCTAAGAAAAAGAAATAGCTCTTTTAGCCTGTCTTTCTATAAAGTGAAACGTAAGTGGTCTTAATCCTGTTATCTTTCTGTCTTTTGCTCTCCTTAAGACTGTAGAAACCCTTGACTGGTATCAAGCCAATTTAAAAGAAGGGTAGAAGTCTCAAATATATTTATGTTCTCACAAGCTTTGTGAAAGTCAGCAGCTGAGGAAAGACAAGATGTACAAATTAATGCTGTCATATCAGTGAAGGAAAAGTTGCAAATTCTTAACACTAGCTACTAAGAGCAGATTCAAAAAGAGACATATGAAAAGTGAAAGCCTTAGTGAGAGCTAACATCCTACCTCACAGAGGATAATTTAATTGTACAAGCCCCTTGTTTACACAAACTTTGTTTAATATCAGCTGAACTCAAAGAGTGAGAAATATTCTGGCTACCCATGATGGGTCCTAGTGCAAGGCTCTACACTGATGTTTTATGGGGGGAAATTCAATAACGCTGGACACCTTTTTGACCCAAAGCAGGAAGGGATTTTCAGTGCTCTGCATGCAACCAGGTGTTGTGTAAGAAAGGAAGGGGGGAAACGGTTCTTCACCACTGCACTGGTAGACTTGAGTCTACCTTATCCACAGACCCTCTGCACTACCCCAGGTATAAGGTTCCCCACTGCATCCAAGAAGCACTATGACGGCCATTCTCATTCCAGCACATGGACAGCCACTGCAGTCAGCAGGAGGATCTCTGCTAAGTGCATACACAATGCTATAGTCCTAAAGGTAAACTCACCCCACATAGTTTGGCCCCAGCAGAAAGCAACAGCCACATCAGCGGTCCACTGTGGCCCTAACCACTACCTTACTGCAGTGGCACAGTAGGTTTGTGCAGCCCCACCCACCTCCGTCCTGGGCTGTCATCTGCATTGGGCAATTGAAGGAGTCCACTGGGGGATTTGGCAGAGCTCTAGGTAATGATGTGAGGAACCACTGGCCATTCAATGAAGAGCCTTGTTTTAGCTGCTATAATGGATTCTGTGATTTCATCTGCTCCTAATTCTCCCCCCTCCACCTCACCCCTGGTCTTTTCTTGAAGCATAGTGAGTCAGCAATGCCTCCCTGACCCAGCTGAGATGAAGCAGAGCAAGTGACCTTGGATATGCTGATACCAGCAGGAAGAATAATCATCAGCATCACAGCTGAAGGGCATCCAGATCCTAGTATGTGACTCACATGCAGAAATCAGACAAACTTAAACCAATATCTTTCTTAAAGTGCATTGGGGAACCTTGTCCCCTTCTGTGGCTTTTGACTGCTTTTTGTACTTTATTTTAAGGGCTGTTTCTTGCTTACACCACTGAATCATCCTTATGTTTTCATGCTGGGTGATTCTAATATAGTTGTATTCTATACTGCTCACGCTCCAGGATCGCTTTTCTCCACCCAGAAAAAGATGCTGTGATTTTATTCATACTTTCTGACCTTGGACGGATGCATCAGATGTCTGTCCAAAAACATTTTGCAGGAATCCAAATCATGATGTTTTTTTCATGCTGTGCAGTCCTTGGTTGTGTTTGAAGAGCAGAGTCTAATGCCACTGAGAAACATAGGCATCTAGCAGCCTTTTTAAGATGTGAAATCTGAAAAATACCTCTCAGTTGCTTAGCACCTATGTTTCTGCCAAAGATGTTTTCTGCTGCTAGACATGGAGAACTAGCTAATTTAGAGGGTGACAAACAGATCCCAGAAAAGACCTGAGTGCTGCAGCAACTAGGGCTGCAGTGCCAAATGCTCAAGTACTCATCTCAGGTGCAGAACGCACAGAGCTGAGTTAATTACATACCCAGAAATTCTGAAAAATGAGTGTGGGAGGATTCAGTTCTAAATCACTTAAGTCATATCCGAGCCATAACAGTCACGTGGTAATAGTAATACTTGCAGAACAAGATTCACAGAAATCCTCAGATCTGATCTTACAGCTGACAAGCAAAGAGCCAGAGCTGATGGAAGTCCTTTTTACCCAAGTGGTTTAGAATATAATGGGTTATATATAAGATACTGGCACATCATGGGTCTGAGGACACTTATTTTCAAATTCCTCCTTTGCCTCCAGATATCTGATATTTCTTTTCTCCTAAGTAAATGGTCTCATCACCAGACAACGTAACACATTTATGAATGTGACCCTGTCTTGCAGTTGAAGTTCTACCAATCTGAACAGTATAAATAAATAGCCTTTGTGCTGGAACTGGAGTCAGTGGAAACATTTTACAGTCCAGAGGTTAGAGCACTCAGTTGGAAAGGAGAAGTCCTAGATGTGCAGCCCTGCTCCAGTGAATATTAATGTACTGTACACAAAATACACCACTGTTGCTGAGAAAAAAGGAGAAAGAGAAAGCATCACTTTCTGGGCATGCTACACCCTGCTAGTTTGACTGCACACCTATAGGAATCAGGGAGACTGTGATTTCAGAAGATCAAGCTCAAGTGTCCTCCTCTGGTAGGATGTGGACTTCAGGCGTTCTAACCTCTTCAGACCTCTTCAGATAAGCAACAAGATGTTTACCAACTGCTGAGAGAGATGGCTTTTGCTGCTGTTATGCACTGGTTACTTACCCTGCAGCTATCTAGGGTCAGTCAGGGTGCCAAAAATCTCCCTAGGCTTTTTCCTAAGTTCAGCATTGTGCAGAAATCTTTTCCACTTAGATTCTGTCAGACTCCAAATACTATTTCCTGAGGAACGTAATCAGTTCCCAGAATCCTTTCTGTGGTGCATAAGCTACTGCTTACCATCAACCACTGATTCACTAGCACATGTAAAAACAACACCATTAATGATAATAACAATTTAACACAGTCTATGCAAATTTCCATGCAGAGAAATGAGTCACACAATCCATACCAAATTTGTACTAGTGGAAGTAGTGAATTTCAGAAAGATTTGTTAACTAACACACCACAAATAATTAATTGTGATTCATTAGGAAGCATATGAAAATTTCAGGAATTTCTATTTATGAGATGCAAAACATTTAGTGGATGTCAATCAGCAGAATGGATACAGAGTTCTAATCAGCTTAAAGTGACTAAAAACAGAAAAAAGAAGGATTTGAAATAACTGTTTTAATCACTTGGCCAAGGGTCTCCATGGTAAACTACTATTGTTCCTAAAATGTGCATCTCCTTCTTCCTGGGATTTCTGTAGCAAACAAGGTAGGAAGATCACCCCTGGTCTTCATGGGAAAAACCAACAGAAAAAGGTTGTGTGTGTACTAAACTGAGGGCAATAAAGGAGCCGTGAGTGAAGACAGCTTTTTAAGTGCTCTTTGTGGGCAGATGTAACACTGTAGTCTGGGGAGAAGTTCTTTGTCCCTCTGTATGAACTGAAGTAAGAAGCTGAATGAGCAGTCGTCCTCTCCCTGGGAAAATGTCCAGGGAAAATGCTATCATTTCAGTTAAAGCAAAAATAGTACCTGCAGCAGCACAGTAAAACATTATTATTATTATATAACTGTGGTTTGACAGATCACTTTCTAACGTCCTGACTGAGGTGTTTGCCCAGCCAGCAGCTCAGCAAAGCTGAAGGAGACAGAAGATTTACCAGTTTAGGTGCTATTTAGAGCTGTTGGAAGTCATTAGTCACCTCCACATAGTAAAAGCAGAAGTGAGGTCCTGCACCTATCACATCAGTGAAGTGAGACAGCAAATCCTCTCTGACTTGACAAAGGCAGTATATAGGGGCATTCCTTGTCAAACAGAGTTGATCACCACACCACTGAAGGAGCATCATGAAGAGACTGAAAATGGCTATTCAGCAAGAAGAAACCTGGTTTTCTACTGCAGTCATTGAAATACAGGTGATAAAGTTACACCTATCAAAACACATAGTTCAGTAGCAAAGTTTGGAAAAAAAATCATGGTGGAAAAAGCCAGTAATGGCAAGATGTTCCTTCACGCAAGGCCTGTAACACCTCCTTGAGTGACTGGAGAAGGGCATCTGAGGGAAACGCCCTGGGTCTTCATAAAACACCAAAAACCACATAAGCATAAAACATGCAGGAGAATATAAAAAGGGCATCCATAGTGGGGTGACCCAGTGCAAGGGACTCTGTTTGTGAATGGGTAAGACTTACTCATGTATCATGAAGTGACTTATGCTTTCCCATGTTTTCTACCTATCATGAACACCTACCTCCCAGATACAACCCTAGTTTCTGAAGATACTGAATGCTGCACAATTGTGTAACCCTCCACATGTGGTCCTAATTCCCATTAATGTCAGTGCAAACAGCAATACAAAAATTCCAGGTTTGGAAAGTGCTGCACAAGCTGAGCAATGAGTATCTGTAGCATTTTATAAACTCAAGGATTACGACACCAGATTAAAAGGCCTCTTTCCCACTAACCTTCATAATTCATATGAAACTTTCCACATTTCCCTGGATATTACAGTTTCCCTTTTTTTTGATGCTTTTGTATTAAGAACTTGTACACACTAAGAGTTTGCATTTTTAAATGCCCAGGCTTGCCGCAGAAACTATATGAGCAGTTCTAAAGATATTCAGAGGAATATATCCTGTATTAGGATTGGGTTAGATGTCTCTTCAATGTTTTTGTGGAAGAAGCTATTTATTTGGTAAAGCAGTTATTCTGGATGCTGGACATGACCTGTTACATGAATATCTAGGCGTACTGGGGTTTTCCCTCTTTTAATTCTCCTATGCTGCCATATTTGCAATTTATTTAAATGCCTTTTCTGACTCAAATACTGAATAATCTAGAGTTACCTCATATTTGCCACTTCTTCCTCCTTGGATTTTATGATTTTGAAAGTGGTATCTCAAACACTGTTCAGTATACACAAATTAAATTTAACAATTGCTTTTCTTCTTTTTCTGCTACAATAGAAAATGTTCATTCTTTTTTAAAGTGGCATCAGAAGTCTAGTCTTGTCTTGTCTCAAACATGCTCTCTGGACATATGTTGAGTCCTGAGAAGAAGGCATGGTCCTGGATGACTTATATTTGAGAAGACTTTGTTGATTTGGGGATTGTTGTTATTTCCTGCATTGTCTTTCCTCACTGATAGCAAGTCTTGCAACTCAGTCTGCTGGGGCCTGGTGAGGTGGCCGCTGGTGCTGTGCACCTCATAGACTGTCAGCCAGGGGACAGTGCCATAACTACCCTGTGTTTCAACTCATGGAGAGCTCAGACTCTCAGGGACAAGAGGTTAATTGGAACAGATGTTATTTCAGAAATTGCATGACGCCCAGAAATCACATCTTTGCCTCCCTAAGTCTTTTCAGTGATGTTGGACTGCATGTTCTCTCTTGTTTTTCTCACACTGGGCTCCTTTTCATCTTTTGAATCTCTCCAAACAATGGTAATCTTTACGAATACAAGATTTCCCCTTTATATCAGGCATTCTTCCCTCTGGGGATGCAAGCAATTTGAGCTGCAGCAAGAAGTAATTAAGGCCATTTTTAAAAGATGTGTGTTTCCCTTTTTATAGCTTTAATAAAGGTTGTGTCTAACTTTGCTGGTGTGTTTGTGCTCTCTGATGGTTTTGACCACTTTCTTTGAAAGATGCTTGTATAACTTCAAGGAGGTGTCAGATTTACTTTAAGTGTCCCCAAACGGATTGATGTAAAAACTTTTTGACTTCAGACCATTCTGCTTCTCTTAGAGTAGGAAACAAATAGAGACTTCCTCATATCTTTGAAAATCTGCTCTTTGCTGGTTTGAAAGGATGAAGCAGAAGCACCTCTGAGATTACATGCACAATTATGTCCCAGTACTACTTCTGTTAGTGGGAATGAGCAAAAAAATGTTAAGGGATCCCCCTCCTCCCAGTGAATCCTGTCCCTGAGCTCATTATTATGAACAGCAGATAGAGAGGTAAGAGATAGAAACTAAATCTGAAATCATAAACTCATTAACAGACATCAATGGCCATCTCCCACATGGCCATGAATGTGGGCCATTAGGTATTTCTGAATAACTGTTGAGGTCTGAAGTGTACCATAGGGAAAAAAAAACATTTCTTGACTGAATATTTCCTCTCAGAAGGTTCATGGTGAGGCTGAAGTTATGTGAAGTAGTAGATGCAAGTAAAGGAATGGAGTTAAGAAATATTTGTGGTCTGTCCCTCTTAGGATCAGGCTTACGTATCTGACAAACCATCCATTACTGGCAGTAAAGTGCCATTATCGCAGTGCAAGTTTTGTGTGACCTCTTCCATGCCTGTGGATAAATTTGGATTTATATGTCATTGAAAAGTCGAAGCTAAGGTTCAACTTGGGTGAAATCAGAGGAATTTTCTCTGTTTTTTGTCACAAACTTTCAGCCAATGTATGAATGCACCTTGTCACTGCATCTTTTCCAGCTGTTCCACAGGTGATTGTATTACACCATGGCTTATCTCAGGCAGCTCTGAGAGCCAGTGGGAAATCTTTACCCTATGACTGGGAGGGGTTGAATTCTGTAAACATTCAAGACAAGTCTCTCAAACACATCTCATGGGGACAGAGATACCAATTGACAGGTTTTAGTATTGTTGCATTAAAGCAAACCCCGAGTTAGTTTGCTGATGGCAAGAAGAGTAAGAATCAGAACTTCATAGAGCCTATTCAGCTTGTGATCTGACCTCCATATTTTCTTGCAAACCTGCTGGATTTAGCCAAATCCTCAGGTTTCCTTTACAAGGGTCATTTGAAGTCATCACTTGAATCAGTTTGCAGTCACATACTTAGAAACAGAGTCTAGGCATAGATAATAATGTATCCCTCAATTAGGAGTTGGAAGAACTAAATAAAAAGATAGATACCCTATAAAATCAGGGGAAAAAAATCTTATAAAGTCAGAATTCCTGTACCACAGACAATTTTAACATTAGGAGAAAGTTAAATTTCCTTTTGAAATAATGAAGGTAAGCCTTACAATACCTTGTCAGAAAACATACAAACCAGCTTTATTCATAAAGCTATCTTATTGGAGCCCAACTCTGTAGCTGGAGAAGAAGAGAGAACTCAACCTCATACACTGGTTTGTGTCAGAGATTTCCAATTTTGCATGTCACTGTACTTCCCAATCAAATCCATTCTTTCTGTACTTATGTGACATCACAGTGAATGCCTTCCTGCACAAGAGAAAAATCAAGCATCATAAGTACTGAAATCTGACTCTGCTACACTTGAGTTTATGAAAACCTAGGCCTTTTGTATCAGTACACTGATGTAGTGCAGACAGGATGACTTTGGAACATATTTATAAAGATTTCCATTATGATAACAATCTTCAATTCTCTTTGTAGGACTCATTCATAGATTCTTAGTAATATGTAATATTCTTTATTTCTGTTTAACAAGGTGAGGTAATCTGTGGAGGCAGGGTAGAAAAGGGAATGAAAAAGAGAATGAAAAATATATTTGTGGAAAATTCCTCAAATAGCTTGTGCATAAGCACACATATCTTCCATATATATATTTATTGTATAGGTAAGGCAAAAAATTCAGCCTTGATATAAAATCCCACAGTGAAAGGCAGATGCATGCTTATCAAAACTAGTAATGTTCAAATTCTGCTGTTATTTTGCCAATTAAAAAATCAGTTAAATGGCAAAGTCAGTGATATTTTGGATATGTAAGGGAAAGAAAAGAAAGAAATAAGTTGTTACAAAATCTTGTCCACATTCATTGGAAATCTCTTGGAAGATAAGTAAGTTGTAAACACTATTAAGAGATCTGATGCAGCACTGAGCCTGACAGCTGTTACTGAAAGTAGTTGGCTGTAGTAGAGGCATCAATACATTAATACTATGACTTTAAATTCTTATAAAAATTTTATTGTGTAAAACATCAGATGAAGAGGAGGTTTCCTATAATTATTTAAAGTGGAACCCTGGAGAGATTTTAATTGCAGTCAAACAAAATATACATACTACAAAATTTTGGAGGTAAAAGACATTGTGTCATTAATGCTATATTTCAGGGTTGCTTTTCACAGGTGTGATCAACACTCAGACTAACAATGTTTCTAAATACTCTGCTTCTGCTTGAGAGTTGCATCTGTGGGTTTGATATCATGGGAAAATAATCACATTATTGGACAGAAAGGAAAGCCACTTCTATGGTCTGAAGATGCTTTAGCATGGTCAGTGTTGGATAGTGTTCCTGTAAGTGACTGCTTGTGTCTTGGTGTATCTTCACAAGCTTCATGCCACAGGAGAGAGGTACTATGCACAATCCAGAACTTTATTGGCACAAGGACTTAGTGGACTCCAGAGGATAATGGCTAATTGCAGTGGAAGTCTAAAGCACCTGAAGGGTAAATTGTTGAGCACTGTTTGAAAAGAAATATTGATGGTCATAGTGGATAGATTGATGCCAGCAGCCAATCACTATGTGGATGGAAAGCCTGTTACACCAAACTCCGTGTCCCTAGAAACGTTCTGTGGATTAAGGAACTTTGAAGGGCAATTGGCTCAAAAATGACCCTGCAAAACCCAGAGTATCACTATTTCACAGCTGACCACAGTACAGTAGCACTGATACCTCCTTCTCATAGGGTAGCTGGCAGGTTAGCCGCAAATATCTAGTTGTTCATGTGACTGTATTAAGTATGGAACAGATGTCAAAAAATAATTCTTATTTACCTGGTGCAGCAATGAAAACTTTCCATAGAGAAAATAGTCCTTTCAGAACAGCTCACTACTAGAAATGGCATTTGAAATTACTTTTGAATGCCCAAGCTATCTATCATGAGGAAGCTTCACAATTGAAGCAACATATCATATATCATGTGTAGGGGGAAAGAAGGTGGTTATTGAGTATGGATTTGATTATACTGACTGCACTGGCAAAAGATATTTTCAGTTTATGGGATGACTTTAAATCTGCTGGTCATTCTATAGTTTCAAAAGTTCTCAAGAATTTTAATATGGCCCCAAAAGAGGTATAGGGGAAGAAGTATCTGAACTTTTTGAAGACTATGTGAGTTTTGCTTAGAGATGAAAATAAAACTTGGGAGGGCCAAACTTTATGTCTCAAGGTAGCACCAACTTTTACTTAAGCCTTACTATAGAGACATTTTCTCATGAGCAGATTATTCCCATATATAATTATCTTCACGTCTAGACATCTTTCCCTATTGGTACACTGATTTTCTCTTGCTGCAAGATCAGTGAATCACATATCCTGTTCACTGCAGACATGGACACCAGATTATTCTCATCTTCACTGGAGTACTTAGTGTACTGGAAGATTATTATCATTAGTCCCTATGATTTAGTTTTTGGCTTAGGTTAAAAAATCCCAGTCCTTTCAATCGTTCCCACAGGCCATTTGTGTTATTCTTGCCATTGCAAAGAAGGCCTTGGTGAGCTCTTGGGACATGCCTCTTTCAAAGGAGCCAAAATATAGCAGTGTCCTCATTCCTCAAACCAGAGTTTAGGACCTCAATCACATGCAGCCTGGCCCACAGAAGGCCATGTGGTCACAGGAGTTTTCTAAAGAGAGAAACCTAAAAGTGTTGAATAGAAGGAAGGAAGCTGGGAACAGAAAGCTGAGAAAACTCTTCTTATGTTCTGGGCAGCAAGACTTCATCCTGTGTCCTATCTGTATGGTAAGATTACATGGTAGAATTAGAAAATGCCATCATTGTCTCATCATTGCATCTGTGGAAGAAATAACCAAGAGTGTATAACAGCTAACTGTTTAGATTGAGAGAAGGCAGCAATAATAAATTATTTAACTAATATTTGTACTAAAAAATTATATGCTTTTTATTCCTATGCTATTCTAGCTAAGGATATTCCTCCCAGTCCAGTTTGCTCACTGCCAGGCTGTGTACCCATGATGCTAAGTGATGTGAAAGATTTACCTTTCCTCAATAAAATCATGAAGTAGCATTTCTTTAGCGTAATGTGTGGTGGCATCTCCCTCTGGTAATATGATTTATTATACCAAATCTACATTTTGCAGAATGATACATGTGGGCAAGTATCTTTAATGAAAAGTGATGCCTGGGAAAATGTTTCCCCAGAATAAAGAGCATAAAAAGCAACTGCTGACTACTCCACATCTACAGTGATGCATGTGTTTCTCCAACACCCAGTGAAGTGTGGAGTTACATTTTCCTTATGTAAATTGAACTGAAATTTAGTGTTTTTCAAAGATCCAGTGATACTTAATAACCATTTCTCACATACGGAATGAGAAACCTGAAGACAGAGTTCTTTGATATCAGATCATCAGTGGTGCTTCTATTTGTTTATATATGTTTAGGCAAGAAGACATCAAAGGGCATTGTCATAACACAAACTAGTTGGTGACACCAGATTTTTTTGGTGATCCCTACAATGCCTTGCTTAAAGGCTTTAAAGATGCCCTTTTTTCCCTTGATACATGAGGACGGTTTTCTGTACAGGAGTGGAGTGTTTTGTTTGGTTGTTTTTTATATTTCTGATTTTTAAAAAAATATAATCTCCCAAATCTGTACTGAATTTCAGTGCAATATTACCAGCAGATGGAGGGATTGGACTCTGGAAAGTCCATCTCAATCCTTCACTTCATATGCAGGTGCCAAGGGCCCAGCCCACCAATTGCATACTGTGATATATCAATTCCTGCTGAACTTCTCACTAATATATGAAACCAACTTCCTTCAGTGTAAAGTGAAAGGTTGCCTGATGTTCACCTGTGTCAACCACAGCTGAAACAAATGTCCAGTTTGCATTCTGCTTGTCTGTGAGGGCGTAAGATGTGAATATCACAGCCCATAAACCTACAGACCTCTGAACAAAGCAGTGAGACTCAAGGACCCAGCATCACAACTCCCATAGACCAATAAGAAGTTTGTTCCTTTTTAAAGAGATAATTTTTTTGGATTGTATGTAGTTTTTTAAGTGTGGGATATCCCTCCACTGGAGTCTCTTCTATTCAACACAGTATATGTGTTCAATAAATACACATTTAATTAAATAGCATGAAGAATGAGAGAAAAACACCTTTTTTACCACAATAAAATATTCCTCTCTTTTACAATATATTTCCCCATCTGTTTTTCTTAGGGACCATGTTGATCCATCTATTACAGGCAATCAGTTGAGCACTGAAGCCCTATTGTTGACATGAGCAAGGTCTGCCAGATGTTTGAACATCAGCTTCTATATACTCTTGCATTGCTCTAAAGTGAGTGAAGTGGAATTTCTTCAACATAAATTTAAACCTGAAATTCTTTTATGCTATGTACTAAGCAAGACTGAGTTTTCCTGCCTCAGTTCAAAGCAGAAAGGATGCAGTTAGATAAATATATTCTCAGAAGTTTTGTGCCAAGCAAAATGAATCTTATGGTGTGTGCTGCATAAGGTGAAACATCTTGTTTCTAGGTACAATTTGTAGAAAAGGCTCCCCTTTCCAGCAGTAAAGAATTCTTTAACTCCTGCAAGACAGGATGGAAAACCCCCTGGCATACACTGAGAACAGGCTATGGATTTTTTTTTAATCTGAACTAGCGTCTATATCTGAATTCCTTTAAATTAAGTGATCCAATTTGGTGCGTTTTTGCTGAAATGATGTGATCCTAAAGGCAAGTTCCCTTCATTGACAGCTTCATCAATGAAGGCAATTAGGCAATGCTTACACTATAATAATAATAATAATAATAATAATAATAATAGTAATGGCTAGGCTATGCGAATTAAGATTTGGGAAGGTCTCTACCAACGTTTGTGGCAAGCATGCTAATGGCTAAGAAGGCCAATGTGAGACAGGTAATAATAATAATAATAATAACGATGACTGTCTTGAACATCATCCATGGGTTTGGGTGGTTTTTTTGAGGAACAACAGTCATATGTTTTCTTTTCAAAAATGTTACTGATATGCTTCCTAGAATGAAAAAACAATGTGTTAGTAATAGGCTGGGGCCTTTTCCTCTACAAACATAAACATGAGGCAAAATTTCTTTGCTGAATGAAAGCAAAGGATGCATCTGCTGGAGGATATTTGATTTTCTTTCTCCAGAAAGGTTCCCAACCTCAATATCATTTATCACTGCATCATTGTACTGAACACACTGAGACAATGTTGAGGTTATTTAAAATGCATTGTATGCTTAGTGTTTGTGCATGGTTGTTACAGCAGTTTTTGTCTACGTAGGGCTGTTAGCTGCAGATTCCACTACATTTACTTTGCAGTGCCATAATGTAGATTTTCCTTTCCTCTAGTGTTTTCCTGGTCTCCAATCAGAATTCCCACATTACAGGTAATATAGCAGGTTTATCCTGATCATTAAGTGAATATATAGAGGGTGATTTCTGCTGTATGGGGTATTCATCTTATGGGAAAGGTAATGCATATAATAGTAATGTATGAGTGCAATGCAGTATCTAAAGATATATACCCTCAGGAGGCAATTTATCTGAAGAGCTGTTTTTCTGGTGTTCATTCATTTGTGTGAAGATGGTATTCCCAGACTGAAAATGAAGCAAATGAAGAGACTTCCCTGGTGCAAAGTGATGGATGATGATTTTGTTGCTACTGTCAAGAGATGCATTAGACTAGCTTTCTCATTCCGAAAATGCTAGATGAAAAGGGATTAATTTCATGACCATTTGGGAGACTGAATTTCCATTCTTAATTATAAAATAATGCCCTATTATAATTTTCTCTGAGGTACCTTGATGATTGAAGCTGAGTTACTTGACTCAGGGACACAAAGAGGTTCCAGAAGGCCCAAAGGTAAAACTTGAGGCACATGATTTACATAGCAGGATGTACCATACCATGAAATTCCAAGCTTCTTTCACAACAGGAACCCAAGGTAGACTGTCTCCCTGACCCCTTCCCTGCCTGTCCTGGTAAGAATGGATTTTTGAAAAAGAGATGCATGTTGGGAATTCAAAAGTGAGTTCCATGATCCAAAAATATAATTCACCAGAGAAACCATGGAATTAAATTTCTCACTTCTTTCTTTGACATGTGAGCCTGTACTTTTCCAAGACTGACATATGTTTTTATATGGAATATTTTATATACAGCATCAATATTATTTTCCTACCCAAGACAACCAGTTTGTGTTGTTAACCCTTTGCTCAGAAGAGAGAAGGTTAAAGTTCTCTGAAATCAGGCAAGGCATCAATGATGAGATTTAACTGACTAATTCCAGCATCATTTTAGAGACACTAAACCATCCTCTATGTCCTGTAGTTGCAGGCCTAGCAGGTTGGGCCCATGGGCCCAGTGCCATCCCTATCAGAACTCTGAGGATTTACAGTGGCATGAGACATGCCTACCTGAATGCAACTGAGTCTGGTTCTCATAAATATAGAGATGAGTTTGAGTCAGGGAGTGTGTTTAAGGGGGAGAAAGTTCAGCTCTTTGGCATTGTTGTTTGGTGTCACTATATTGGCATCATCAAAAACACACTCAGCCTGTGTGATATTCCCTGGTGAGAAGCACTGGTGAGATCTAAGGCTGTGCCTCATAAATATGTCCTGACTGACAGGTATTTTGTGGTTTTGAGGTTTGGGCTTTTTAGTTTGTGTACCAAGAATGCCTGAGTGGTAAGTGACAGTTGTGTTGATTTTAGAAGTAGTAAATTATAATGACTTACCATGCTGAGTTTCCGTCTAATGTAATATGATGCGGTGCAAGGATTACCCAACATAAACGGATGCTCAGTTCTGAATTTTCATGAAACTAATGGATATGGCTATACTTCCCTGAGAGCCAGTGATGGATGAGGTCAGGTTTTACTAACATTCTCTGATGCATGGTACTACATTTCTTTAATATAAACTAATCCATATCAAGCCATATCCTTGACTCTGTTTGATATATGAGTTTGGGTTTTTCCCTTTTTGGACATGATGGGAATACACAGACACCTTTTTCAGTTGTGCAGTCTCAAATGGTGTTGCACTTCTCCATGCTCAGAGAAACTCATTCTCATGCCTCTCTAATTATTAAGGAGTTGCAAGGGTTTTGTGGGTTTTTTTGTTTGTGGTTTGCTTTTTTTTTTTGTACTATGGTAAAACCCATCTGCATGCATTAATAGCTATCAGCAAAAAATGAGGTTGTTCCATCATTTATATCAGTAACATCAGCTCACAGGTAACATCTGTCAAGTATGCCAGTCTCATGCAGGCCTAAGTAATAGAGGGGAATATAATTTTATTAACCATTTTGGTGCACATGAACAGTTTTCTTGGATATTCAAAAATGCCATATTTCTTCTTAGGTTAGAAGGCTGTTACACATAGCAGGTATTGTCTGCAGCCCTCAGTCTAATTTAGCATCTTTGTCATTTAGGATGTTTTGCCTTATTAAGCAAATACTGATTCTGTTTATGTCACAGATAAAAAGCATTGCACACTACAGATTTTAAAGAAAATGATTGGCAATAAGCTGCATTATTTTTTCCGTTCTCAGACTTAAACAGCTTCTTCAAAATGCAGTTTTCTTTGTTCAACTCTTATCAGGGAGTTGAGGCCTCAAACATCATTTGGCATCAGAGAAATCCAGCTCTGTGTGGACTTTTTCACCTAAAGGGACAAGTGACACATTTAACATGCACAAGGGCATTTTAACTTAGTTTTGGCTGTTGTGACCTATAGTCTCTGGATCTGCCAACAATTATCTTGAATAATGGAATTTTTGTTGGAAAACTGAGGAAAGGTGAGTAAAGGTGCAGTAGTCTGAAACCATTTCTGTGTCTGGACAGTACACTGGATCCTACTGTTGTTAGCGTTTATTATGGATTTAGCCTACAGTAAAAGCTTTTGGATAAACTTTTGTGGTTACAGTTCCAAATGACCTCTCTGTTCCTCAAGGCCTCAGTCTCGCCACTGTCTGATGGTCTGACTCAGACTTTTGACTATGCAGCTGTAAAGAATGGATGGATTCAAGACTTCCACTCAGACCTTCCGATTCAATAGGGTACTGAGGACAGACATCTTTACATTTCTGCTGCTAAATCTCTTTCCACTGGTTATCTCAGGCTGACCAATATTTAAAAGAATAGTAGATAGTCTTTTCTACTAGTCCAAAAAAATCCTCTAAGCTTAAAAGTGATGCACAAAGTGGACCCCCATATCCATTTTTCAGCTGCCTCAGCCTTATAAGAAATTATATTTCTTTGGATGCTGGTAACTTCTGTTCCTTGGGAACCCAGGTGAGGGAGATGCCCATACTGTGCATACTTTAGTGGATACTAAAGTTATCTAAGCTTGTGCCATACCAGCTACTTTTGGAATAGCAAGCAATTTAGTCATGTAGATATCACATGACTAAAGAATACTGCTGTGGGCTGGTTAACATCAAATGAGATGGAAAACACAATTAAAATGGCTCTACTGCTTCCAGGCCCATGTCAGTACCTCTTTCCAGTGCGGCATCACGTCATGCTTGTGGCAGCAGGTACAAAGTTGCCCCAGGTAGTTTTGTACAGAATTCATGCAGGATATATTTCTCTTTTCTGTCTTTGCATGAGACACCAGTGATGATACTTACCACTATAAAGTTACTCAATTCTATAATTACATCTTTTGGGATGACATATAATTTCACTTGGTTGTTTTTACCAGTTCTTCAGAAAATTACAGCCTCATACAACATACACTATGAAAAATAACTGGTTCACACTTTATCTTGGAGAACCACAAATCTGAATTACCATTTATAGTGTAAATATGGAATAGTAGATAAAATCAACCTCTTTGGATCTGGAAAAGAATTCACATGATTTTAAGCAAAGCAGTCAGTCAGTTGTAGTTCTTTTCAGCCATGAAATCATGGCATGATATCACTGGCATTGCTTTAAGCTTTGCATCGCTATAGTTATTAATTAATTTCATAACTCAACAATCTCAATCTCACAAAACTCTGCTACACACCAAAGCTCTCTTACCAGCACTGTTGTGCTTTAGAAGGATGTGAAGCAAGCTGTGCATGTTTCTCACCTCCTTTTTTATTGGGCATTTGCCATTATTTGACAGGGAAGGAACGCAAGTTCCAGCATTGTTCTCAGGAGAGACAGATGTGATGTATCACCTTACATTAGTGAAATCCAGTTTCCTGCACTAGCTTTAAATCAAGTAATCCAGATATAAAATGATTCATGAAACAGAGCTTTTCTAGAACAAACAGCTCCATGAAGGAGGGTTTTACTGATTAAGTCTGATGGATGATATTCTGGCTTTTATATCTACAGTGTTATGTGAGAACCAGTGTTGTGAGAGAAAAAAGTGAAGCAGGATGGACTTCTTAACAGGCACTGACAAATGTGATTTCTTCCACGTTGTACGCATTGTAGAGGAAATTTCCTTGCTGGGAAAGAATTCAGGTGTTTTTCTCATATGAAGTGCTTTGTCAATCTACATTTCTTGAATTTGAGAAGCACATACAAGGTCAGAGTAAATAAACTACCAGTATTTGTTGTTGTTTTGTCCCACAGCGTATGATGGTGTGTGCTGTTAACGCACTTAGCAGGACTTAATTCCAACTCCTCGGTGTAGCAGAGCAGTCGGGAATGCCCGGCAGCATCCCGGCAGCATCCCGGCAGCGGCGGCAGTGCCATTCTTCCGGCTGTGCTGACCTCTGCTGGTTCTTCCACGAGGCGCGACGTTTTCCCATTCTCGCTCATTTTCAAGCCGCTCGCATCACATTGACGCAGCGATGATTTTCTTTCACGAATCAGCTCAGGTTTTTTAAAGCATTTGGTCCACCATACGAAGATGCGATGAACTCAATTTCTCTTGATGCCGTGCTCTGAAGAGCAGAAGCACAGCCTCAAGCTGTGCTCTTCTTCATCGCTCTGCTTCTTAGTTGCAGACCAAAAGCAAACTTCCTGCTCTCCTTTTCCCAAAAAGCCATCGTCCCACGTGCTCTGTGACACCTCAAGGCAGGGAAGCAGGACTTGGGCTCTGTTGTGAGCCAGGCCCTCCCTCCTGACACTCAACTCCATTCCTATTCAAAGTATGATACTTTACTCTAATTTTGAGAGCTATGTTTGCTGTATGATAATTTCTCTCTGTCAATTTCTGTGTTATTACATTCTCTAAACTTTTTCGGTGATTCCATTTTAACATGACTTTTGACTAGGGCATGTAATGACAGAACAAGGGGAAATGGATGGATTTACACTGAAAGAGGGTAGGTTTGGACTGAGTCTAAGGAAGAAGTTTTACTGTGAGAGTGGTGAGGCACTGGAACACGTTACCCAGAGACACTGTGGGTGCTCTATCCCTGGAAGTGTTCAAGGACAGGTTGGATGGGGTTTTGAGCAACCTGGTCTAGAGGAAGGTACCTCCTGCCTGTGGCCAGAGGGTTGGAACTAGATGATCTTTAAGGTCCTGTCAAAGCCAAACCATTCTTTGATTCTATGATTCTATGATAACTCTTCCTGTTCTTAATAGAGCAGCTTTATTCATTCGACCAGGTTTATTGTTTAAACTGGCCTTCTCATTCATGCAATAGTTCAAAGGTTCAAAATAACAAGGTTTGTTCCAGGCTAGTGGTTCCTGTCTGGCAAAATAATAAAAAGCTCTGCACAGGTACATTCCACATCAGGCATTTTCCAGGTTCCATTTTCATTATAATTCATGCCATTTTTTTCTCCAAATACACAAAGAACTACTTTTCAATATCTGAAAAACAGCTATTGATGCTTCACTGCAAATACTGGATGTGTAAGGCTCAGGTGAAGCCTGAGTAAGGATTGCAGCTTACACCCCAGAAGAACTTCAACACCTCTACGTGAACATGAGTGTGTGTTGTATCATAGCCTTCTTTCGAGTAAGGCACCCTGACTATTTCATGGGGTATAACAGCATTTTGGATATGGCTCCTGCAGGTGCCTCTTGTGAAACCAAACTCAATTTCTTCCTTTTCCTGGGAAACTGAAATCTCTCTCTTCCTTCAGCATTCAATGAGGAGCTGGATGCCAGGTCTCTGCACCTTTTCTGCCAAGGTTGTCCAGAGGTACAATGAAGAATTGAGGATTCACTGTGCAAAATGAAGTAGTGTCTTGAAATCTAGTGGTTACCCATTAGGCAATACTTGCATTTTTAATGAATTTAGTGCTTCAGGATTTGACCTCTAATTAACATCATTGTCCTTTGCTGTTGCCTTTGAGTGTTCTGTTTTATTTTTGGATTTCTCTTTCGGCCCCTTGCTTCACAAGGAAACATGGAGCATTATTGGCATATGTTAGTTTCTCCAAAAAAAAGAAAATACCTTAACTTTTTTCATTTTTGTTATTAATAATAGGATAAAAGTAGAATTGTAACCCAAACACTAATAACCATCAAAGAGCATTTGTATAATGATCTGTTTCTAATTTATAACCCTGTCTTTTGACTGTACAATTGCTCTTTCGTTTGAGTTTCTCTAGAAGAATGATTTTTCTCCTCATCCCTTTGTTTAAGTGGCCACCCCTTCATTCATTTGTTATGTGGATAAAGAGAAGGCTGAATCAATTAATCAAAGGTTTGCGGAGCAACACTGAGCAAGGTAAAAGTCGGTTAAATGTTGCTTTCAACATAGAATTGAATCTTAGAAATTCCAAAGCAGGTGTTTTCTTTTTACAATAGCAACATAGAGGCTGAAAAAAAATTTCTTCTTTTAATTCTTTTGGCATTACCCTTCCTCTGGATCAAACTGAAGAGCTGCAGTAAAAGTCACGTCTGGAACCTCACATTGAGGCTTACCTGTTAAAACATGATGCTATCATGGGCTTCTGCTTCTGTACCTGTAATTTAGTGAAAGAATAAGTTAAGGGCATGTCCTAGTTACAGCAGCCAGGACCAGCTTATCACTTGGTGGATGTAATGAAAACTGTGTATTCTACACCCTCCATGTAATTTTTGATGGACTGTTAATAATGGATTGTTTGCAGCAGCTGCCCAGGGCACACCTGACACCTCAGGCTACAGGTTGGGTGTTAAAGGACCCTGTGGGATAGTGGAGTGTTCCTGTCTTCACACCAGTGACTCAGCTGTGATAACTGTCCTCTGAGAAGGCATTGGCACCTTCACACCCAGCCTGAGGGGTCATGTCTGCTAATGCACTGTCAAAGATTCCAAAAATATTCCATGACTCCAGAGTTAAATCACCCATTGTGAAACTCGCCCTGGGGGAGGTACTGGGTATTCCCACCTGAACCTGAGCATATATAAACCTCAGGTTTTGGGACTTGAATTACCACTCGTGGGAGCCAGAGGAGGACCAGAACCTCAGCAGGACTATGACTGCCACTCTCAGCATGACTGTGATCATCATCCTCACCAAGAGGTTTTCCTTTCCTTTTCCTTTGTATTCAGGTGGTCCACGTAGCACTCAACACAGGGGCCAATGAACACCATTCCATTTGTGCCCCAAGGTACTGGGTTATACATCTGGTTTTTATGGGTTAAAACCAGTTTTTTCTCTATATCACTGTATTTATTACAATCTTTTTAGTAAATTGGAACTCTGACATGTAATCTGAGTCGGGTTAATTTCTCCTGCCAGTTTACCTTTAAACCAGCATAGGGCAAGAAAGAAGAAAATTTCTAAAGGGTTAATTAATGGCTATATAACAAATCCTTGTTACAGCTGTATATTAATTCTTTATTTCAGTGTCTTAGTGTGTACTGTAGCGAAGTCCAGGACTAGAAAATTTTACCGAGCCAGCTCTTTTCCAGATTTCCCATTAGAGACTTTACTAGACCATGAGAAATTTTAGCTGCAAAGACTAATTTAAAGTAAGAAGGACATCACTGTCAGAGAGTGCTGAACAGCTAAGGACAATATTGGCACTTGGGAGGATGGGGAACAGAAATGGGATTAGACCCTCCTTGAGCCTAGAACTATGGGAATGAAGTTTCAGACAGTGAGATGGAAAACTTGTTCAAAAAATGGGACACAACTTTGATCACTATGCTCAACTCAATGCTTGAGGACTAGAAATATATTCAGAAAAAGACTAGGAAGCAACTGAGAGGAATATCTTGAGCAATTCTTTCCCAGACGGGCTTCTAAATGGATGATTCCTCAAAATTTTCCTGAAGAGTTCATTGCACTTAAATCTCTCCTATATTATGCACTTGGTCTCAATCAACAGTAGTTTACATTCAAAAATAAAATATTCTCAATTTCTTTATCATCTGAATGCAGAAAATTGCTTCAGCTGCCACGGAAAGGCAAAGTGATGTTCTTAAAATTTCATTTTGAGACCTGTGTTATTCTACTTTGAAAAAATAATAATTGTGGCTACTCAATTTAATAGTATCTGATTTCAATTTTCTTTTGTACAGTCATCAGAAGCTAAGTACTGTATGTACCTGAATTCACTGGCACTGATCACAGAGGACTGAGCATACACACTGATCACAGTGTAAAGCTGTGTGTAAATACTATTTCTGTATTTTTAGTTGGGCCAAGCTTATATTTAGCCAGGAATGTTCATCACCAACTCATGATACACAGTAAAAGCAAGAATGATCTTTACGCTTGTTTGCTTTCCGGAATTAGAGAGGAAATTATTTTTCATGGCTCAGTAAAGGTAGTAATAATTACTGACAGGTTTATAACAATTCACAGAGAAGGTGTTTGCTGATGGTTGACTGTCCAATGCAGGACCACAAGAAAATTAACTGAATCAGAATAGCAATTCCTGTGTTGTTGCTAAGAAATTTGAAAACAGATAAAATGACAAGATTACTGTTGCATAAGGAACAAAAAAGTGTCACAAAATCAAACCAGTTTCAAAAGCATCCTGAGAAGTGACTATCTACTGTTCTGCCTCAAGACTGGATCAAGCACTCAGCCACTCCTGACAGATGTTCATCTTACCTGTTTCTATAAGACTTTCAGTGATGCATACTCCATGACAAAGAAGCACCTTCCTGGGCTTCTGCAAAATAAGGGTTTCCCTAAAATATAACCTAAACCTTCCTTACTGTATTCAGGCACTCTACTTCTCCACAACCTTCCTTTGAGAGGAAGAACAGATTTTTCTTTTCCTTTTTCTGCACCAGTATTTCCCAGCCCTCACCATCTTCTCTTTTTTAGGCTATCAACGTCACATCACCTTGTCTTCCATGTCTCACAGACTTCTGACCATTCTTGGTCTCCTCTGAGTTTTCTCCAGTTAGCCCAGATCTCCCTTGGAGTGTGATACTTGAATCTGGACACCGTGCTCCAGCTGAGGTCTTAGTATAAAAAAAAAATAAAAAAAAAATCGTAGATCCTACATCCTGCAGATTTCTCTCTAGTTTGCGGTGTATATTTGCCTTTCCTTTCATAACATGCCAATGTTGTATCATAGTCAGCTCACAAACCCCACACCCTCTTCTGGAGAACTGATTCTTAACCAATTAAGGTTAGGGTACCTAATCTTACTCTATTCATGTCTTTTAAAATACTTCAGTCTAAATGCAGTATTTTGCATCTTTTTTTTTCTATTGCTTTTATTCTGTTTTCTTTTCCAAACAATTATGAGAAGTTTTCCAGTCATTCTCTTTCTTCTCCAAGTGCTTCTCATCATAACAGTATCTGAAAGCTTAAAACCTAGTGTATTATTCCTTATGGATCATCTAAATTATTAAGGAAGATACTGAATAATACCAGACCCTTGCAGAATTAAACTCTATATACCCTTGGATTTTGCCAGGGAATTGCTCAGTTAACTAAATTGTAAATACTGTGTTTTCTGGGCAGTATTGTAACTGTTTTATATGACTTACATGTAAATCTTGCTTTCTTAAAATTATTTGAGAATTAATGTCAAAAAATTTGCTAAAATCACTGTATATGACACCACTCTCACTTACTTATCAGGCCTAGTGTCCTACAGTAAAGTAAATTAGATGGATTTGGTATGATTAGCTAATGACTATTGTGGGTTGTTGTGGATTGTTCTTTTTTCTTATGTTCCAAGCACTAATAAATATTCTATTTGTTCCAGTACTTGTAAGGAAATCAAAATTAGGTGAATGGATATATTTTTCTCATTTTTTAAATCTGTGTGCTCTGGTGTTACAACATCATAAGCATCTTCACAAACTCTCAAGGAGTCGTAGTTGAGAGATTCTGAGTCAGTTTCGTAGGTACTCCACTAAGCAACTTACAGGCCTCTAGTCGGAAAACACCCTGATATCTACCCACTCTGCTCGAGTATTGCTTAGTTACCTGTCCACAGTAACATGGCAGAAAATGAGGTATTATGGATTTGGTTTGAAAAGGACTACTATTATCTGTGCCCATTGATTTCAGCCTGTTTCAAGAGAGGTACATAACTTCATGACTGTGAAGAGAATAACAACTTGTCTGCCTCTCTGTTTTCAGTACATTAATGGAACTGTATTAAGAATATTTCAACATGTCGGAGCTCCAATCTAATGTTCCAAACTTCTATACCCTCAGTTGCAGCACATATTTTCAGTCAGATTTCCTCGCTGCAAGAGGTGTAGAATTGCTAGAGCTAATTTTGTCATCTCTGAAAACAAGAATATGTAGATGCCTGTTGTCCAAGATGACTGACTGCACATCCTGCAGATGTGTGCTGGGTTGACCTTGGCTGGATGCCAGGTGCTCACCAAAGCCACTCTATCACTCCCCTCTTCAGATGGACAGGAGAGAGAAAATGTAACAAAAACCTTAGGGGTTAAGATAAGGACAGGGAGATATCACTCAGTGATTACTGTCATGGAAAAAAACCCTTCTTAAATATGTTACCCCAGAGACACTATCCCTGCTGCTATTGGGCTGGACTTGGCCAGCAGCAGATACTTCTTGGAGCTGTCTCGCATTGGCTCTATCAAACAAAAGGGGAAGCTTCTGGCACCTTCTCACAGCAGCCACCCCTCAGGCCCTCACTGCTACCTGTCCTGCCAGGTAAGTCTGTGGTTTGAGGACATTGGGATTTTGACTGCCTGGGACACTGTGAGCTGCTAAGCCAGGGTGGGACCAGTGGGCAGGGCTGTGCTGGGATGGGCTCTGGTGCCTGTGGCATTGCAGGGAAAGAGTCACAGTAGGGGTGGTTATCAGGGGCTCCAGCTGGCAGTGCTGTCCCAATGCTATCCCAGTATGGCCTGAGCCAGTAGTGAGTGTACATGCAGGAGGGGGCCAGGCTGGACAAGGGCTGGGACAGAAACATGGAACCCTGGTGGATTCTCACGCTGCACTGAGGGCCCAGCCACCTGCCAGCAGCCTCATCCCTCTCCTACCTCCTACATGCCTCCAGCTCCCTGCAGCTCCCATCCCTGCCTGCCCATCACCAACTCCCTCCCTTCCAGCCCCACTTGACCCCTTCTCTCCCTCCTGTAGGCCATGGCTGCTTGAATGTTCTTCACTCTGGCACAAAGCATCATCCAGTTCCCACGGATGGCTGGTCATGACTGGATGAGGCGACATGCATGTGGCAGCAAGAGGGGATGGTGAGCCAGGAGATGACTGGTCTGCTGCAGGAGCTGAACATGGCCCAGGGATGCCTGTCCTTCATTGCTGTGCTGGCAGTGCTGGACCATTGCTGTAGCCCTCATCCTGCTTTTTGGGCTGCAGTTGTAGCTCTGATTTTTGATTAATCGCTTCCATTAGCACAGGTAGGACCCAGCCTCTGAGTCCAAATTTATTCAGAATCAGGTGGACAACCTGCTGTGAGCATTCCAATGGTTTACCAGAATGATTTCATACCACAAACGCAGGCAGACATCAGAGTGATCAGAGCTATCAGCATCTGGAGTTCCTGTAGGGTTAGGGTTAGGGTAAGTCTCATGCTGTCTACCACCTGCTTGTGCCCCTGAAGCCTCCCTGGGGGCACACTTTTCACCTGGAGCTGAACACTACAGGGGAGCTACCAGTGAAGGACTCATTCCTCTGTATGGAGCTGGTTTGTACCTGCAGAAAGTAGCAATTAGCAGGGGTCATGCTGTGCTTCCTTCACCCCCCTAAGGAGAAGTGGAGGACAAACTATTATCCCAGCCTCCTACACACCCCCTGCATCAGCTCCAGTGTGGGCTCCTCTTCATGGGGTCACAAGTCTTGCCAGGACGTTACTACCATCACTGATGGGCTCAGCCCTTGACCAGTGACACATGCATCTTGGAGGCAGCTGGCATTGGCTTTGTCAGACATAGGAGAACCTACTGGCAGTTTCTCATGGAAGCCATGCCCTACCCCCAGTATCAGCCTTGCCAAGCAAACTCAATACAAATAAAAGGGTTACAGCACATTTTCAAGCTTCTACTATTGACTACATGTACTAGATGAAGATTACCCAGATGCTGTTCTTAAAGACAGTGAAGGTATGGGCTATACTTTGAAAACTTGACTGCTATATGGAAATACATGCCTCTATCCATGTGCCAGCATTTTTTAACAGTTTGACCATTACAACTGAACCAATCTGATCATGTACGTGTTGATGCTTATGACCAAGAGCTTTAATTGTAAGAAAAGTTTCAAGGAAAAATTGACAAATTCTTTGGTTATAAATGCATTTCTTCCCTGAAAAAGTAGGCAGTTGAGATATGCTACCAATCCAATCTTTGTGTGGATATAAAAATTATTCACATTTGACTAACCCTTAAATGCTAGGAGTTAAATGTAGGCCTCTCACAGACTTTGAGACAATACTGCCCTCAAAAACTTTAAGAATTTAAACCTTTGCCTGATTATCCCTTGCCTGAGACAGTGCAAGGAAATAGTATTACCTTTAAAGTCTGTGAACAATTTGGCGTACACTGAAATTAATAACAACAGCCTTTGATGAGGGCAGGGTTGTAATCAATTCATAATAGTGATGCTAAAACAGTATGACAGAAGAAAAGGATCATTGGTTTAATTTCGCTGTCTGATGTTTTAATAACATTTTGGCATTAAGTTCAGCAGAGCCTGGGTCTGACGCTCTATCACAGTGGTGGTCACTTTGGTTATTTACAGTCAGTCAATAGGAACAAGTCACTCCTTTACGAAGCAGTGGTTATTGCTTCCAGTCTCTTTTTCACATCACCTGAATCTTCACACTCTGGTTTTCCTTTTTTTAAGTTTTTGTCTAGAAGCATTCGTAAAGTAAACTTGAAAATAGAAAATTTTGAAAAAAAAAGAAAGACAAAGGCTTTACAATTTCAGACAAGCAGGAGAAATATGTGTGATGGGAAAGGGAAAAATATTAAAAGCTGCTCAAATAGTTGCTGCCATACATGCAACTTCAGACCACATTGTCACCATGAAAGGCCAGTTCTGTGAGAGACAGCGACCAGGTTTTGGAGTGTCTCCTGCCTCACTGCTGTGGGCTCAGGGCTGGTCTACTCCAGGCCCACCAGCGTCTGTGCGGTGTATGATGTGCTCTCAGCCTGAGGTGTCTCCATGACTTTGGGAAGGAGGGAGTCAGTTCAAAGGGCTAAACTATTCTTCTAGGATGTTCCCATGTCCTGCAGAAACACACAAGAATGTCCTGAGGGCAATTCGTCTGAAAGCGTCCAGCTGCCACCTCAACTGGATGCTCAGAGGGCAGGTATGAAATCTCACCATCTCCATATACCCCAGAGTATTGCTTGTTATCTGCCTGCACCCCAGAGCAAATGAGGAGGGAAGGCTGACTTAGACCCCAACCTTGTCCCTGCAGCTTCAAGCCGGGTTTGTCCCCAGAGAATGGGGAGCCCAGATCTTCCCCAAGAGGTGCTGATATACAGACCATGGGTGCATCTCCCTTCTGCAAGGGCAGGAGAGTCCAGCACAAACCAGTGCACTCCCTTCCCCGTGCCGCACCAGATGAGATGTTGAGTCAATAAAAAACAGACTATTTTGCTCAATGGCCATCTCAATTTTGCAAAACATTTGGCAGTGCTGCAACATGCCAAAGGGTCCTGTGTACATGAGAAGTGGGTTCATTCCTGCCCCCTGGGAATCTTAACTAAGGCAACCTCAAGTGCCTTACATACCAGCTCAGAGCTCAGGCACCATCTGGAAACAATGAGCTGGTAGAAGCCAAGGTGCTGATGCACCAAATTAACACAGGTCCCAGGTGCTGACATGTGACTTCCTGCTCTCCCCTAGCCTTGTTGTGTCGCACACGTGGATTTTGGACTGCAGTCTCAGGGGCTAGAGGCTGCTGCGCTGGCATGTTCACTGCAGCTGGAGCTGGGTGACAAGTGGTCAAGATTTGAAAAGGATGTTTTCTTTTTCTGCAATAAATTATTCAGTTTCTCCCGGATTTTTCAATGTGTGGGTCCTTTCCAGCATATCCCTTACTCTCATCAGTTTTCTTAGCTTTGTTCTTCTTAGACTACAGGTTTCCTGCTTTGGTTCCCCTTTTCTGTCATTCAAATGTAAGATTTTTTTCATTATTTTTGCTTTTTATTTGTTTATTTTATTCCATTTCATTTCCCCCCTATCTTTTCTCTGGTTTCATCTTAGTTTTCCCCTTCTCCTTTCCATCAGCATTTCTCTTTCAATGCCCACTTTCTATAGCCCTCTTCACATAATCCCTGGACATGCTCTCCAACCCCCATATCAATCCTTTTTCTACTTATAACCTTTTGTCCTTTTACTGTTTTTTTCCCTTCCAATGCACATTTTCTCCCCCTGCTCACATCCAGATGTTTTTCCTCCCTACCTCCAGCTGTGAGAATAAATGACTTTTTTGTTTGTTTCAAGGAAGTTAGGTCAATCCTGAACAAAAGTACTCATATTTTCAGGAAATCAAAACAATATTAATTATCATTATGGGTGAATCTTTCAAAAAGAAGAAACTGAAAAAAACTGTGATTTTGATCTTTGAGAAATTTATACTAAGTAATAGTTGTAGCAAATTTGTAAATGTTGGATGATTGGAAAAAAAGTCAAAGCATTTAGGCTTTGGGGGTGGAGGTGAGAGCAGGGCAAGTAGCCTGTCATTCTTTTTGGCAGGAGTAAAGGGAGGATTACTATCCAGAATAGCTCTCATTACACCTTCAAAGTGGTTTTGTTTAGATCAAAAATAATGTTTTGGGAGAAAAACAAATTTGGCAGATACATTTATTGTGGCCTTAATTTCCATTTCATTCTTTCTCCCTGTCCAGAATGGCTAGGTGCAGAGAGCATGGGAACACAGTGCACTTTTTAGCTGATATTTGGATGTTACTTTAAAAAAAAAGTGTTGCTCTCTTCTCAAGCAGGGGGCATCAGCTGTACTTTCTGGTGCTTCCCAGTCCTTAGCTTCCTGGGACAGCAATTAAAATAGATCCGATGTGGCTTCAATACCTTGAATCACATCAAAAGCACAGAAGCTTCTTACTATTGACAGCAGCTTTTTAAAAGGGGAGCAAGTACGTTTCTTGCAAATGTTCTCCTGCACTTTAGTAGGCAGACTTATTCCCTGATGGAGGCTGCAAAGTGAAAAACAGCAGCTGAGGACAACAGTATGATTTCTAGTGATTTGGATGGGAGTCAAATCTGAGTACTTGAGAGAAGAATCTGGCCCAGATGCGGTCCCCAATGTCATGTTTTTCTGTCCATTGTGCCTAGATCACAATCAGCAAAAAGATTTCATGGCAGAGGAAGGGAAGAAGAGGAACTGCCAATGAGAGGATATTCTTCACTCATAAACCCCAATGCATTAAAACACAGATTAGACCCCTGCTTTCTTTTTAACCATCCCCTGCCTAGAGTCACTCAATCCTGAAATTTGCTGAACTGTTCAGCTCATGTCTGCCCTGAAGTAATGAATTGGCAGGCCTATTTCTAACGGTGATTAATGAAGCTTTTCAGAGGCAACCCATTATTTGATCCAAAGTTAAAACAGTAGTTGATCATTAATCACTACAGGACATAAGCTCACAGATTCATAATTCTCAGCAAGCCCATTTCATTAAGGGTCCCTCTCTTTCTTTTGTTAACCCAGGGCTCCCCTGCCTCCCCACCTCTCACAGATGCCTTCCTGACACTCCATTTCCAGGTCTGCTTGAAGAAAATTTCAGATGTTTTTCAGGCTCTGCAGCCTTTCAAAGCTACAAAATCTTCTTTTGCATTTCAAAAATTCCTCTACCCATAGAAAAATGTATCCGATTATCAAATATGAGCCAACATTGGCACCCAGTGGCTGAACAGATTAATCACAGATGCATATTCCCCTGAGCCCACCTTTTCTGTTCTTCAAAGACAGGTTTTCCCCTAGGGTAGATGTGGTGCTCTTACATAGCCTTCCAGGTCTAGGCAATGTAGGCATGGCTGCGAGCTAGTTATGCTAAGAGAAGGAAAATGCAGGTTTTGGCTGGTCCTGCCCACTGCCAGGGTCCATTGAAGTCACTCCAGAGAAGTCACAAGGTGGGACTAACATCATCAAAGTGCATGTGGTGAGGAGCCTGGCTCCCAGAAGGCTACGACACCCACATGACATCATTTGGCACCCAGCAGACATACTGGGTCTGCTTCTGTAGGTATCACCTGCTTGGAGAAGGGCTGCAGCTGAGGTTCTACGTCCTGCTACCCCATAGAGCTACAAGACACTCATAATGAGTGGTCTTAGGAAAAGTTATATTGAGACTTTTATATCTAAACCATCTTCCTGAACTTGACAGTTACTTGACCTGGGGGATTGTGGTGGGTTGACCTTGGCTGGGTGCCAGGTACCACCAAGCCACTCTACCACACCCCTTCTCAGCTGGGCAGGGCAAGGCGGGCAGAAAATAAGATAGAGAGAAACTCTTGGGTCAAGATAAAGACAATTTAATAAAGCAAAAGCAAACACTATGCACAGAAGCAAAGGCAAACAAAATATTTATTCTCTACTTCCTATCAGCAGGTGATGCCCAGACAGTTCCTGAGAAACAAGGCTTCAGTACATGTAGCAGTTGCACTGGAAGACAATGTTTTATATGTCTTGAAGTTCTGATGATGTCAGGGACCAGGTAGTTTCTGCTTCCTGTCTGAATTCTCTCACTCCTTCCTCCCATTTCTTTGTCAAAGGGTCAGCTTCTTGATCAAACTTTTCCACTTCTTCCTCCCCTACTAATCGATAATATGGATCCATTGTTTTTTGTCACCTGTTTCTTTTTCACTACTGGAGCAATGGCTGTCGTTGTTGTTTGGGTCTCTGTCTCAACCACAGTCCTCGGAGAGTACTGAACTGTGGCTCAATAGGCACAGGCCAGGCACCAGTGCAGTGATGGAAACTGGGTTTCACTGGGGCAGGAAGGGCACTCTTCTGTCAGGTGGCATGCCAGATTGTCAGGCATACTTGACTGTTCAGGTGTAAAGTCCCAGGCTATGGGAGGTGATAACCATCCTAGGAACCTGCCCAAATCCTTTCACACATCCTGCCACCCAGGGATTTGTTGCCTCAGGACACATTTCAGTATCACTTGCCCCAAAAATTGTCACAACTTACACCAGGATGAAATCAGAGTCTAAAAATCACATACTATGCTACATTGTTAATTTGCAGTATTAAAGTACTCTCAAGGGTGAACAAGAACCTCAGGAACCTCTTAATAAAACCATCCACATCAGTCCTGGGTAGGGAGAGGGAGATGTATTGCTTCGTCGTCTCCACAGGATAGCTCCCCCAGCACAACAAGGCCATCAATGCCAGGGCAAAACACAGAGCCATTGCTTGTATTACCATGTTCCCAAGCTCAGTAAAATAAACAGATAAGAAGTGCAGCCAACAAATTCCATGTCCTGTGCAGGTGCTTGCCACTTTATAACTACTACAGCTGTAGCACACTTAATACAAAACTGCTGCTGTTTCATGCCCCATATTGGGCACCAAAGAGGACTGTGGTGGGTTGGCCTTGACTGGATGCCAGGTGCCCATCAAGCCACGCTACCACTCTTCCTCAGCAGCACAAGGAAGGGGCGAATATAAGATTAAAAAAATAACCTTGTAGGTCAAGACAAAGGCAGTTTAATAAAGCAAAGGTCACATGTTGAAACAAAAGATTTATTCTCTACTGCCCATCAACAGACAATGTCCAGCTACTTTCTGAGAAGTACAGCTTCAGTACACATAGCTATTGCTCCATAAGACAAACATTCTAATGATGAATACCATCCCCTCCTCCTTCCTCTTAGCTTTTATATTGTAGCAGACACCGTATGGTATGGAATATGCCTTTGATCAGTTTGGGTCAACTGTCCTGGCTGTGTCCTATCTCAAGACCTTGCCCATTCCCAGCCTACTGATGAGGGTGGAATGTTGAAGAGACAGTCTTGGTGCTGTGTGAGCACTACTCAGCAGCAGCCAAAACACTGATGTGTTATCCACACCTTCCTAGCTCGCAATAGAAAAAGCAGCACTGTGAGAGCTGCTATAGAGAATATTAACTTCTGCTCAGACACACCCAACACAGAGAAGCCACGGCAGAAAAGCAGAATGATAACTGGCATGCAAAGGGGCAGTCCTGAGCTATTACTGTTGCAGATGATACCATGGAAGCATTGACTGTGCCTTATGGACATTCATTGGCAGTATTTTGTCACAGCCCCCAGAACATAACAAGAGTACTAATCCTTGGCTCTAGTCACCTTGCAAGCAGCGGGAACATCAGAAAAAGGGGACCCAATACCTTCAAAGTTGTTTCAAAATCAGAAAATAAAGGGCAGAAAGGAACTTTGCAATAGTTCCAAAACCTTTGCAAAAGCATTTAGTTCTGACAAATCTGAAACATTTAATTAACAAAGACAAAACTAGTTTACTGAATTAATGTAAAAATGTGAAGGTGTGATATTAAAGTGTTTTAATATATACAGGGTATACAGCTGATATTCAGCAATTCAATAGAATAATATGGTAAGGTAATTTATAAATAAGTGTAACACAAAATTGAAATATATAAATTTCAAATAAATCCTTTTTTGTCTTTTAGAAATAGACAACTTGGTTTGATCCCATCAGAGGAAGAGCTATGAAATATTCCTTTAGTCCTTTTAGCCAGAACCAACTTCTCCAGTCATTGACTTGAAAATATTTCATCAGCTTTAATCATAATGCCTCTTATCAGATGTAAAAATTAAGGCAAGGAGGAGTAAATGGCTTTTTGTTCAAGTCTACACAGAAAGTTATTTGAAGAATCATAAAATGTTCTCCTTACGGTACAGTGCTCCTTCCAGCACTTATTATGACCATGTCCTTACAACTGTAGTGTTAATTAATGAGAAGTTATAGGCAGGATTTCAAATAGAACTTTACAGTACCCTGACCCCTTTGAGTATCCTTCTTTTCATTCCTTTCCTTTTACATTGACCTCCAACCCATTAAGCAATATTATAGATATGGAAGAGAGCAAGATGCTAGTGCCTTCCACTGGAAATGCAGATGCTGCATGGCATTGAAAACAGAACCTGAGCACCGATGTTCATTGGATTACAAAATCAACATCTGGAAATCAAAAGGAAGAAGCATACTCTATTAATAAGGTCCTAAGATAGTATTAAAAATATCTCAAACACAGGTACATCATTGTGAGGAACTTATCACAAAATTAAAGTTCTGTATGATGAAAAGTCATATTAATTTTCCTTTCAGCCTTAGAAACTTTCTTCTCAGCAAGCACTTTTCATACTGCAACCAAGGCTATAAGTTAAAATGCAAAACAGCACAAACAAGAAAGATACATCCTAAACCTGCTCCATGATCACAGAGTAAGGATGCTGAGATCACTATCACTTTTTAAAATAAAATAACTAACATAAGATAAAATAGTATCCATCTGGCCTGCCCATGGCCTAGCAACTTTCCTGGAGCTGTGTTAAGAGTGTGACCACAGAGAACAGTGGCCCAGTGTCCCACCAGACCAGAAGGGCTCCCATTGGGTGAGCTCAGAGCTGGTGATTGGGGCTGGCCCTGCAGGAGTCCCAGGAATGTGCTGGTTATGACTGCTCAGTGGGGCGCTGCTTTCTGTGCATAACCTCTGAGACATCATCCCTCCCAGAACAGCAATGTGTGATGTCAAGCAGTTTGATGCAACCGATTACTTGCAGTCAGACATCAGTCAAACATCATGGACTGCAGGCAGAGCTTAGGCAGAAGGCTCTGTGTATGTATGTCTGTCTATGGGCACACATTTAAAGAAACATTACTGCTCTGCAGAAATGCTTCAAAAGACCAAAACTTTGCCTTTGAAACAACAAAAGGGGCTGCTATGAGCACAAGCTCCCCTCATCTCAGCCCCCTCCTTGGTAGGCTGCTTTTTAGTGTGCAGCTACATGCACCTCCACATTACTGGCATTCGCGGTGTTAATGTGATATTGGCAGCCGCTCTCCAGGAAATTGGACAGTGCTTCAAAATATGGAAAGTTCCCAAACTCACCCTTTTTTATTGCTGGTGATTTGGCACAGGGTCTGCTCAGCCACTGCAGGCTGACATGTTAGCCACACCTCAAGGACACAGCTCTGTGGCTCAGCATTACCTAGATAAGTGTTTGGAAGAGGATCCTTCATTTATAAGCTTACAGAAGACAGGCAGAAGACTTCCTCCCTCTCTCCCCACCCCCCATCCCTTTATTTTCACATGTTTCACTCATAAACAGATTGGGAATACTCGATGGGAATATATTCTCTGTAAATAGTTTCTTCTTCTGCCTGCCTCCTCTGTGCAGACAAGAATGTGAGATTTATAAAGCCAGAAAAAGCCTGTTTAAAAGACGTCTGTGTCTCTTTAGCACTAGGAGTTAAGGCACTCAGCTAGGTTGAGCAGATCTCAGTCCTGTCCCCCTACATTTATGCAATCTACCCTAGATAACAAAGCAAAATCTGACATGGTCTGAAGACCACCTACTCACCTGTCACCCAACTCTCCCCAACCATCCACTGGGCCTGGGCTTTCTTCCTAGTCCCAGCTGGTCCTGCCTCCCAGAACCTGACAGCAGGAATGCAAGTGATGCCACAGTGCTGCGCCACAGCCCAGGCAGGATTTTGCTTTCTGGCAGAGTCTTCCCCAAGCCTTGCAGGTCTCCCCTGGCACATGACCCCCCGTCACCTAATTTGTGATCCTGATACAAGACTCCGTAGACACACAAAGAAGTTGGGACAACTTGAGAAGTTACCCTGCGCCCACTGTCAGATGCGCAACCATCGCATTACTGGTCCTGTGGTGGAGACTACATGGTGCTGATCGACTTGTCCTGCTTTGCCAGGGAGAAAGCCCTTTGGAAGGCATCAGGGAGGCAGGCTACGAAGAGGAAATTAAGCCTCTTTGTTTTAACCAGCTCTGACAGACTCGAAGGGAGCAGCTTTCCGTGGTTTCCTGCAGGTTTCTTTCCTTTAGGTGGCGGTATATGTTTGCAGCTCCCCGCAGCACCGCCTGCGCTCCCAGCCCTGTGCCCAGCATCCTCACCCGGTGCTCAACCAGCGCTGGGTTAATTTTCCAGAAAATCCTGCACAAGCAATTAAAATGTTAATGTTGTGAGGGAAATGCCTCCGTTGAAGTCAACTCATTCGAGAGTCGGTTGTGCTCAGTGGAAGGGGAACAGTCTATTGATTTTGAACAAGGTCATATCTCATCAGACTTGCCACCTGGATTATTTTTGTTTGCGCTGATCAGCTACCGAGTCCTTGATTTCCCAGCGAGTTTGAAATCACCTTAATGAAGCAGAAATTTGACGGGGGCGTTGAGGGGGTGGTTTCCTTCCCAAGACTTTTCTTTATTACAGAAATGTGCTCCTCATCTGTTTATCTCTGACCACCTGCTCACCTCTGTGTTTGTTAACCTTATTTCACTAAAGCAGCAATAACTGCTGCAAAACTCTCAGTCCTGGCAGCTGCCAAATGAATTCACACCTTACGCTGGGATTTGTGCTGCAGCCAGCCAGCAGTGCCTTCCCTTGGTACATGGGAATGCCTTAGAGTGGAATTATCTTAGAAATAAACAAATTCAGCAGCGACATTTCTGCGGCATAGGGTAGTTCTACATTATACTTTATTTATACAAGAAAGGACTATACAGAAGGAAAGTTGTCCACTTTTTTACAGCAATTGCTGCTGATGGAAGCTGCATTAGAATAACTAACCCCATTAAGACAAGGTAGGCTCAGTGAAAGCATTCTGGTACTTCATTACAAGCAAGAGACACCTGGGAACAGAGAAGCAGAAGCACCTAAAGCCTCATTTCATTTGCAGATTTCTTGTGGTCTCTGCCCAGAGCTTGTAGTCTCTCCTCCCCAAGCCAAAGGTCTTACAATGCTTTCTTTTCATGAATGTGGTCACACTGGAAAAGGTAGATGTGCTTTTTCATAATATCTAAAATAGGTTATGCTATTTCTAGTGATATGGGCTATGACTGTCTAACCCAAATGCTAGGGTATTTGCATGCTTAATTCACAAGCCTAATTGCCATAATTGCACATGCTCATTAGGCAATTTTGTGTGCAAATGCTGAGTTAGGCACATAACTAGGCATAGTCTTTGCAGTGTGATTTAGTTCAACACTTGTGGAAAATTTGTGAATAAATTAGACATGCAATTGAATGCACATTTTCTATGCTAAGAAGTTGGGCAGGGTCTGGCACCAGCCAGATTGCAGTCTAAATTGATGAGCAGAAAGCACTAGCCTTGTGAATCCTGGTGTACGAATGAGTCCTTCATCCAGAGAAAAAGTCAGATCTGAGCTGTCCTTTGCATTATCCAAAGATCCACACCTTTCTTTCATGTTGAGCTGGAATAATGAGAAGCAAAACAAATTTAACATTCATCTAAGAAATTAAAAAAAAAAGAAAAACAAAAGAAACCAGCAAAACCAACTATTGTGAAGCTCTAATTTTACAATCTGATTGCTGAAGATGTTTAGATACAGAGCCTCCCTGTCAGAAGAGAGACAAAGCGAGCCTGTCTCTTCCTATATTCCCATAGAAGACACAACACTGAGTAACCAAAGTAGCTCAGTGTTAGCAATAAAGGATACTAGCACAGCTTTCAGCCAGCACAGCTGATTTGAGTTAGAGCCTGCCTGTGCAAGCATGACTACAAGAAAGCCCAACTTTCATGGTCAAATATTTGTAATTTCTCTCTCTCACTGAAGATATATGTTCTTTTAAGAAAAACTGCAGAGGAAAATCCCCCAAAAGTAAGAATTCAAGGCACTGAAAGATTGAGTTATGGTTTGTTTAATCCTTCGATTTTATCCTTCCCAAGCCAGTCTGCAAACTCTCTTGCTCTGAATTTATGACAAGCAGGACTAAAGGGACTGTCTATAGATTAACATTGACGTTTCCTTTGTGCATTAATCCTTTGAATCTCATTTACCATACATTTCTGCTGAATGACATAAAAATGACCATTTTTTTTATTACTGAGTAGATTATGATGAGGCGCATTTTCACCACCATTCAGAAGAACATTGAATAGGAGTCAGAGCTGTCTTTTTACCTTTGCCTGTACAGTTGCATTGTGGGCTACCTATGAGAAACTGCCTTCTGGAGGACAATGAGGTGCAGCTCCATCCTGCAAACCCCCATGAGCCAGAAGCACAAGAGGCCACAAGGTCAGGGACACTACATGGACTGTAACACCACTGCAGCAATGAGCCTTTCAGGTGGAGACACCTGAGCTGGGACATCCTCAACTTTGCCAGGGTTGCACAGAGGGAGTCCTCCTTGCCCAGGACAGATGCTGTAGCTCTCTCATCTAACATGGCTCCTTACCCAAAATTTTTTAGTAGAAAGTAAAAGTACTAGCTGTAGGTACTTACCAAAGCACTTTTCCAGCTACTGTAAGACTTCCCTGCCACCAACAGCATAGCTGACATGTACAGTTTTACAGAAAAGAAAAGTTGTGATGGTCCTGTGTCTTGTAAACTGCAGATTTGCATTAAATTTCCTTACATTTAAAAGTGTGAAGAAGTTTAAGTTGAAATAGTGTCAGAATACATACATCACAGATACAGATATAGAATCACAGAACGGTTTATATTGGAAGATCACCCAGTTCCTTCCCCCCTGCAATGGGCAGGGACACCTTCCACTATAATGAGTCGCTCAAAGTCCTATCCAGCCTGGACTAGAACACTTCCAGGGATGGCACACCTGTTCCAGTGCCTTACCACCATTACAGTAAATAATTTTTTCCTAACATCCAACCTAAACCTACCCTCTTTCAGTTTAAAGCCATTTCATCTCATGCTATGACTGGCAAAAAGTCCTTCTCCAGCTCTCTTGTAATGCCCCTCTAGGTACTGGAAGGTGTTATAAGGTCTCTCTGGAGCCTTCTCTTCTTCTGGCTGAACGACCCCACTTGTCTCAGCTTGTCTTCATGTGAAAAGTGCTCCAGTCCTCTGATCTTCTTTGCCCTCCTCTGGACTTGCTTCAAAAGGTTCATGTCCTTAGATTCTTTTCTTGCGGGCCCCAGAGCTAGATTCCAGATGGGTTCTCATGAGAGCAGAGTAGNGCAGTCATCATATGAGCCCAGCAGACCCTTCTGGTGCTGCTATTCAACATTTTGTCCTGCAGCATCTTTAAATGGACACAGTTCTTCTGATATTATATGGAGCTGCTGGGAACATCTTTGTGTTCAAAGGTTTAAAGGTAGCATGGAAAAATATATACCAAAAAATTGTAACCAGTGGGAGAGGTAGAAAGGAGGGAGAGAAGGAAAGAAGAGGGAGAGAAGGGAGAAAATAAATCTGTGTAATAATGCATGTGTCTATGGTGCTAGCAAACATTAATTAATATAAATATAAAATGCTCAATTTAAAAAAAAAAAGGTCTAAACAACACAGAACATATATAACCTGATATTGTACAGTGAACAGGAGAAAAAACCCACCCAAATGAAAATTCAGGAGCCAAATACCCCATTGTGCTTTATAGTGCATACAGCAGAGTAAGCCTAGGAAATATTCCTTAGGCTATAAAATTACACAAAGGACTAGAGTGTCCCATTTTTCTTTTTAATTTAAAGAAAATAGCCAGAGCCATTGAAGAGAGGGAATTGACCTCTTTGAGGCTCTCACTTTCTCAGGGATGTTTCTGGTCAATCAAGCCTGCACATCGTTGCTGGAAGAATGACCACAGCCTCCATGCTTCTGGCCTTTACCCTGCAAACCATTGCTTATATTTCCATTACCCCACTGTGTGTTAGACCTGTCCACAGCCTTCAATGGTGAAAGGTCAAAAGTCTCCCAAACTTAGATATTGGCATATANCCTGGGATGTAGATATAGAAGTAGGCCAAGAGTTCAGTCCACAGCACTCCTGTCATACCCACCTCATGGTCTTCCCCACAAGAAAGGATATTTTTGTCAGCAAAATTACAGCCTCATGAGGGAGGAGAGGAGAGGAGAGGAGAGGAGAGGAGAGGAGAGGAGAGGAGAGGACTGCAGTCATCATATGAGCCCAGCAGACCCTTCTGGTGCTGCTATTCAACATTTTGTCCTGCAGCATCTTTAAATGGACACAGTTCTTCTGATATTATATGGAGCTGCTGGGAACATCTTTGTGTTCAAAGGTTTAAAGGTAGCATGGAAAAATATATACCAAAAAATTGTAACCAGTGGGAGAGGTAGAAAGGAGGGAGAGAAGGAAAGAAGAGGGAGAGAAGGGAGAAAATAAATCTGTGTAATAATGCATGTGTCTATGGTGCTAGCAAACATTAATTAATATAAATATAAAATGCTCAATTTAAAAAAAAAAAGGTCTAAACAACACAGAACATATATAACCTGATATTGTACAGTGAACAGGAGAAAAAACCCACCCAAATGAAAATTCAGGAGCCAAATACCCCATTGTGCTTTATAGTGCATACAGCAGAGTAAGCCTAGGAAATATTCCTTAGGCTATAAAATTACACAAAGGACTAGAGTGTCCCATTTTTCTTTTTAATTTAAAGAAAATAGCCAGAGCCATTGAAGAGAGGGAATTGACCTCTTTGAGGCTCTCACTTTCTCAGGGATGTTTCTGGTCAATCAAGCCTGCACATCGTTGCTGGAAGAATGACCACAGCCTCCATGCTTCTGGCCTTTACCCTGCAAACCATTGCTTATATTTCCATTACCCCACTGTGTGTTAGACCTGTCCACAGCCTTCAATGGTGAAAGGTCAAAAGTCTCCCAAACTTAGATATTGGCATATAATCTCCAATAAATTAGACACAGAAATTTCAAAATCCATATCCTGAATAATGAGACAGGCCAGCCACGCTTTCTATTTCAAGGGGTTATGGGCAGTTTGGTCTGTGCAGCTTTACAATCCCTCCATTTTGAAAACAATTAAAATAATATAGCATTGATTTTATTATTTTTTAAGCACCACAGCTTGCAGAAGTGCTGAGTGTGAATGGCTCCTTCCCGTATAACATAGCACGTAATATCCTTCTGGGGTGGGGACCACAGCCACCAAATACCCTTGCTTTGAAGGCATGCCCTGCTTGCCTGACACTGGGAATGGGAACAGACAACTGGCTCTAGCTTGGGAGCAAAGAAACACTGTAAAGCCAAAAGCTGTGCCCAAGCTGCTCAGAGATTCAACTGTGCCCAAGTGAGTGGGAAGGCATTTCCTTGTGCTGGCTGTGCCTCAGGTTATAAATCATTTCCATTTTCCTTTGCTAAGGGTTTTTTTCCCCTCTTTCTCATGAGGAAGATGAGCTCCCCTGCAAGGGTGGCGCAGCTCAATAAGAAAAAAGCCTCCCTCGAAATCCTCCGGGATCCTGGGCGTGCTGAGGGCTGCACTTAGCCTCAGCTCTCAGAACAACGAGGGTGCTTCAGAGCCAAGGCTGCGCCTAGCTAGGGGGGGAGGCAATTATCCCCCAGAAAATATGAGGGGGGAGACACCCCACACACACACAGCGACAATGCAGGTCCTGATCTCCAGAAGTGCTGAACACTTGTGAGGCAGTGAACACCTCCGGCACTCTACGCCAGGAGTTAAGAGCATTTGGCACTTTAGGAGAGTCGTAAGCATCCCCAGGAATCGGAAGATGGGGGTTTCTGTGTGTGGGTTTTTACCTGCGGTCGGAACTTCAGTTACTGTGAGATCCCTTTACACCTAATTAAGATATATCACAGAGAAATACACAAAGATGCATAATTTACCCACTCTTCGACTGATTTAAGTGTATCCCCGCAGGGAACTACACCCATTTAACTAAAATCAAGTTAGAAATCAATTTAGTTACATTAGTGCATTTTCGGTATGGAATAGCCCTTAATTTGAATGGGAATAAAGACCCACTATGGGCCGATTGATTCTGTTAGGTGAAGGAAAAGCTTTTATTCTCAATATAGCTACAAAGGAAATCCGTTTCACAATGCTACAGAATATTATATATGGGAAACATGAGGGTCTGTGCATATAGGCTTTGCTTTTTTTCACACAGTTCTGAACGTCTTCATTCCTCCTGTGATTTCAGGCATTCCCACAAAGAGTTATCCCAGAAAACCTTGAAAAGGGAGGCAGTTTACCTTCCAAGAACCATGGGGGCTCACTTTCACTGACAGAATATGTGGGGGGTCAGAAAGGTCTTTCCAATTTAATGTGTGAGCTCAGGAGACACAGGAGAAAGGAAAAGCCTGCCCTCTAGGAGCATGCAGGGGGGAAATGACGTACACTGGCAGAGAAAGAAGTCAGGATAAGAAATCCCACCTCAGTTTGCCGTGTTCTACCTCAAGCAGAGACAAGGACTGAGCATGGCTGTGCAGGGGGGAGGGAGGCAGGGAGCAGAGCTCTTGTTTGCTTCCAGCAGGACCTGGCAGGGGGCTGGTGCCACGGGTGGAACAGCTTAAGCTGCTCATACCCCCATAAGGAGGATTGAAATGTCCCTTTGCTTGGCTCACTTTCCTTCTAGGCACAGATCATTCAGAGGGGGCTGGTAGGTGCACTGGGAGAGCTTGGAGACACCAACTGGTCCTGAGGGCCTGTTTGCAGCCATCTCTGGCTAACACAACTCTGGCTCCCATCTGCTGTCCAGAGCAGACCCCACAGTGGTTGTGCCCCATGGGATTCCCATTTGACCCCATTACCTTCTCATGTCTCTGTGTGTGGCGAAGAGATCAGGAGAGGGAGAACTAACAGAAATCAGGGGGGTTCCAGCAATGATTGTCTGCTCATCCCAGTTACTTAATTTTCACTACCATAATTTCTTAAACCTCTGAAGATCGCTTACTAATCTTGCCCCCACTATCCAGCTCTTGACCTTCAAACATAGTCTTAGGAACAATGTTATAAAAGATATATGAAGTAAGACTCTAGGTGGCACTTCAGGCTGCATAACTATCACCTTGTCTATAAAGACATGAAGCATTTAAATCATAGGTTTAATCAGGTAATCCTTTAGGCAATCAGGATGATCAGTAAAAGTGTGTTTTCACTGTGTAGTCCCTGCAGCAGTTTCCAGTATACCTTTCCAGTGTACCCAGACCTATAGTCCAGTTCCACTTCACCAGCAAAAATCAAGAGAAATCTCACTCAATAAAACTAAACTACTCACTGGAATACATCAGAAACAGGCCCTTGGAGCTCTTGCAGGACCAAAAGTTTGTCATCTAAGCAGAAGCAAGAAGCCTAAATATATGCGTAAGCCTAAAATATTAGAGATGAGTGCTATAGCAAAACCACAGGCAGTTCAGCAAAACACCGCACCACTCCAATACCTGGTGAAGGGTTACTCAGGCTGTATATTCTATTTTTATGGAAAGTATTGTATTGTCTATTTTCTGTATGTTTCATCAGTATAAAGCTAGCAATATTTACTTTTCTCCCCAGTTACTAGTCAGTTGGTGCCTTGGACATGTGCTTGCTTGACAATTTACTAAGAATGAAGGAACGGAGCAGCAACGAAGCATGCTCCAGCATGCTTTATGGAATCAGCGCCCAAATGTCAATGTGTTTCTCAGTGGACATCTGAATGTGCAGTTGCACACCACAATTGTCTAACGGCAAAGCTGCCAAAGGAGGACTCTGCCTTTTCTCACCCACAGCTTTTTGTTACTCTCCCTCCTCCCTCCCATTTATCACTTGTAAGTGTGCTGATACCCTTTAAACTAAATCAGTGAAATGGTTCGTGTTAGCAAAACCAGAAAAACCCTACTGGTCTGTTTTAGAGGATGACACCAAAAATAGCTGCCTGAATGTAACTGTGGCAGGAGATAGAAAATAGCAGTAGGGAAAGGAGCAGAGAGGGAAAAAATTGGGAAGGACTTTTCCCAATTGTTTTCTTCCTATAGAAACGTTAATGGTGATTAGTAGCCAGCTGTCTATACTAGCTGGACCAAAAAGACCTTGACTGTTTCTTCCTAGCTTCTCTTCATTGGATGTGTGTTAGACTAGCTCACAGTTTGGCATTGTGAAGTCCTGAAGACTAGAAAAGGGCACGCAAGACATGCAGGTCTCCCTGCGCATGAGGTTTTCTCCTCTGTTGCAGCACAACTCCAAATTCTCAAATGCAACACAACCTTTGCTTCACCACCCTTCCCATGCCTCATGCAAGGTTCCTGGGAGTGTTCATGTAACAGGAAGGGGAAAGCCTTTTGCCTCTGGACTTCACTAGCAAGGAGCAAAGCTGGGATAGTTGCTTCAGGATTGTAACACCTTCTCCCTCTGGGCCAATCTTTCCCCATCATCTACTGAACAGGAAGCATCCAGTTGGCCAATGCAGGGATCTGAAGAGCCTTGTGAAGGGAGAAAAGCAAAAGGAATAAAGAAGGGGAACCCCAGCCAACTTGTTGAGGATTTATTAAATGAGGATCAAGTTTTGACAGATTTTTTTTTTCTTTCACAGTGAAACTAGTAGACTCAATCCAGAGAGGTTCCCATAACAAACTTTCCTCTATTGTCTTCCAGGGGGAAGCAGCCTAACCCACCAAAGCTGATAATGCCATGCAGAGGTTAGATACTCTCAGCTACACAGAGGTATGAATATACAGAGTGGAGACAGAACAAAAAGGATGCCTACTAATTTTTTGTCAAGTTCTCTCCCTCTCCATCTGAGTCTAACTTGCCCTGGCTGCAGAAGCATTCAATAGTCATGGAAATGGGCAAAGTGAGTTCACCTTTCAGCAAAGGGAACATCAATCAGTCCTGCCCTCCCCACCCTAGACTCTCTGTTTCAACAGCAGCAGAACATTTCACCATTATTTTATTGCTCATTACCCTCAGTTTATTGCCCTCACAGTTTAACCTCATTTTACCCTCAGTGATGAAGTGAAGGTTTACTTCACCCTTTGAGCAAACCTATGGGCAAACTTCATGGCAGTCTCGATAGGCATTTTGGTCCTTAACTCCCAATGAGGGTCAGGAAGGCTAGCGCTGAGTAACACTGATGCATGTGCCATGTGACCTGCTTGTGGTCCTACAGATTGCGTGCACAGACCTGGTACCTTCTCATAGCAAAGTCCCAGCACCTCGGGGTCCCTTGGCCAGGTTTGTTTCAGAGAGAAGGAGCCTGAGGGGATGCAATGTCCCTGGTGTCACTCTGTTCACCTGGGAAGGAAGGCAGCCAGGACAATCAATGCTGATGCAGGATAAAGGAATGGAGGCAACAGGTTCACAGGAGGGGCTCTGAGGTCACCCTTAACATCCTAAATACTGTGCTGAGGCCACCAAGGGAGTACCGCACCAGAGCTCAGCTGATGAGACAGCTTGGCACTGCACAGTATGCCCAACATCAAGAGTAGGGAGATGTCATGAGGAAGAGGGGGACAAACGCATACTGCATGTGGCAGGTATGAGACACTATATGTAGGACCAAACTTTGCTTCACAGTGTTGGGCTGGTGCAATACCCACCTGTGAGTTCCTGCTCCTACTTTTGATATCCACAGAACAGCTCTTCCTTTAAACCTCTTATTGCTACCATCTCTTTGAGCTTGAATGATAAACTCAAACAACGTTTTTATGCTTGTTTTTATATACATGGGAGATGCAACCTAAAAGAAAAAATGGGGTTTTCTGTCCTCTGGGCCAGCTATGGACAGTCATGTAATAATGAGGAAGGCAATAAATGTCAGTTTGTCTTAGAAGACACTTGGCAGGGATTTAGGTTCACCATCTGCAAACAGTATGATCTCCAGTGCTATAATCAGCCTGAAGGAGGAATGGGTTCCTAGGACCTTTGGCATTTCAAGTGAAGTAAAGTTATACAATTAAACTTCAGTTAGGAAATATCCATAACTTACCAACAGGGGAGAGCAGTTAAGAGCATTACCGGCTGTCAGCACCTGGGAAACTAAATTGAATGGCCAGAGCACTGAGATATGAAAACTGGAGGAAAAATCACATGTGCCTACTTTCTTTACGGCTGTAATGTCATAGGTCATACGTTGTGCTAACCTGTAAGAAATAATAGGAACTTGGCGATAATATATAGCTCCAAATGTGAACTGGGGCATGGCATAGAAGAAGTTAAGCAAGGACAAACAGATTACTAGCACTCTGAAGTATAAAATCACTGTTTCAGAGACTGCTCTCTCTTCTCCTAGCAGCTTCATAAACTAAACCAGCTGTTGTAAATAATGCTGTTAGATTTTTAATGACACCCCTTTCCTTGGCTGTAAAAAGAAATACAATTTCTTTAAACTAAAACTACTCTCCCATGTAAATTTGGGTGTATATTTTTCAAAAAAAAAACTGAATTAGCAACATATGTAATGACAGCCTTTCAGGGATGTGTGAAGCTTATACAGAGATTCCTGAAAAAATTGCTATTACTCTTACAAATTTATATTTTCCTTCCTGAATATCAAATTATTCTGGCAATGAAATGCAAAACAGAAAATACAGAAGCAACAACTGGAATGGTTTGGATGGACTTCATGTATGAAGAACTGTGGTCTCTGATACAGAAAAGGAGATACCTTAGTCCAGGTTCATTAAATGAAGACAAGCAGTAGCAGTAGGGATGGGTTCAGCCTGTATTGAAGGAGGAAGAGGAGGAATGCATTGAAACATCTCCTGACTGACAGACTGAGGAGCCATAATCACCTCCCACCCCTCCATGCAATCGAGCTACTTATGTTCCCCAACAGCAGCAGATATGGGACACCTGCTATCACGTGTATAGTGGGGATGTATCATCACTGTGTGGCATCAGCAGTCTGATTTGGAGGGTTGGTGCAGGACACTGAGGTTTGGTATCACCCAGTGAGAGGGGCTGGGAAAATACAGGAGTGAGTTTGGGGAAGGATGGTGGTAGCAGAGAAGAGACTGGTGGGAGCTGGGGTCAAGCCTAGTGTGGTGTAAATTAAGAGCCCAGCTAAAAGCAGGAAATGTTCACACTTTTCAGAAAGCTTTATGAACAGTGCTAATGAAATAGCAACCCCGCCAAACACTTTTGTTCCTATTCACTTTTCTAAGTCATCCATTTGAACAGCAGCTCCTGTCTCAGAGTGTTCCTGCAGAGCAATGGGCTCATGCTCGTGGCGCAAGAGGAGCACAGTGACACTCTCACAGTGTCACTTGCCAGCAGCAAGTACCAGCCTGTTTAATGAGGCCCTTCATCACTCCCTGCCCTGCTGACTGCACACTGTGGGTGGCACTGGCATGGATGCCTTTCACCAAAATACCTGCTTCATATCAGGGAGGTACACCCATTTGTAACTCCATTTGCCTGGCTCTGTGGATGCCTCCGGCAACACGCCATGTTGAGGAGGAGGAAATGACAATGGCTGCAATGGATCCTTCAAGGGCATTCTGACTCACCCCCATACAGAAGTTGCAAAAAGCACCCAGAAGTCTCTCTCAATGATTTGCAGCAGATGGGGAAATGCAGGCGATAGGCGTTATACCTCTCCAGCCTGCCATAACTTTGAAATGCCATGGCCTCCCACAACATGGCTAAAACAAATACAGCAATTAAAAACCTCTGCTTAATGAGTCTGGTTCTGAAAACAGACAAGTGCATGGCAGAGCAGTGGCAATGCTGAGCATTGCCTGGTAATCCATTTTCCACAAGCTACGTAATGGTCATATCCATAAAAAAGTAGCAGAGGAAAGGGAGGGAAGCACAGGAAATCCATTACTGCCATAAAGGGAAGGAAACAGAACAGGAGCCTGTACCCAAATTTGGGTCCTCCTGGATTCCTGACCTTCTGCCAGGGTAAGATATTAGAAACCAATACCAGGGGTGGAGTGGCGGTAACCACATCAGTGACTCATTCCCTTGTGAAAAGCAGAGCCACCCAGACAACTGGCACGGCGCCTTGCTGTGTGCATGGCCTCAGAGAGCTTGCCCTGTCACGTAAGCAGCTGGCACACTTCCTGCAATGAACAAAAAATGCAGATAATTTAACCTGGCTACCTGAGCATTATCCCTATTGCTGTCCCATAGAAATGGAAACAAAGTCATCCTGATGAGACTTCTGATCTCACAGAAACATGCAGAACCATCTGAAATATCTAGGAAGCGAAAGTCCGGATGGGAAGAAATTAGGAATCTTTTCTGTGGTAAAAATCACAGCTGACCTTATTATTTGGTGTTCAAGCAAAAGGAGAGAGAATTCTGAGACAGGGCAACACTCAGGCTTTCTCCCTCCCCCTGCCTATCCTGCTGTCAGCCATACCCGATTCTGGTCATGTGCTGTGTTCTCACAGTTTCCACACAATCCTACCCTTGTGCTCCCATCTCAGGGACGAGGAAGCTGTTTATCACAGCATTCCATTTGTCACATTAATTTCAGACGATGATAATACCCAGTTGCAAGTAGCACATTTTGCATCATCAAATGTTGCAGCCGTTCTTCTCCAGATGGGGAAATGAAGGCTGGGGGGGGGATAAAAAGACTTTTCTTTGGCCACCTAGCAAGTAAGTGAGCTCCCAAGTTCCAGCAGAGAATTAAACATCACTTCCTAGTATTGCTTTTAGAATTAGCTTGCCATATGTCTCTCTGCAGTCCATACATGAGAATTGTGCCTAAGAGCTCCACCCAAAACTATATTCTTTTTGCAGGCAAGGTGGGGGGTGAGGGTAGTTCATGCCTAGGTACTGTAGTTGATCACTCAAAAACTTGTGTGTTTTCAGCATTTGGCTAATCAAATTACAGCAAAGTGCACATAGTGCCATATCAAATCTGTCTGTTGGTAAAACTTGACAAATTTTTGGTGTCAGCAATAGAGAAGTCTATGCACCACCATCTTCCCCAAAATTGGAATTTTGCAGCCTACTTGGTGCAACCTATCTTCCTGCGCCTCACATTTGTCAAGGAAAAATGTTACCTGTAATTACAGCTCTGAACACCAGTGGGGAAAGTCTTTGGTGTGATAGGCTATATCTTTCCTGCACATCTCTTCATCCTTCTCTGTTCCTCCATCCACTATTGCTAGCCACAGGCAATGTCCTAGAGATGCATCTTGACATTGAGTGTTATAGGTACTGCTACTAGAGACAGAGTGCCATCAGAGTTCAAGGCTGGCTTGCTATGTGATTTGTTTGCTTCTTGAATCTTCTTAAAGCCACAACTAGGAATGGTAATAGCTTTCCCAGCTGCCTTTCTGTGACGGGGGAAGACCCAGTGTGACTGAAAGCCCGGTATGACTGTACTTCACTCCCAAGTAAAATTAAAAAACCTTCCTGAAAGTAGATGGAAATTTTGGATTTGAAACTGCATAGCTTCCAAGAAGAGCTGTTGTTTAATTTTGGTGGCACCCAGTAGTTCAGTGTCTCCTTCGTCTAACCCATGCCAGAATGGGGCAGTTCAAGAGGGATGCTTACTCTGGAGATTAGTCCTTCCCTTTTTACTTACTTGCTTGTAAAAATATCAGTATTTCTGGGTTTTTTCCTTCCTTCCAACCTTGTTCCAGGCTCATGGGAATACAGACCATCCTTGCCACCCCATAGCATCACTTCTATTCCCTCAAGCCCCACAAGTGCTCACAAGCCCCAAGTGGCACATTTAGCCTGCACTTCACAGCTCATGAACTTGCACTGAATATTGACATGCTTTAAGAGTCCAGCATCAGATGCTATAGTCTGCTGCAATATTATTATTACTGTGGATAGGACAATTATTAGTATTTAACTATGAGTTTATTTTCTCAGTTCTTCTTAGCAAACAAACAAGAGCGTGATCTATGGAAGTTTCCATTTCAGTGTCTCTGCATCTCTGCTGCAGAATGCCATCATCCACACCTCTGATCCCTGTGAGTCCTGTTAGCGCATCTTGTTGGCAGCAGAAGTATTCTTCCACTGCAGGTTTGATCCAAAACAGCATATTCCACCATCTGCAGCTACCTGCTGGTGTCCAAGATGCAGTGAGGTGGTTGCTTTCTTTGTCCAATAGCATTCGGCAATATTTATCTTTGGCACCATGCACTGAGGCTATTTTTGTTTCTGCCAAGTTGGGTTAACATGTCTTTCATTACAGGCACTTGGTAATGAGCAGTTTGTCATACTTCGATGAGGTCGCTCAGGCTTGTGTGAATGAAGCATTTGTCAGTGTGGAGGTTGGCCCCCAGGTCAGCACCCACCTGGGGCTGCAGAAACTGCAGCACTGGCATGTCTCTCTCCCATGCACTTTAGCGGCTGCTGCTTCTCCTTCGCCCTTGGTGCAGTGGTTACACAGGTGCTATCCTGGCTGAATCATTGTCTCTGTTTCAAGGTGAAATATGCCTGGAAGACATCCCAGTCCTTTGAAAATATCTCGATAACCTGACAGCAGTGCTAGCTGCAGAAGCAGCACAGAGCAATGCCTGCTCTGTCTCTTCATGGGCCAGCTTTTCTGTTTTGCCTGCATGGATCTCACCATAGCTATTGCATTTTACCTCATGTGCAGATTATTTGTTATTAATGATTTTTTTTCCTACTTTTTGTCTTACTCTGGAGATTATTCCTTCCCTTTTTGCTTATTTGCTTGCAAAAATACCAGTACTTCTGTTATTTTTCCTTCTTTCTACCTCCAAAATACAAGCCAGAGAAGCACTCCATCTACTCTATGGCTGTGAATTGGTGTACACTTGCCTTCTACATAGCCACCTCTCTCCCAACACCAGTACGAGCTCCTCAAGCACCTTCACATAAGTTACTGCTTCTTTCAACCATACCATGAATTCCTTTTTTTAATATATGATCTGTTAACAAAAGAATCAGCCAGTTTATTTGGACGCAGTATTTTCATCTATGCATGCCTTAGATTCAGTTACACTCTTTGAGGAGATTTTTAACTTATGTTTGATTTAACAAAGAGGAAAGGTTACAACCTGCTGTGATTTGTTTCTAGATCTTATATGAGTCCTCCTGATGTGCCTGAAAGTGACTGCTACTAGGGTGGTTGCTACTAGTTTTATTTCTCTCCCTTTTCACCGCATTTCCCCACCATGACCCAAAAAGAATAAATTTGTCTCTTTTCATATCTTCCTTCCCAAATATCGGAATCTTGGATTATGTTCTTTCTTCCTCCTTCTTATCCCTTTTTTTCTGTAAATAAGCATGATCACAGGCTTCACTTCTGATTACACGGGTAGAGGAAGCAGATCACCCCTGAAAGCACGTTCTCCATGAAAAGGAGATGAAAAGGCCTAATGCACAAAAATGACCTGGAAAAAAGAAAATGGAAGGACCGCGGATTGCTGCCAGCAGCTCTGCTGAGGACCCAGCCTACTTGCCAGCAATTGAAAAGCTGCTTGCAATTGTAGGTGACTAAACCTGGGGCACTGCTTCAACTTCTGCCAAAATCAACAGTAGGCCAGAAGATGGCACATAGCGACTGTTGGACTTATCTTCCAACCCTTCTGACTGGCCGATTCCCAATCCTGTGCCTCAGTTTCCTGTTTCTGGAATGAGAAGAGCTGCTAAATTTTATTACAAAGAATGGAACACCCTTTATGCATGCCAGGAAATTAGTAAACACAACAGTGGGAAGGGATCACTAGAACAGATCGTAATGATGAAAGAGCTAAACTAAATGTCTCTTCCTTCACATGTCTCATGCATAGCCAAGGCTGGAGGCCAGCAGAAACCAAGGTAAAAATCCCCTTCCCACAAAAAGTACAAAGCACTCGAACCATTTGCATCTTAACAATAAGTGCAACCAAATGATAGAGAAACAGGTCCAGTTCCTGTACTGTAACATTTGCTTCCTCCCTTTCCTTACAGGAGAGTATAAAGCTCTAGTAGAGGAGTAGTCTACAGCGATGACTCAGACATGGAACCCCAGAGCCTTGCCTGGACTTGCAACTGCCTCCCCTTTCTTGCTGGTCACCACATCCTTTATTGGACCTAGTCTTAAGTACATGTAGATCCCTATTTATCAAGCTACTTAAGAACAGCTGTGTTTAAGCCCACTTTGATGAACTAATGCACAGGGCATTAAAAACTGTAATTATATAGAAAAGTACATAAACTGAAATATATTTAGCAGTCTAAGCAGATTTTACTGTGCAACATGAACTTATGGCTCTGAAGAGAGATATTTGTTTCTATCTCCAGCTGTTTGAAAACTAACCTTGTTTACTGTATTCAAAATTGTTCCTCCACTCCCATGCCTGTACATGAGGAGCAGTGGGAGCACAGGGCACCCTGCTGCATTCACAGTTAACACAAGAGCACGTGTGACCTTGGCCTTAGCACACACATGACCAAATGTTGCTCCAAATGTGGCTATGCTGGCTTCGCTACACACAGGTATGGGGTTTTGGTCAGATCCAGTGAGAACAAATCATGGACCAAAGCTTTTCTTCAAGGCACTGTACAAACACTGAAAAGAAAGAGTACCTTGAGCCTAAAGGATAAATAGGAGACGTAAACCAAGAATGCTAAAGAGGATTCAATAATGTTAATGTTCCTTAGATATTTCCACATGCTGTTTTATAAATTAAGGCTTTTAACCAGCGTTGAATCAAACCAGATAGCTAGAGAAGGTGAACCATAGAATAGGCAAGGGGTAGTAAGAAGAATGCGTATTTTGTCTTCCAGAGTGGAGATTCTTCTGTTTACCTCAAAACAAAATCAAATGGGTTTAATCACAGAATATAAACAAAAGGCTGAAAAGCAGTTCTAGACTGCTCAGAAAGAGGGTAATCATTTATGTACACCCCATTACTGTGTTTCTAATAAAGTAGCTTTATTTAAGTTGATAAAAGACAGGCAGTGCCCCAAGGCATGGTACCTCTGCAACTCAGTCCATGCTCAGGTTCAAACTTACAGGTGCAATGAGCCTCTTGCTTCTATGTAGTGAATGAAGTCTGGACAGCAATTAGCCATCACAGGCTCCCTGCTATTGCATTTTCTTGACATTTTGAAACATTCAATATTTGGACTAATTTATTTCTATTAAGTCTATAAGACTATACTATTTACTTCTTTCATTCACTAGGTATCTCACTCCAGCTGTTACATTCAGTCATTAACCTTTTCAGTAAATTAGTTTTAAAATAATTTCCTTACAGTACTTTGGATTGGTTTTCTGGAACTGGTTCCTTGAACTGTGCTAGATCTCAGCTCAAGTCAGGGGTCAGCATAGTCAACCAGTGCTGCTTCCAGAAAAATTAATTTGCAGTATTTTGTGGGCAGGACAGAATGGAAGAGCAAAGATGAAATGCAGACATTCACAATGATATACACATTCTTGAGTACCAAGATTCTGGGAATACCTATCACAATATTTCTTCTTATGAATGCTTTGAAAATTAAAATCTTCTTTATACATTCTTTTTCTCCCACTCTCAGAAAATGTTACTAACACTGATACTTTCCTTAAAAGGTTTATATCTGACTGCACATTTCCAGGACAAAGCCTTTGGCTCCAGTTGCCCAGGCACATGTGCATTGGTCACAAGCAACGCAGCAGGATTCCTCACATGTAGAAAATTATATTTAGCTTTTTATTTATGCTGTTTTTCTCAGGTTTCAATTATTTTAGGACAGATGGACTTACAACCCTGATGTTTGGGTGATGAGAAACTATTTCCTCCCAACAAAAGAAATGCTACTTATGGACATTCTGCCTCCATCTTCTTGTCAGAGTATTATCTATGCTTTCTCAGACATGTGAGTTTTACATAATAGAGATTGACTTAATAGAAAAGACGATGTTCTTTCATTAAGTGGTATAGAGCATGGATAAAGAAAACATACTTACAGAAAGAGAGAAAATAATATGTCGCTACTATTGTCGTCTGTGAAAATTATTACCTTTACCCCTTGTCCAGTTTTGGATTTAGTTTCTAATCTCTTTAACAGGCTTTCCCAAATCCTGAGTAGTTTAAACTATTATTTAATATATTCTTTGCTAGAAAGATTTTCTGCCTGTGTCTGTGTCTCTCTATGTGTACATTATAATATGTATGCACATACGCATAATATTATTATTCCCTCAGTAGCAATTAAGTAGTATAATCCACCTCAAAGATATTTACAACAATTTAAACTACCCTGAATCAAGGAGTTTAGAGGATTAGAGATGAGATTTAAGCAGTTACTGAGAGGATAAATTTTACAGCTCCTGTGCATTGCAGCACTGTTTGACTTTAAGGCCAGAGAATGGAGGGGTTGGAAGCGATTGAAGCACAGAAGGAAATGAATCAAAATTTGAATATGAATCAAAGCCCAGAATAGTTTGTTTGTTGAGACCTTTTAACTTCCATGATTAAAAAGAATAGACAGCTGGCTCTTTGAGCAAGTTTGTCCAAATTCCTTGCAATCCCCCTCCCTTGGTAATCTGTGGACGGGCAGTGAGTGTGTGCACTCCCATACTGTCTCCAGCACCCTGCATGTCTGTGGTGTGAGCAGGCAGAGTAGTTCTGGCTTAAACTGAAAGCTCTGCTATCTTCGGTAACACAGGGCATGCTCTGGGACTGTGGGCATAAACTAGCACTGAAAATTCAAGCCACTCTGGATTTATGAAAGGAAAAGGGCGTCCAAAGATAAAAAATTGGCTATGCTAAAGAAGGATTGACATCACACAGCATTGTTTTTTGTTTCACCCAATGTCTGTGTAGCAAATGGGCACATCAGAATTGCTTCGTGTTTATGGGCACTTCCTGATGTTTATTTATATCAACACATTTATGCTTTTCACTCTTAGAATCCTCAGCTGAAACAATGTTTGTCTGAAAGTGTCTTTGAAGAAAAACTCACACAATGTACTTATCTCTTGCACAATCCCTGGGGCCCCTTTCCTCCAGTCTACCTTGTCAATGGAGCAAGAGTAAACTCTCTCTGAAACTGCCCCTCTTCTGTGTATAACACCTGGGACATTTCCTATTTTCCTCTATCTCTGCCAGTGAGAGGCTACCACTAAAAAGTGAAAAATAGAGAAAAATTATTGTTGCCGCCTGTGAACTAACAGTGTACTTCCCATATAATTTCACAATAAATTCCTCCTATTGTACCCAGAGGGCTTTTCTTTTTTCCAAATTTATTTATACATTAATAGCATCTTATGTCAGAGCAGGAAGGGGGCCTAACTGTGGGAGCGGACTTTCCAAGCCAGCAGTTTCCCAAGTATGACTTTGCCCAGCAGCCCAAGGGCAGCCTTGCCAGCAGTACATGGAGCAGCCCCCAGAAGCTGTGGTGCTGCTCCCTTCCTTCCCCATGAAAGCCTCTGGCAAATTTGGAAGCAGCAAAAACATTGACCCTCTGGTGGTCAATTTTGCTTTGCTAATGAGAGCATGAGGCAACTTCTTTCTCAATGTACATTTTCTTCCTTTCCTAAGAAAACTCTTCTAAGATATCTGTGTTTGCTGCTTACTAGAAAGAAGGAATAAATAGCAAAATCTGTGTGGAAAACATGAGGTTGGAGAGCATAAGGAAGCCCTGTAGCATGAGTGTCCGGTCATGTATTTATATCAACTTCACTTCCTGGAGATCCACACTTGGTTATGGATGGCACAGGCTCTCTATGGTCTCCAAATGCTGAAAGAAAATTCTCATTTGAAAGAAGATTTCTCCTTGTGACTGTGACTATTTTGCTTAATAAAGAGATTCATTAAGGGGAATGACCGCTTGCAAAGCTTGTAAAAGTTCTAACTGTGCTTATGGTGGGTTTTTCCCTTAAAAAATATAAATTATTGCAAACTACCTGTAAGTGCCTGTAGCAGTGCCGTGGAAGAGTGAATTGCCACGTTCACATGCCAGAAGGACAAATAATCTTTTGGATATGGGAGTGGATTTCATGACTAAAGTGCTCAGATGGTTATTGCATTTACTGGGGAGTGGGAACAGAAATTACAAAAATTGTGATAAATAGCTTGCTGTAGCCCATCTACGAACTTCACCTGTTGACATGGTTTAGTGGGCAGATGCTAATACCACCCTCGGGAGGAAGAAGGAAACCAGTGCTGGGACAGGAAGAGGTTAGGCAAGATTTAAGTGAGTGTACAGGAAGCAATAAAGGTTGTGGAGATTTAGCTTGAGTCTGGTGAGTGTTTGATTGAATCCTTGGTTAGGGAACAAACTTGACAACATTATCTGTTTTTGCTGTAGGAACAACTGTTCACTTGTCTAAATCCTGTCCTCAGCACTGATATATATCAGCCTTCAGTTTACTCTCACTTCCATTCGAATCACAGTATGAATCAAGCACATCCCCCCTGCTCCTATGCAGATGGTATGCAGGGAAGACTATGCAATTTGTTTTAATGATATTTTATTTTATTTTATTTTATTTTATTTTATTTTATTTTATTTTATTTTATTTTATTTTATTTTATTTTAATTAGCTCTGATGTGTTCTTTCATTTCTTGCCTAGGTTAAGTTTAACATAGGTGGTGTCTTCCAGGGAAGGGCAGGTGATTTAGGTGAAACCTCAAAGCTGCCTGAACATGCTGTGCTCCTCGCTGCCAGGCTGAACCTGTGTTTTGCAAGCCCAAGTCTGGCAGGCAGAAATGCCAACAGGACCGTCCCCGGGAAGGGCTCTGGGAGCTCAGCCCCTGCCGCCAGCGGGGGAGCCCGGCCAGCCGCCTCTCAGCAGCCCAAGCCAGCATCAGGTGCCAGAGCGGATCAGATCACAGGTCCAGCTCGCCTGAAATCCTACCTCTCTTGCTCGCCAGGAACACATGCAGAAGAACCCCCCCTGCAAAGGACAAATGCCCATCCAAAAATGTGTTCAGCAGTCCAGTTTCACTGCAAGAGGGAAGGACTCTTTATCACAAGCCCTGAAGCAGAGATCTGAGTTATTAAGATAATATTACATTAAAATATGAGTTAATAGATTAACTTTTACCCTGGATAGTTTAACTGCAGATGTAGGCAGTATTGATTGCAATGTCTTACATCTGTTAATCCTGCTGAGCTTTTTACCTCAGTATTTTCTCAAGGCCGTGGCAGAGACACTGTGTTAAAAAAGCATTTGCTGTTTCAGATTTAAACCTGTTGCTTTTATTTCTGAATCTCTGTCTGATATTTATTACAAAAGAGGGTACACAGCAGTGACCACACGACCTCTTGGTACCATCTGTTTTATTATATACTACAGTGACAACTCTTACTCGCCACCTTCCACTACTCAATTGTCCATATCTTCATCTCAAAGTGTTTCCATACCTCTTCATCACAGGTTTTGTTGCTCTTCTCTGGACGTAAAAATATGTCAGCCATATAATCTTTTATGAGGTGAAGCTACCCTTACCTTAAACAGCGTTCTAGCTGAGAACATGCCATTGATCTTTCCATAAAAAGGCATTGTAATTCTCACAGTGCTATCCTTTATCCCTCCCTTAATAGGAGGATAACCTGATTCTGGGAACCTATTCCCAGGGAGCAGCTAGGTGGAAAGGGGTTCAGGTTCTCGGAGTTTTGACCAGAACATTTTTATGATGTGGCAGAGCCCAAAGCTGCATCTCTCAGTGAGGTCACCTTTGCTATGCACACACGTAAGGTTCTGACCCACTATCTGCACCCTGCTTGATGCGAATTTCAGTTGCCATGCATGGCATTTGCTTGCCTGCCCAAAATAAAATGCTGAGCATCATTGTTGGCTGGCCATTGTCCCTTGTGCTGTGTAGGTGGCCACAGTGCAGGAACAAGCAATAGCAGCAGTTCCAGGGGGTCAGGGGCAAAGGTGGAGGTTATGACCTCTTGTGTATCATTAGGCAATTAGCTGGGGCCCTCTCTAACCTCTCAAAACACAGGGCCCTGGGCAAACTGTCCTCCCCTCGCAAACCATGCTTGACTGTCCTCTATCTGTAGACACACTGAAAGTGTTTTGACACCCTTTCAGATATTCTTCTGTTCTGCATATGAACATTATTAGATGCATTTCTATCTTGCAAACTTGCAAGACTTTGAGTTACTGGAAGAAGACTTCATTCCAAGAATTGCATAGATCAGGAGGAAACTGGCATTTTCAGAGCCACCACAGAAACTGTGTATTTACAGGCTGTGTATTTACAGGTTTTCTCCAAGGTACTGTCCCATCTTAGGATCCTGCTATCTGTATCTAAAATGAAATGTTTTTACCCAAAGGGGCTTAGAAAACAGTGGCCAGAACCATGTGTGAAATGAGAAGATATAGAAGGGAAAGATTCAAGGATTTAGACATAATTGAACCTAGCCAACTCAGCTAAGCAGACCCCATTGAGATAATTCCTGAATCCCTTGAAAATCTACTCAGATTTGGTCATAATAAAACAGGCAAATCTCAAATGCCTTTTCCTAATTTTATTTCTCTTCATATTTGCAAACTCAGACCAAGAACCTATGTGCCCAGGTATGCCTGGTACGTTTCTGACTGCACATTTAAAAGGTTAGAGGTCTGATTATGCTATTTCTGAGACAGTGGGACTTTCCTCTAGTAGAATTGAGACCAAAATCCTTTGCAAGAGACAAAGGAAAGGGAGGATAAAAGCAAAGAAGAAGGAAGGATAGAGGAGTCCATCTGACAGAAGACCAGAAATCAGAGCACCAGATGTATGCCCCATGTATAACATTTTATTAGATTACCCTTTAAGCAATGGTGCAATTTTCTGTATAAGACGGCACAGGCCTTTTCCTCTCAAGGCTATGGCAAGAGACTGAAAAGATGGTCCTGTTGTTAAGGTAGTGACACAGAATTCAGGAGATCTGGCTCCCATTCCTGGCTCTGACACAAACCTTGTGTAAATCACTTAATCTCTCTGTGCCTCTGTTTCCCATCTGTGAAACAGAGATAACACATCCTTTTTCTCACTCCAGTCTGTCTTGTCTATTTAGATTATCTGCTTTCCTGGACAGGGAAAGCTTCTTACTGCATGGGTTTGGGTTTTCAGTTTGTTTGTCCTCAGTGCTTTTTTTGCTGGATCCTTTAAGATGAGAGGGAACCACAGTGATCATCTGGACATGACCCCTTATACAAGACAAGTCCTGTGAGTTCCCAGAATTAATTCCTTTTTCAGCAGCTAAGATTGACAAAAGAATAGACATTAGGAAATATATTATATATATATATATATATGAACACACATACATATATATTTCTCCTCCTATATGTAATGTTAAAAAATGGAAAAATCCCCAAATCCAATGTAGTTTTTGATATACAACTATAAGTAAACTTCACCAATAAAAGCTGGTGTTTTACTCCTTGCTCAGTTTTCCCACTAATAGTACAACACTTCCACCATTGGCTGTTACCCTTGCTGAACTTGGGAGCTCTCTCTGATCAACATGTATGTACTTACAGTGGGACTTATTTTCCCAGCTTTTACTAAGGATGCAATCTAACCTATCTGTCCAGTGATGGAAGCACCTGAATACAGTAATTAATCCCAAAAATCTTGGATACCTGTCTTCATGATGAGAGCACAGTTGTGATCATAACTTGACTTTGGACATGATTGTTGCTCCTCTTAACATGTATTCTGCCCCTCCTTTCTCCATCATCACCACACTGCAATAACTGGTGAGATCCAGTGAGATAAGTAGATTTGAAACATTTTGAGAAAAGAATTCTACTTTGAGTTTTTCTAACCTGGACAAGCTCTAACCACTGAGTAATTGAATAAAAGACCTTTTCCTGTGATCATATGCTTTTGCATTTTGTACACAGACTGATCCTTGAAATGTGCCACAAGCACACTCCTTGGATCAAGCTCTGTACAGGAAACAGGCAGACAAATGTATAGTTATGACATTGATACTGAACCGCTCAACCCTGTGAGGATTGAGGTGTCTTCTGGGAGTGCACAAAAGCAGAACCTCAGTTGCCTTGGAAACTTCTCCAGCTGAAAACCAAGGAGATTAAGGCATTTCTGGGCAGCCACCAAGCTGAGTTTTCAGGATTGCCATTTTACATTCAGATGCCTGAACTCCTCCTAACTTCTCTCTTAAAACAGTGTTTGCAGAGCTAGCCTTTATTTGAATAATCAAAATGTCAAGCTGCACAAACATCTTACAGAAGGATAAATCTATTGCATCAAAACTGCGCATTAAATCACCCCATTTGAAATCTGATTGTAAATGATATCAAGTCAGTTTGACCAGAACCATCCTGATTGTCTTTAATTATATCACCTTCTTTTAATTCCTTATTACTCAAGCACCCTATCAGCCATTCCATTATTTCGCTTGGGATCGAAGGCAAGTTGACAGGCCTATAATTACTTGGGTCACTGCATTTACCTTTTTTAAATATTGGTACAACATTAGCTTTCTTGTAGTCCTCTGGAACATCCCCAATATTCCATGACTTGTTAAAAATCAAAATTAATGGTCTGTAGTGCTCCTTGACTATCGATCAGAAAATCTTGGATGTAATTTATACAGACCTGCTAATTTTAATGTATCTAACTTTAATATCTACTGTTTAACACATTCCTTTAGTTACTGCTAGAATGAAAACCATTTCATCATCATTCTGTCCTGAATCATCTGGCTTTTCCCCAAATACTGAACAAAAGTATTGATTGAACACTTCTGTCCTTTCTGAATTATAATTGAGAATTCTACTAGCTAATAAATAGATTAATACCATATCTAGGATAGGGTTTATACCTGAAATCCTGTAAAATTTCCTTTTGTTCTGTTTAAGTATTTCTACTTGTAGTGTCTTCTTTCCTGCTGAATCTTCTACCCTTTTTGCCTTCAATTTCTGGTCCTTGCTATATGCTCCCTTTCTCATTTTCCTGTTTACACATTTATTCTCCTGGTTCAGTGACTCATAGCAGTTCTCTGTTGTTTGAAATTGACCCTTTGGAAGGCAACATATATATGTTTGTGTCTATTAAACGGAAAGTAGGATTAAGGACCCGTCTTTGCCTTTATTCATGAAAAACCTTTTGAAACTTGGCTTCATACACAAGTCCATTGTACCCAAGTGTGCATTTCCCTGTATTCTTGGAATTAACCATCATTTTGTTAAGTGAATCAATCAGTATTTAGCCAAATCTTCAGCTGATGAATGCTGTTGAAGAATTTTCAGAAATTACAGGAAGAAATGAAGTAAAACTGGGCTCTTCCTCAAACTTCAAGCACGCACTGCTGACACACATAATAATGTCTTGGAACCAACAGCAGCAGATCATCTTTCCATTTCCACTGAGGAGACTCACACCCTCCTGTTGCACAATTTCAGGATTCTTCTACCAAGTGAGCAATGAACTTACAACAACTTCCTACAACATGGTGCCTGTGCCATGCAGACGAGCAGCTTTGATCTGATGCAATAATAAGCAGTGATGCTTGCATAGACATAGCCTTATTTTTAAACACTTCACAAGGAAAGATAGATGGCATTCGTTTGTTTAATCCTGTATTTGAGAAAAAATGAGCATTACAATTAGTTGTGAGCCGGAAGAAAAAGGGGGCTTTCTAGGGTAAATTAACAAATTCTGTGTTGGGCTTTGGGTAGATCCCTTAATGTCATTATCATGTAAGTACTTTAATAACCTTTACTTATAGTGTATATGAACCAGATGCTAAGATGGAATCAAACCATATTGCCCCCTTCAAGTCAACATTGCCTCACTCATTCACATCACTGAGACGCAGCACTAACTATTTTCATTAAATAAGACTGATTCTTTGCATAATCGACTCACTGAATGACTATGAAAGAAACCAGCACTTTGCCCTGCTAGTGCCTATAGTGATGGTGAAGGCTGTCATTTCTTTCTCATCATTAAAGCTACAAAAGCTGATGTAGAATACATCCCACTAGCAAGAGGGGTGACAGCTGAAGATCACAAGGTTCTAACAACTGCAAAATGGATGTAAAAGTGAAAATGAAATAGCGCTAATTCAGAGGAGTTCTAAGTAAAAGGGAAAGCTCCACCCTTAGCCTATCCAGACATATGAAGAAAGTACAGGGATTTCCAAAGTGGGACTGATCTCACCACCTTCCACACTGCAATAGCAAGACCCAGAGCAAGATAATTGTGGAGATGAAAATGATCACTGTGTAAGTAGCTGCAGCTAATAAATCAAAGCAAGACAGCATCATTTAAAATAAAATATCAAAAATAATTTACACGTCTAGAGTACAATTACAAACAATGACTAAGCTGCAGAAACTATCCAGAGGCTCACAACTATACAAACAAAACCTCAACCCCACTGAACTTAAAGGGAGTGTTCATCCATGCCCTTATACAAAAGGCAAAACGAACTTCTACTGACGATACTTTGTTCTTTAAAACGACAAACACATGCACTGACTTTCCAGAGAGGTGTTAGGGCACGCCCACTTGTTTCAAGATGGAAAATTGGGGCCTTATCAGAAAACTCTTCTAGACAGAGAGATTTCTTCCTTAACCACTTTGAAAGATGCCAGCACGTTGAAGTTGCAGTAACTTCTGAAAATGAATGAAGAATATGTCAAAGCACAGATTAAGCAAATAAATACTAGTAATCACAGCTTCCTAATGCATAAGAAACCTCTTTTACAAGCAAGTGCTGGAAAGAAAGGGTTGGTAGCTTCCTTGATTTTAGAGCTGAGGGACCTACAAGTGCTGACAGTTGTACATCTGCTCTGCTTGCCTTCTGATGGACAGGAATCAACTCCAGTCCAGGAGCTCTGCAGGCACAAGTCCAAGGTAATAATCTCAAAGTGGCACAGCTGTGGTTCTCGATCAGTTCAAGTGTTATGCACTCATGATCAGCAGCAAGACCCTACAGCCAAGGGGACTTCCGAGTAATCTGAGTTCCCAGCTGTGGCAATAACCAAATCATCAAAGGCTGATAAAGTCAATGTTGCTTGGTTGCCTTGGGAACCAGACAAATGCCCAGACCTGTTCCCTTTACTAACAGAGTAGGGAGATAAATCATCCTTACTTCCCTCTTATGAAGCATTCCCAGAGCTCCTCTCCACAAACTATGTGGGTGTGTCTTGCAGGTTTTAGAGAGATGACAATTTCAACGTGTGCCTTATGTAATCAGAACTTTGGTTACAAACTTGCAATAAGCCACACTAAGGGGCAGGATATCATCGTTTGAAAGGTTTAGCACCACAATAACGCAGCTGCTCCAGGGCTGGCCCACATGCAGCCACCTTGGTGTGTGGGTGAAGGAGACGTAATTAGCTGCACCTATCAGGGTAGACGAAGCTGAATGACTCCAAAGCAGTCGCCAGATTAGAGCCACACATACCTGTCTCACAGACATATCCTTTAACCACCAGCCAGTACAATTTAAGAATACATTTTCAGCTGTATTCTTAAAATGGTGGGGGGGAGAAAGAAAAGAGTCTCTTTTAGAAGTGTCAGTGTTCAGCTGAAGGACCCTACTAAGGCTCAAAAAAACCCCAGGCTTAAACAACTCTAATCCAGTTTGACCAGCAGCATCTGAATAAAGACAGACCAATAATCCATTCTCCAGGTTCAAATATTACCTTGCACTGTCTTGCCCTTATTTCTCATTCATCTGAAAACTACTTTCTATTAAACTACTCAAATCAGATAAACAAGACACATGCATGGAAAGAAAGGGTTCAAAAAATCAGTCCTACAGCTGTTGCAAGCACTTAAACATTTCAACAGTGTTTATAAATGTATGCCAAACTGGAATTATTTCTCTCATAATATTATGATTAGTATAGCAAATAACTTCAATTTCAAAAATAATTGTGTAGCATCACTCATAAAGGAATATTATGCAAAGAATATTTGCGCTAATGTTTTGGTCCAAAGATTTCTCAGTAATGACAGTAGAAATCCAAACACTGACATTAGTCTAATTTCTCTGATGCTGTCTGAAAGATACTGTAACATTCGTCTGTCACAAATCATCATCAAGACACTTTTCAGAAATTACAATAATGTGGCTGGCTCTTTCCTTTTAACATTAAATTCATCACTGATTAGAAGTGTAAGATGTGTAAAACGAGAAGCAATTTTTTAAAATTCCTATTGACACCTAAAATAAGAATATCTTTGTAAGACTTCCGGCAATACCTTAACATATGCAATTAAAGGAAAATAAAAGGGAAAAAAACTTAATTAAATGAAAAGCAAACGCAAAATATTCTCTTGACGTATATATATATATCAATAATTCCAATGGAGAAAAACAAATTCAGATTTAGGAAGGTTGAGAAGAGGAACTTTATTTATATTGACTGGGGGATCTAAGGATGACAAGTAGAATACATACCTCAACACCTCCGATACTAAGAGTCTGCTGCCCACTGCTGAAAAGGCAATCTCCAGCTCACAAGGCTACCCTAGGTATGCTCTGCAGGTGACATTCCTGATGTTTAAGGAAATATCTTCCAAATAGAAAGCGGCAGGTGACAGAAAGTACAAATTATTTGAGCCTTCATCTGAAAATCAACAAAATGCAGACCCAGAAGTTCTGTTGAATTTCTAAATATTTTCTAATCTCACAAATTCCTCATCAGTCTCAAAGGCGAAAGATTACCAACACTAAAGCTGTATGAGAATGATCTAAGTGCTATGCAACAGGGATTCAGCATACTCTCCTTGAGATTGATTTATGGCTGGTCATCTTTGCTTTAATGTCCTAGAAGTCTCTCCTACATAATGTATGTTATCAAGATTGAGTAAATTACAAAAGAAGCATCATGCATAATTCTAATTCTCTTCTCACAACAGGATGTTTATTTCCTGTTTTGAGATAGTAAAAAGGATTTCCAGTTATCATATTACAGCAATTTACAAAAAATGCCTGTAGGCAGGAAGTTCATGAAGAGTGAAACTGGCTCATAACTAGGTTAGCACATGTGAATGGACTCTGAAATGTAAATTTATCTGGTTAAAAAAAGAAAGAAAGAAAGAAAAGAAAAAGAAAAAAAAAGAACATCAGCAGATACACCCAGGTATTAAATGAACTAAAGGTCACAGTGGCAAGATTAGTGCCTAGAACAAGAGGTCCCTGGCTGGGGCTGGAACATCCAGGCACCTATTGTGAAACTAATTACAATAAAGCTAAAACAGTCTTTTAAATAAATAACTCTTTATGTCCTAAGGAATAAAAGAGAAACAACCTCATCTTTCAGTCTCTGACTTTTCATCATTCCCTTTGGGCAGAACTGGATCCTCACTGACCTTCTGCAGATGCCCATGGGCATGCCTGACACTGTCTGAGAGCAGAGTTTGGCTTCTGGTGGACTTCAAGCAATGTTATGTGCTTGCAGATAAAATTCAGACTTGCACGGAGGCTGGAAACTTACAGAAAACATAACCCCCCAGGAGAATGGAGTAGTCTGAAAAGATTGTATACACTCTTCAGAAGATGCAACCTGATGACTTGGCCTTTGAAGGTGAGTGGCATTCAGAGAAATGGCCTTGTGCTTAAATATCGTGTTTCCTTTGGAAGGTTTAATGATGGGTGCTCAAAGCATGACATGACTGCTCTGCACATAGCAGCTGATTCCAAAGAGAGGTGCAACATTCCTAAACTTCAGTGTGTGGAAGACCAGAGCCAACATCACCATCTCTGTAGCCTCTTCCCTCCTTGCCTCCATCCCAGGATCTCACTAGAGGGGAAGCCTGGGCCTTGCTGCCAGCCAGTTACAGGGGTTGCTGCAGTACCAAGTAGGGTATCCCTCAGGACTGCAGTAATGTGTGTGGGTTGTGTAAGCAGCCATCTGCAGTCCTGCCTCCCCTCTTAGCAGTTTCTGCCCTAGACAAGGCAACACTTCCTCACTGACAGCACAGATAAAGAAAATTATCATCAGAAAATGAAATTCCTCAAGCTTCAAATGCATGTGCAAAAGAATCATTAATCAGCTGTGTGATGGAAGGATGGATGCTCTGGTGAACTGTAGCCATACATGTAATTTGAAGGTGCGGTGAAACCTCACAGATACTGTTAATTAGAAGTGCAGCCATTCTCTGAACTCTGGGGTCCTTTTCCATTTAACTTCATGAAATCCACTTGGCATGTGGCTCACTGATCAAGGTACTTGCCATTCTGATGATTACACCAGGCCCTCAGCGTTTCTACAGATGTTCTCCAGGAACACATCTGGGAAACTACAGGGGAGTGTTTAGCAGATATGGACAAATCCTTAAAGATAATTCACTAGAACTGGGGAGGCATCCATCTTTCAATAGGATGAAATTAAATACAGAGCCAATTGTCACTAAAACAATTTCATCTTTTCAGAAGTTCATCCTCAGCTGTTATCAACTGAGAGAATTGCACCATTTTGCAAAGAGGCACCTCAGACCCAGCTGGGTATCTGATTGAAAGATTGCGACATATTAGGTACAAGTCAGAGAATCAGAGATAAATTCCTCTCACTGCAAGTGGTGTAAACCTGGAGTAATACCACTGATGTCAGCTGAGTAGCACAGATTGCCACCATTGTGCTTTAAAAAACTTGATATTTGATCACGTTCTTTTTCATGAATTCACCTTAGAAACCTACCAGGCATAGTCAGTTCTTTTGTCTTTGCTATGCTGCTACTGCTGTAATTAATCTTTTTCCAACCACCCTATTGGCAATTTCCCTAATGCACACATCCTCCCTCCCTCTCTATCTCTCTCCTCCAATTCCTCTCTGCTGTGCACTTCCTCCCTCCCCAGCCTTTTGGGAACGCATCATCTTTTCACTTAGCCTGTGAGCCAGATTGTCTTTAAACTCTTCTTATATAGGCACAGAAGTCTTTTACTCAGATATATCTGTGTCCTGAACATGGGCTTAGTTATTGAAATGGTGATATAAATTAAACCTAGGCTTCACATTAATACTTGTACTAATATAGTCACTTGACAGTGTGGGTGTAAGTAAAATCTTATTAACACACTTCAACTTCTGACCAGAGGGGTAATTGTTATTATTTTAAATAATCTGTAATTTTTTATATCTAAAAAAATCTTACAGAAAATAACTCATTTTGAGTCATGTGAACCATTTGATACTACAAACCATTCATTAATATATTTTTAGCTATCAAATTGAGGCTTATTTCAAAGCAAAATATTTTCAAGTAAGTAAAATCAAGGTGGGTTTTTTTTCTAGAAAATATTGAGATGAAAATTCTGACCAGTATAACAAAATCAACATCTGAAATGTAATTTTAGTTAAGACCAACAGGCAGATTCAATTGAAAAAACATCTTCCAAATACTCTCCTCAACACCTAGGGGGAAAACAGTCCTTCAGTTCTGGGTTGCTTTTACCTTGTGTTGTAGGCGAAGTAAGGTCTGGAGGCTTTTGCCTGGGCTGCTGGATCAGTGAACTCCTGTGAGGGAAGTGAGAGTGGCCAGGCAACCCCTGCTCACCCATGTCAGGTGCTGGAATCTGGGGGACTTGCCTACCACTTGCCTTTGCTCATCAAACCTTTTGCTACTATTAAAATTTGCCTTCCCTGTATAAAAATGGCATGGATGCTTGCATCTGTACAACCCACCCGGTTACACCATCTACTGGTTATGTGATTCTTCACAAAAGTAAAAAGGCAGGAAGTTTAAACTAAAACTTTTAATAAATTCTCATCATAATAACAGTGAATAGAGAGATTAATATGTGTACTACAGCACTTCCCCAAATTGCTTTTTTTCCCTTACAAAGCAACACCCTTGCTGCCTGACACAGCTTCTGTGATGACAGGTGCACTCTGTGATTGCCTCTATTAGGCAACCATCTAAATCCTCCTTTTCTTGGAGGAAGTGGCTCATCCCTTCTTGATCCAAGTGTCATGCCATGCACTGCACACCGTAATAGTACAAATAGCATTAGAGACACCAGGGTGGAAGTGTTCAGGCAGCACATCTGACCCACACAAGTGCACATTCCCTGGACACTGGGATGAGTGCAAACACTTTTACCCAGGTGCTCTTTCGTCCAGGTCCATCTTTGGAAGCCAACACAAAGTATGGTCACTGGGTCACTTGAATAGCATGGAGGCAGACACTCTTGCTATTCGTATTATTGTGAGTAATGTTCTTCATGACCAGATGGGTTAACTCCAGAATATCTTACACCCTGCTTTCTGTAACCAATGGGTACATCCCACATGGATATTGATGGTTGTCCAAAGACTGGATAATGGCCAAGTAGGGTTTTCTTGACTTTCAATTCTCACATGCAGAGGCAGACAATGAACATGTTCCTGCCACTGATGTTCCCAGCACAGTTTAGATCTTTAATTTCTTCAGTGGTAAAAGTGATTTTGGTGGGAAAAGGAGAAATAATAGATCTTATGCTCTTCTCTTAACACACCATTGATGTCTGGCAATGTTTGACAATGATAGTCCAGCCAGCAACAGACTTGGAGTAGTGTAGCATACATTGCAGAGGATGATGGAAACCTGCCTCAGGTTCCTGAGGGTATCAGGTCTGAAGCATCCTAGCACTGAACTCTTTACATAGTTTCTTGGAAGTCCTGTCCCTCCCAGATCCATAGGACAGGCCTTTTTGAGATATTTTGTCCTTGTGCTTCTGTTCTGCTGTCAGTGGTTGGTATATAAGGAGGTGCAACCCTCCTCTGCAACCCTCATGGCTCCAGTCAGAGGTCCCCAAGAGAACTGTATGATCCATTCACTGACATGTGAGATCACCCTCACATGTGAACATCACTAGAGAGCTCTATAAAATGTCACATTCTACCTTTCCATCCCCAGCCTCACACCAGCTTCAGCATCCCCATCTCATACCACCTTGGGTCTGCTAAAGACAGAGTGATGGGATGAGGTTTCCTTCCTATAGGGTCAGCACTGCCTGCATTTGCTGGGCAGTTCCAGACAGAGGAAGAGGCAGTCACCACTAGGTCTACAGTATGAAAGAGTTCAAAGGTCTGCTTCAGCTTTCCAACAGTCAAAGTACTGTGACAGCATGGTCATCACTTAAATGGGTTATAACTCAAGAGTAGTATAGCAGAGTGGACACACATGCAAGAAAGCTTAAATGTCCAGACCCTGGTAAACCCTGTGGTAAACAGTCACTGATGCTTTCCCTGCCTTCTATTTGCCTCTTCCCTGTTTTCCCCGTTTCACTATTTACTGGTTGAGTCCCTCTTTTCAAATTCATTTATGCAAAGTGTCGACTTGTTACACTGAATGGATTTTTTTTTCTGAGCCTTTTAGGGAGATGCAGAGACTGCCTTCATTCAGACTGTTCAACAATCTTATCCATAACCTCTTCCTAACAGGTGTTCAACACATCCCAACAGGATACATTTATCCTGAAGCTTCCTTGCTGCTTTAAACAAAACCTCATATTCCCTCTGCCTTCCCTTTCTCCTTCCTTTGATCCATCCCTTTTTAAGCTTTGTTTCTGCTATTAATAATCGAGAGTTCAGCGCTGTCAGCACATTCAACACGGCAGAGAACAAAGGGCAGAAAACAGCCCCACCCAGAATGAGTTTACAGGCTAATGAAGGCAAACAAAACCCTCCACTTGACTGGCTGCACAGGGTGGCTGGCTGAATGGTAACTCCTGCGCTGGCAGGGGGGGCTGTCCTTCAAAATCCACGTTTTTAAGTGGACGAGAGCCTGCTTATTCACAAAAAGAAAAGACTTAAAGGGGAAAGTTGCTGAAAGTGAAAATGAAAGCCTGATGAAGCAATTTTGGGGCAAAGGGATGCCCGACAGATGGAGATAGGGAGATGGGTGGGTGCAGAATGTAAGTGAGGAGAGATATGCGGCTTAAATAGCTAATCAGTAAGAGGGCAAAGGCACCCAGACACCCTGCGAAGACACTCTCATAAAGAACTAGGGACAGATGGAGCCAGAGCTGTGCAGAGCCTTTGAAGGAGCAGATAAGCAGGTTGAATTTAATGGGGGAATGTGAGAGGTTGTAATTGAAGAGCTCAGGACACTGAGGATCATTAAGAATTTGCAAGGAGAATTGAGCACTGCATGAGGAGCTTGGAAAATCTCGGTATTTCAAGGTTTTAAGGACAAGTTAGATAAACATCTGTTGAGAAGGTTGTAGCTGTGGTTGATCCTGCCCTGGGGCAAGCGAAGGGCCCAGTGACCTCTTGAGCTCCCTTCCCTTTTTTATGTGGGTGTGGTAGGCCAGGAAGACAATTTGCCAGATGGTAAACACATTTTTGCCCAGATTGAAGCTGAATAAGGAGTAGTGATTTGAGGGACGAGGGGGTCCCAGGCTGCACAACTATGCAAAGGTATCACATGAAAGCTGGAAAAAAGGAGAAAGAATTAGGTTACTGCACAGTCTTTTCTGCTGAGCATCAGCCAAGTGTATCAATCAGAGAGGAGTGAAAGAAAGAAGAGGAAAAATGGGTCAAAGATTGGAAGTGTAGATTCAGTCGTGTTCGATATGATGAAACTGTTCCTATGAAAACTATTGTATCATTGAATGCCACTGTGTATTCACTCACAAGGCCATAAGTATGTCTTTCCCAGACTAGCTATAATAGAGATCTTCATGTCTCTAGTCTAAACAGACAATACCAAGGGGGTCAGCAGAAGCAAGGAGAAGTACTCTACTCCAGCTAGTCTGCAGGTGAAGTAGAAAGAAAAGAAGAGTCAGTGGCAAAACAAAGGAACTAAGTATTGGAACACACACAGATAAGACATTGAGATGGCAGAAAGGGAGGATTTAAAGCAGGGAACAAAAAGATACAGCTTTTTAATAGGAAGACCCTCTTTATTGGCAAGACCAACTGTACTAAAGTGAGCTGAATGAAACTTTGGGTTTAAAAAGCAATTCAGTATTACAGAAAAAATATTTTCTCTATTCTTAAATGGCTCTGAGGGAACCTCAAAGACTGCATCCAGAGTGAGGAGGGAACTGAGGTAGTGGAAAGGCATCAAGGCTTTATGGCTTTATTAACCTTACTTAGAGTCACATGCTTCCTGTATTATTTAGAAAAGATGTGTCAAGTTTTAGACTCTCTAACAAACTGTGTGTGTGCATATGCAGAGATTTTTTTTACCTGCTTCTCTCATGTGTCCTTGAAGAAACAAAATATAAACCAAATGAAATTGATATTCCTTCAGTGGGATACAATGAGACATAACTACTGAGAAGAACTGGGCAAAGAAAGTACCAGTTCCAGATCTAGACTATTAGATTGAGTATTCCCTCCTGGTGCCAGGTATGAGGTTTACTTCTGAAATGTAGGGTAGATGCTCAGAGCCAGAAACAGGATTTAGCCTGTTTTCAATACTGGACCTCCAGAGTCTGGGCACCAACATACTATGTGGAGAGAGTCCAGTTGTGTCACTTTGCCAAGAAGTCCAGGCAACTCATACCAGTAATGGAGAAGGAAGGAAAATAAAAGCAAAAATAGAATACAGTCAATATAAAGCTGAGTTTGAGTTGATGAGTTCATCAAAGCAATGTCAGAGCAATGGAGGAATACTAGAAACAGAACAGCCAGGCAGTAGGTCAAGGGCAAAGAAGATGGCCATGTGAGCTATCAGCAAGGAGAAAGGAATGGGTTGCCAAGGGATTGCCAAGGGATGAAAACAAGAACAGGCTGAAGACAGAGCCAAAATAACTGATAGTCAGTGAATTACTGGTCATAAAGAGAAAGCTGAGAAGGGGAGAAGCATGCTCAAAGATATCTGAGGTGAAAATAATCAATGAGAAATTGATTATTTGTTTTATCATCAGTGACTCGGTAGTCACAGATAGACTGGGAAAGATGAAAATAGCAAGAAAATGTGGCAGCAGCCAGAAAAGGTCATGTTGACCTTGACAAACACCTTGCTAGTGGATGAAGGTGCCTTATTTCAGCCTCATAGCAGAGCAGTGAATGGATGATTCAAGGGAAGTGAAGAACTGGCAGTAGGAGGCACTTTCACAAAGTATGAAGTCAAAGATAGATAGAAGGTGCTGAGAAAGACAGCCTAGATTAAATCTTAAAAGAGGAAATGAGGAGTGGGTGAGATGACAGAGGGGAAAAGAAATTTAAATGTTGGTAAAGTGTCTGTGACCTGGAAGATACAGATGAACTCAACACTTTCAGATCTTTGTTTGTGCCTATGTGTGCTACATTTTAGCATTTCTAAAACTGAAAACATCCTCACTCTAAGTTGTGGCAGCCTATAGAGGCTCGTGAACAAGAGAACTCAGGGTTATTGAGAGAACTTGGGGCTATTGGTACCGAAAAGAGGCTCCTGGCCCAACCAGCCAGTCACAGCAAACCTCTGCTGCTAGAGTACAAGTATGTTTAGGTGTTTAGCTTCCATATTGCATCTACATAACTTCGGTCAAATATCCAAAGTCCCTCCAGAGTGGCTTTGAAACTGCAGGAGAATCATGTCTCTGCTTCTATGTCAGTATCTTTTCTTACCCCGGAATGAAAGATCACGGCTTTATGACAGTGACTCACCACCCATACCTGGATGTTATTTCAGCTAGTTTCTCTGCCTTCATTTTGCCCAGCAGTAGGTATAATACGGTGCTAATCTCATACAGGAACTCTCAGAGAGAGCTAAAAATCACAGATCATACTCTTCCATGCAGCAACAGCAAATTTGCTATCCTCTGTGTGCGAGTATGTGTGTATATATATGTGTGTATATATGTGTGTGTATATATATATGCATGAATCATAAATGATCTATCATCATTAATTCATTAGATATTCATTGTAATTACCCTGCTTGTGATGAATTAATTTGGTATTAATTTAGATGTCACATGTACAGTACTTTTGCAAGGATTGCCATATGATTCAACCTTAATTAATCTATCTCTAAAGCAAATGCTAACAATCAATTCACATTACTGGGATGCTTAGGCTGTCGGCAGGAGCACGTTTATTATGATTATTATTATTTATAGACACAAGGAAGAAGACATTACAATATTTGCAATCATCTATATGTTCTATACAGTAGGATATTTTAGTCCCAACAGTTATATATCTGTGCGGCTTGCTTAAATGATTTGTCTAATCGATTTGTGAATGTCCTTATCTTTAAAGATGTCACCTTGTATTTACAATCATTGGCAGGTCATTATCCATAAAGATATCTCAACTAATTTTTTTCTTCAGCAATGAATCTATTACTTATCCACTGTACATCAAATTTCTTTTCACTCTCTTATGCTCCTTTTTGGGGGTGGAGGAATTTATAAGGACATATTAAAGGTTTAAAAACAATCCATGAGACATTTGTATTCCAGAATAGGACTTATGTAAATAATGAAGTGACACTCAATTTAGAGAAGGCTTTATTACTAAAGAAGGAAATCTTATTTTAATCACATCTCAATTCACTTGAACTCCAGTTCAGTTTTCTCAGTGCTGTAGTAAGAACACCAAGTGCAAACATTGATTACTGTAAGATATACAGAAGCATCAAATAAGGACAAGCAATATTTCTGTTTAAATGCACCTCGTCCTTCACCATGAAAAGCAGAAAAGCTATCAAACTGGAAGCACTTTTAGAATAGGCAAGAACTATGAACTCTATTTAAATTAAATGTAAATAACTAAAACCAAAGTAAAGCTGTGATACATAAGGAATGTACTACAGGAAACAATGAGATATGGAATTTCTGCAATGTATAGACTTCTATATAATTCTGACAATGATTTTAGATACATCATCGTTCCTTGCAGCCCTCTTGCTACTTCAATTTCCAAATCCTGGGAACAGTATATTTATGCCTGCTGAGTGCTTTTTTCCTAAGTTTTGTTTTCATTTTCCTCTGATGCAATGTTGCATTTTGTGTAGAGGCAGTGAATAGCTTATTGCAAAATAGAGGATTAATATTAATGCACACTCTTAACAGCTTTTATCAGGAATACAGTGTGAACCTCCTTGAAAGATTTTTTTTGTCCTTTTCTTGGGGTATGACAGTATGATGTATATGATCTATCATGCTCATTTCCTTCACGCATTCTTAGCCCTACTGGAGCAGCCTCAGAGTGATGGTAATCTTATGAAAACTCAAAATGATTTGTTTATTACTGAAGGTTTATTTAAGGCTGTCACCATGACCTATATCCATTAGTAACCTCAAGAATTCTTAAAGGGACACTGGTCCCATTACCTGCTATTTTCAGCTGTACTCCACGATAGCAGAAAGCTAAGGCTGTTGCTTCTAAGAGCTTTTGATAAATTATATTTCTATCCTTCCCCTCCCCATCAACCTTCTGTGTTCTATAGATCTCTTGCTTGGAAAAATGTTTAATCCCTCCCATATCACTCAAGCAGCACATATAAGGGCATTGAAAGGAGGGAAATGAGGTAGCTACATCCGTGTATTCCAGTGTATTGGCTTTCCGCAATTTGACTCTACAGGCAAATTGTTCTGAATAAAAAAGAGCAGGAGCCCAGACTGAGTCAGAGGACACAATGACCTAGCTCAGCACCAAAGTCCACTATCTACAAGGCTTTCACATTTACAAGTTTACATCCTAATTCCCTTAGAGACAAGTCACCTAAGGTACCCCCTTTCTTCCAAGAGGGCTTCACAGCTAAAGAAAAGCCCCTGTCCTGCCTCCCTGAGTTGTTCTGCAAGGCCCAGAGCATGGTCACAAAATGGCTTTGTGCAGCAAAGATGGAAGAGAAAATGGCACAGTTCCTCACCATCCCTAGGCTTCACATTTAGTACCCTAATTGTCATATAGAAAAGTATAAATATTTTCTCACACTGTTTTGAAGAATTACATTCGATTTTCCCAGATGAAGCCCTAAGTTATGATCCCTCTCTACTGCAGTCAGTCCTGTCAAAGACATTACACTTTGCATTTCACTTACATTCAGAAGGGAGCCAGGGCTATATCCTGACTAGCTGCTACATGATCCTTCTGGCATACCTTTAGGCTGAATGACTGTTCCAGTTCATGACATCTGAGGTGCAAGTAAGACAACAGCTACATTTTTTGGCAGAAAAGGGCAGGCACTAACCCCAGAGAGGACCTGCAGCCATGAGTTCTGGGTAGTGAGGGGTGGCCGTCTCCTACATGAGCACAGTCAGTAGCTATTTGGGATCTTCTCTAAGGATGTACATGGATGGGCCTATCTTATAACATATTACAGCTATATTATGTGTAACTGCATTACAACAAAAGGATGCAGCTGCCACCTGCCCTGTGATGAGTATTTACACCACTCAGGAAGGAACAGACTTGGGTTTAGGCTCTTTTCATCATGAGATCCATTAAACGCACATCCCAAGAAAAAACCCTGTCTACTAGACTGTGACAAGACAGAGTCTATCTCATGCCTGCAGCACAGGAACAGCAGGGTTTTCTCCTTGCATTCAGACAGGTGTTATGTTTCCAGAAAGAAACCCCAGTTATATATTCACAGGATCAGAGGATGACTCAGAAAGAGACCTCAGGAAGTCTCTCATCTCAGCTATGAGATCAGAATAGGCTGATCATGCCCTTGTCCTGTCTCGTTTTGTGACCCTCCAAAAGTGGAGATTACAGCCTCTGGGTGACCTGTTTCTCTGCTTGACTCTCACCATGGGGGAAAAGGTTTTTCTTAAAACCACCTGAGTGGTCTGAATATGGATGTGGTATTCCAGGTGCCACCTAAGGAGTGCAGAGCAAAGGGGGATAATCAATCCCTTCTCTGTACTGGCCATTCTGCTGCTAATATGGTCCAGGACACTGTCAGCCTTCTTTGCCGCTGGAACACACCGCAGTCTCAGTCCCACATTTGGCTTACTGTCTGCCACAGCTCTCAGGTCCTTCTCAGCAGAGCTGCTCCCCAGCTGGAGCATCCACAGCCTGTATTACTGCAAGGGGATCCCACAGTCTATAACTGCAAGGTGATCCAGGTGTAGAATTCAGTGTTTGTCCTTACTGAATTTCATAAGGATCCTGTTGGTCCATTCCTCCAGCCTATGTCCCCCTGGAGGGTGACCCTTGCCTCAAGCAGATCAGTGAGTCCCCCTTCCCACCCCCATTCCCTGGCCCTCTATTTTGGTGTTATTTGAAAATGTGACAAGTATACATGGTCATCTCCTCCAGGTCATTGATAAAGATGTTAGCCATTGTCATTGAAAGCGGGCAAAAAACATGTAGATGTGGTGCTTAGGGCCACGGACTTGGCCATATTGGGTTAATGGTTGGACTCGATGAGCTCAGAAGTCTTTTCCAATATTACTGATTCTATGATTCTATAAGTCACAGTCCCCTGTTGCTCTTCACTTGTTACCAGCCTCCAGGTAAGGTGCAATCCATTAAGTCACAGTCCCCTGTTGCTCTTCACTTGTTACCAGCCTCCAGGTAAGGTGCAATCCATTAGCCTCCACCTTCAGAGCCTGACCATCCAACGCAGCTGAGTGCTACAACCACTCAGTGGTTTGTGTTCCCACCAGTGTTGCATACACAGCTGCACAGTGACTCAGCTTCGAAAGAACAGAAAACTGGAAAGTGCTGTCACACCAGGTATGCCATGGTGTGGTATTTATTATGCCCTTCTAATCCTCAGTCCTCATAAAACTGATGAGAACTTTCTTGCCATGCCCTTGTGGTAAGAAATTATGTAAAAGATTTTGGGCACCACCAAAGCTAGTCATAGTCTTAGGCACACCTAGCTTTTTATGATTCTCCATAAATAACTCCTAAATGGAATGGACCCACCTGCATTAAAACTGTACCAGGCTGAAGCCTCATGCTAGAGAAGGGTGGTTGTTTGCCCTGAATAAACACTTTTGAGCATATGGGGAAATCAGAAACCTTCCAGGCTAAGATTAGGCAAAATCTACGGGCACTTTCCAGAGAGTCACACCTACATCTTCCCGTTCATAATGCTGTTTTCTCTATTTCCTATTCTCAGGCAGCTAATTCTTCTGCACTAGGTAAGAGAATCTGTCATCTAACCTGGATTATGAATTTCCCAAGATGATTGCCCATAAAGAGCAAAGGTTTACTGTATGAGTTCATCTTGTGAACGTAGTTCAAAACTACAGGGTTTACCTCCATAATCCAGACTATCTCAATTAGCACATATCCTTTTCCTGCCTGGCTGAATCAATGTATTCCCCTCAGTGATATCATCTCCTGCCACAATGCCTTTTCCATCTGAAATCTCCCAGTTTATTTTACCTTATGCATGGACCAGGCTACATGGAGCTCTGGATAAAACCTGATGAGGAATCAAAGAAGTACTATTAAATTATAGTTAACTTCCTAGCTTGGGAGAAAACAAAACCTGCCTTCTCCTGTCTTCTTCTTGTAGAGTGAGAAAAAAAATTGTTGCCCTCTTGGAACCTGGTATCACACAATGTAATTCTTTACCTTTGAGTCTTGAATCATCCCTTTTTTTTGGTTTTGGTTTGTGAGCTTATTTTTCTCATACAAGACAGGCGTGAACAGCCTGTGACACAAAGTCAATCCCTAGAGTCAAGAGGCTGGATCAGTTCAAATCTGTAGGCTGTTAAGATGTACATAAGGAAAGTTGTGAGACACCTTGGTGAATAAAACCTCTTCTCAGATGCAGATGATGACTGAAAGCTACACAAGAATCATCATCCTGTACATCCACATAGGCTTCAAATTATTTAGAAAGTGTCCTGAATACCTAGGCCTGGTGACATTAGGCAGGGGGAAAGAAGTTCTCTACTACATTCTCTAGCAACAGAGTTTGAAAACCTGTTTTATATAAAACAGGACTAGAATAAACTCAACAGAAGACTTCTGTGCAAGGAGCCTTAACAGCTCTGAACAGAGAACTAGAGAAAATGACCTTAAATTGAGATGGAATGCTCAGATTAGATATTAGAAAAAATTTTTTCACTATTAGGATGGTCAGGCATTGGAATAGATTGCTCAGGGAGGTAACATACAGGCTCATGTGCTCATAAGGTACATCGATAGAGTACATAATTAAAACTAGTCTCTACAAATGTTTAAATGTGTCAATGATAACAATAAATAATGAGAAGAGGAGTTACTTTCAAATTAATTACTATCTCAGTCATCCTAAATTCAGGATCCAAGGGTACAAAGACAAAAATTAGGTCTCCTCTATGCAATGTCTTCAAAATCTCCATTCTCTCTGATTATAAGGGTATGATAGTCCATATGGTAAAAGATGATTTTAAAAGTTTGCAGATTTCACCCTTCAACTGTTGGGAAATATGTTTTCTTTAGCAACAAGGCAAGTTGAGGCATCATTTGAAGTTCTTACTAAGGAAACCTAGACTCACTTTTAGCTATAAGAAAACGGCCCTTCTTTGGGACACTACAATTCCAATCACAGCAAATGGCCCGCAAGGACCATCTGTTGCTCTGTTGAAATGCTTGAATAAGAGAGTGAAAGAAGAGGAGATAGCTGATAAATTAGAGCTCTCCTATGTGCATAAATGTTACATCTAAAATAGCTTAGTGCTGTCAAAGGAGGATAAGCAACTCTTCTGGTATGGCTCAGGGGAGCATGGATGGAAACTTCTAATGGAATGCTATGTTTCAAAGAAAATTTAAAGTCCATATAGGTTGTTTTGAGTGCTACGTTGAGCTATGTACCTTTTGACTATCTCTCAATAAGCTGTGACTTAGCTGGGCTGCAAATTGCTTCCATAAGATGAAGAAATCACAGTGTGAAATCGTATGCCTGATGCTATGCAGGAGGTCAGAGCAGATGAACATAACAGCCCTTCAGGCCTAAGAATCTATGGAGTCTACCAAATCTTGCAGGAGGTAGTGTCTATGCAGAGAAGAAACAAAAATCACCTACATAGTTATGGTAACACTTTCTGTCAAATGGGAATAAAAAATTAAACAGTGTGAATTAGTCAGAGGTCATTTTTTATTTACTGAAGCATATATATATAACTAGGTGGCAGAGGTAAATTAAACTGATCTGTAGATTCAATCACCCATGAGATTTGTCCAAACTATAGAGATTAATCTATGCAAACCTTGCATATTCATATATTTTGGAACAAAACTCAAACAGCAGCGTTGGTGGGTGCTATCACAGAAAGGCCTTTCCAAACCACCAGCATCTGCCTCTAAACCCTGACTGGCTTGCTCGCAACTGAAATGCACACAAGAAAGATTGGCACCTGCTAATGAAAGTATGGCTTCCCAGCTATGTTGGGTAAACAACAGTTTGATTAAATCATTTGGGGTTTAATAAAGAAGAATGGGTGCTGCAGAAACACTGCAGAAGTGCCTGGCTCCCCGTCAGGTGCAAGATATATGAATATACACATACATAGATATAGATAGATTTATATGTGTGCATGTATGGAGTCTGTAGTGTATGTTTTTGGCTGCCGTGTGCTCGGCGGAGCCCCCGGGCACTGGGCGGGAGAGGCGCGTCCGTGGTGCCGGTGGCAGCGGGATGGCCCGAGGAGGGAGCCGGGCGGGGTCCCCCCTCTGTACCCGCACCCCAAACCCGCCTACCCGGGCAGAAAGCGGGTCGGCAGCCGGTAGATGGAGCACAAGGCCAGAAACCGGGCTGGGGAACGCTCTGGAGGAGGTTATGGGGTCTGCAAAACTGCCCGGTGTTTCGATTCATAAAACACATAAATCCTCCGGGATGAATAACAACAGGAAAAAGCAGTGACTGTGCGCTTCCACGGGGTGAAAATATTCGAGGCTCCAGCGGCCACACGGTGACCGCCTGTCTTTAGCCTGGAATTCGCGTTTGGACGGGACTTCCATAGGGCGGTTGTGGAGATTCGTGCGCCTCCTGCGTGTTCCTGTCTCGGTTTCATTCACCTTCGTGGACCCAGGAAAAGTGTGTTCCCACCTTAATATTATAGCATGCAATGAATGCTAATTGGTATTGTGAGACTTACCATGTGTTGTCAATGTAGCAGTTTATATAGTCTGAGAAGCAGAATGGTTCTGGGGGTTTTTTTGTTTGTTTTTAAACGCATGGTTTTGTGTTTTTTTTAAAGGGCATTTTCAGGAACCCTTAAAAAAAATAACTTTTTAGATAAATGGCCCACAGGCAGAGATAAAGCCCTGAATTTCAAGGTCCTATAACTCTCACAGAAGCTTCATCATCATTGTCACAGCTGACGTACAACATTGATTTTTGTGTTATTATCCAGACCAGCTAGGACATAATGTGTGAACATCTACCATCTATTTTTCCACTGGCTTTTATTTCTAATGTGCCCCAGACTCTGAGCAAATGTGAATCCAAGCTCCTTAGTTCAGTCAAATTTATTATCCTTAAGGGATGGGGACCAAAATCACAATTGTAAGTGCTCCCTCCACTCACACACGCATGCACGCACACACACACTAGATGTGCTGTCTATGCACCACTCCCCTATTGTTTTCACTGTAACTGATTTTGGCACCAGCTCTTTAGCACTTTGGAAGGGCCTTCATTAGCACTGGGACACTGTCCAAAAGGAATCCAGAAAAATCAACACATGGCTGCTCTTGTTCTCATGATAAATGACAGCTTTGGCTGAAAAACAACAACAGTAAGGAAGCAAAACAAAACCCAAAAAGCAACAAGGGTAGCCATAATGTGAATAGGAGAAGTCAGACATGACTAACTCAGCTTGGATGGGGGAACGGGGTTGGCTGGGAGGGGGCAGGGGGATTCCTCCCTTGGTACTGTATTAAAAAGGTGGTTTGGCTTTTACACTGACCGGAGGGGGAGGGGGGAGTGTTTCATTCTTGGAGGGGAGAGATGCAGGGCAGCAGGAAAAGGCTAGGACCAGACCACAGCACTTTGATCACATGAAGTAAATGGCACCAGCACAGTGCATTATGGAAAATAAAATGTCTGCCATCCACATGAGGGTGAAGAGGGATTCACGAAGAGGCATCCACGTCCCTTATATAAAGGAGAGCTTACAAATGCAGAGAATGTATTAGGCTGCTGTATTAACCCGTTTATTCCCCAATGACTGTGTTTACACTCAAATCCTGAAGTGCTTACTCAGGCAAAACTCCCAGTTGACCTAGTCCTGAAGGCTTTAATCAGGAAGTATGCCCAATGACTTCAATGGGAGCTTTGTCTCAATAACTATTCAGGATATGGCCCATAGGGACCTTGAAACTAGAACTAATTGAATTTTTTGCACGACATGCTTTTTCACTTGAAAAGAACCATTTTTGTCCAAAAACAATTCTTCACAAAATGCATCAGTCATTTTTCTTTATTATTGGATATTTTCTATCATATTTTACCAGAATGCTCTCAAACTCCTTACTTTGCACAGTTTAAAAAAAGAAAATCTGGAGGAAAATAATCCAAATCCTTATGGACATCTTACTCTTTTGCTAAGAAAAAAAATGACAAGCAAATAGTTTTGATACAATGTTGGTGAAAACTGTGGAAAATTTGCTTACTAAGATTTTGTTGTTGCTATTGTTATGAATTGATTCCTTGCATTTTGATTTCTTCCAATAAGAATTACAATATAAGTGAATTCACAAGTTTGCTTATGCAGTTATCTTAAATCACCACAGGCACTTTTTTAACTCATTTTGGTGCCTCTAAAAAGGAAACAAATGTCAGCCCTGACCTGCAAAGTCTTCTATATACTTAAGCGTATCAGCTACGGGGAGTCCTTTAAGTTACACAAAATTCAACAAATATTTTAGAATGGGATGACATTCTGAACTGAAGACAGATGTGGAAAGAAGCACCATAAAGAAATTTTTGAGGCAAACATCCACAAATCTGTGAAAAGGTACACAAACCTATCACAACTGTGACAAAATTCTCCTGGAAGCACCTAAGATGTGGGGTTTGTGCCTTTATTTTAAAGTCTGATAATAGCCTGCTTTTCCAAAATTGTATTTCAGGGTCTGGAGTCCTATCCAAAAGAGTTTTAAACTACATTTTGAACTTACAGTTTCAAATAAGAATATCTATTGAATTTCATGGGTGAAAAAAACCCACCAACATTTATCAAGGTGAAAATCTGCTGTAAATAAACCAAAACAACATTTTCCAGAAATCCTCCTTGGGCTTTGCACACCATGTGTCTCATCCAAACTTGGCACATATCAGATGGCTGGTCAACAGTGACCCATGAGAATACACACAAGACCCTCACACATCAGCTGCATTACAACTTGTTCATTACCAGGCACAGCATCCCGCATTGATCATGAATATATATCATTAGAAAACAGGCTGTACACTGATGAGGAATTTGGAAATTGTCCTGCTTGAAATTCATATGAGAAGTACATTCCTGATAGATGCTTAGGTTGTTGACTTAATATGGTTAAAAGCTGGTATTTTATTGGAACTTGCACCTGGACCTCTATCCATTAAAAAACTTTTAGAGACAAGTCCTACAAACTGATCTTGATTTTGCTACAAGGCCAAAAGCCTGATGAGATTTGCTGAGAGATCCCCTCTGGTCTCTGAATTCAAATCAAGCTAGCAAACATTTGTTCTGAAACAACACGAAATAGTACACCTCAGTGTTTTCAGATGAGTGTCATGTAAAGCTAGATCCTTGCAGAGCTGCAATTCAAACAAAAATTCAGGAACACTAGTAGATTAGAGCTGATCCTTTCCTGTATCTCCCTTGTGAAGCTAAATCACTGGGAACAATCAGTTAAGCTACTTCTAAATTCCCCTTCACACCCACCCAATTAAACTTTTATCATATGGGTTGATCCCGTGATATAAAACACAAGTGTGTCTTAATGCAATTTGAAGTTGCAGGCAGCCTTCTGGGAGAAGGGCAGATGCCTGATGTACCTTAAGCTGATGTATTGGATGCTGTTTTTTCCTGCTTTATGCCATTAGTACACTTGTTCACCATCTCCCCTACCACATTGCCATCAGGGAGATCTAAGCTTGGCAGCAGGCTGGGATCCCTGCCTCTAAGCTGAAAGAGGTTGAGCTATTTGCAGAAATAATGCTTTCCAGACGTACTAAACAGCACTCATCTTTCCAGATGGAGGGGCATTAGTGTTGCTTCCAGCCATCTCTTCACCTTCTGGTGTACTTGCCACTCCTCCCGTATGCACTACGAGCCTTATGCTTCGGATACCTCTCTTGCATGCTGAGAAACCCTTCGAGCTGCCTGCACCTTGCAACCCTGGAGCCAGCTGGAGGAGGGATATAGCCCATCCCACTTTAGCATGGGACTCCTTTCAAATGGGAAATGGGGGGTTCTGAAGAGAGCCAAATGTTCAGGGATCCTTTCTGTCTCCTGTGGTCTGTATTTCTACTTAAAGTATTCAAAAAGGAGAGAATTTGGCAGGGAGAAGATGTGATGAAGACAAGCACTGATACTGCTAAGCAAAAGAGGGAAAAAGAGAGGGGGGGGAGGGAAAGTCAGCAATGAAGAGGTAACAGCCCTATTGCTAAGCTGAAGCTTTTAATGGTCCCACAAGACCTGCAGACTGTCTGGTCCAACGAGTAAGGGCTAAGAGCCAAGCCTTGAGCATGCAGATCTTGGATCTGTGGCACACCAGGCTACATCAACCCTGACGAGGTCATCTGGATCACATGAATGCTTCAAGTCAAACAACTGAAAAAAAAATTATTTTTTCTTTCTCTTTTTTCCTTTTTTTGTTCTTCATGTGAATCCCCAATGGAAGAAATCCACCGAACAAGCATGTTGATTTTGGCAAAGGCACACACAGTCACTCTGTTCTAAAGATGAGCTGACACGTGCAGATTCACAGATTAGCCATTTCTAAAGGTTAATTAAATATTGCCATTGTTTTCCAAGCTATTAATGTATGTTATTCTATTTTTCTGTGTTAAAGAACATCTGGGTTTTGCAGTTAAAAAATATGCAACCCTTCGTCCGCCTTCAAAAAAGGTCTTAAAAAACACACATGGAGTGTCTCCTTTAAAAATATGGCATGACCATCTTCAGAGTCACATTACAAAGTTGAGGAAAAAAATCTTTGAAAAAATATTGGGAAAAATGTTCTTCCATAGATCAAAACATTTGATGTGCATTCTTGTCTGCCAAGCGTGTCTCAGAACTAGCTCACACACAGTAAATGAGCTGTAGGAGAGGCTCCTGGTATTAGTCAGCCCTTCATTATTTGCTGAAGTTACTGAAAGTGATTACATTCAGATATGTTCCTGCTCCATCCTTTGGTGCCAGGATGTATGACAGCCAGTTTTGTTTACAGTACCTGCACTGCTGGGTAAATTAAGTGGATCTGCACAGGCTTTCCTTATCACTGTCCTGGGCCCCTCCTCAGCAGTTTGGACTTAGCTTATGAAAAGACTTGAGGTGAAAGAAAGAATGAGTAGGAATAAGAGAATGGAGGTGTACAAACCCTGATTTGGTAGTTTTCTTGGCAGGGATGTAAGTGATTACAAAATATTCAAGTCAGTTTTACCCTAGTGATCAGGCTTGGCAGCAGAAGCAAAGGAAAGCTAAGCTTTGCTTGCAGCTTTATACTGCAAGCTTTTTCCTGTGGTGCCTGAGACAAATCAGCTTCATTCCTTGCACCAAACTTCCTTCATTATATCTCCACGCCCAGGCACTAGGCAGTCTGAAAAAAATGGAAGATAACATTTGTCTTCTATTTGCACAGATAATAACAAATACTTAAGATGCACATTAAAAAAGGAATCCAATCCAGTATCTCCTTTGCCTCCATTTACTCTCTGTCAAGCAGTGACTGTGACATAAAGGTACCTCTCAGGTGTGTCAGGAAGTTTAAATTTTTGATCCAAAACAGTACTTGAAAATTCTTAATTGTAAGGAATACATAAACGTAAAGTATTTTTCTAAGAATGAGAATGTGATTTTTCATATTCCATGGCTATTCCTCATCAACAAGGCTTTGAGCTTCACCTTATGGTACCTATACTAATCAAAGTCTCATGCAGATCCTGAAGAAAAGATTCACTATCCCTGAAGCCGATTCTGGCCCCAATTGTGTTTTGGTCCCAGTCATCAGCTAGAGTATAGTTTCATCAACTTAGTGGCAATGAATGAACTCAACCTGCTAGTGATACAAGCCACAGACCAGTGATTGTCTAATTCACGTCCTTCTGCATGACTTTGTCACCTTTGCAGCCAAACTGTAGGAGTATCTTATCCCTTTCTCCTCTCCTTTCTAGGATTGCAAGCTGTGGTGGATCACTTCCTCTACCTGATCATACTAGCAAGAGATGAAGGGAACCCTGCATTACCTCTTGCATCCCCCTATAAGGAATCAAGGGACAGAAAAGCAAGGCTGTACAACTGATGGTGGTAGGTAAGTCTGGCTTGGAGCAAGGCAAACCAGCATTTATGGTGTGTCTACAATATCCTATGCAATCATGCACTCAGTACTCTGTTCTCTATACCACCACGTGGAGCTGGTTTCTCTAGCCTACTGCACAGTGCTGTTATATCCAGTCCTTCCTGATCCTGCTGGGATCACAACAGTCAGATGAAATGAGAGTGACTCTGTTATTTATTTCTATCATGTTCTGCTTGGAAGGTTTGACGATTCCTCCTACCAGGCATTTTACTAGTCAACAAAAAGTTATCCATATTGCGGTGCTTGTTCTGACCTGTGAGTTAGCAAACAATAAATCTTAATTACACTTAAATGCTAGAAATCTGCAATGAATGAGGCCACATTAGTCAGTTGTGAATTGGTCCTGACTCCTGCCTCTGCTTTGGCTGGAGATGCAGCTGCAGGAATACATAAATTAGTTTTAGATTTGTTTGTGCCAGTACAATCAGTTGTAGTTGTTCCTTAAGAGCATTTCCAGTATTAGTGAGCTTACTGGCATTCATCCTATTAGCATCTCTGATGCAGGTGCCATCTGGAAAGTTTTATTTAAAAAGACTTTTAGTATTGTCCTTAGGTTAATAAGAAAGTGTTATTTTTAAATATCGCGGCAGTTTTCCAGAGTGCAGCTCAGTCTCATGACATCTGCTCAGTGGATACTTGTTACCTTTGGGTTTCTTGAAAGAAACCCTCTGAATAACCTTTTTGTTAGCAATCTGCTTTATAGACCCTGCAGTGGAATAGCCTTGGAGTGCAAACGGAGTTGCTAGCAGAGGGGATTTTGTGTGCTCTAAGAAGCTCTTTGGTATTCTAGCACTTACATGTTGTAACATTCAATAAAATCAACCAGTTCTCCTCCCTATGTCTCTCTTTGTGAGATTCTGCCATCTTTATTCAAGAACGGGAGCTCAGCTGACAACCCAGCCCTGCTCAGGGGATGTGGTGCATTTCCCCCCTTGGAAACAGAGGTCTGGGGAAGATTTCCCTGCTGCAGCACAGGCAGCTCTACACATACTATTTTAAACACTGCAATGAGGCCAATCTTAATTGACTGTTCCTACTGTTCAGGAGCACTGACAAATTACACCAGCTGAGTAATGGCTCATTCACAATAAATGAAAGGAATCACCCCCTCCATTTCCAAATTTCACCCATTCCAATATTTAGTATTCAACGGGAAAATGATTCAATGGAAACCCTGTTGGTGAACAAAATGGTTTCATTTATACTGAGCAAAGTGGGTCCTATTGCCAGAAAAAAACCCTCATACCCTTCATGAAACTCACCTTTAGTAGTAGCTGACAGAGCATGGCTGGTAACCCAAACTAGCTATTCAGCAGCTGCCATCAATTAAACCAGAGCAGAAACTGTTTCTACAAAAAGATCAGCTGAAGCTGAGAATCCTATTTGGTGATATCATACTCAATACATTAAGCCAAATTTTGCAGAACAAAGAGCAAGAAAGTTGCAAACATAAACCAAAATGAAGGAATTGAAATGGTCTTTACCTGTGAAACAGCGGTGTAAGAACTGAGTGTCACTCTGAAGACTTAGGGTCAAAACCTCTGACTGGGTTGATTCTGGTGTGGCTCTACAGAAATCAAAACAGCAAAAGTGCAAACACAGGCTGAGCTGATTCACAATCCTGAATGTTTTACAATGCAGTGTAGTTTCTATTCTGCCATAAGGCCTGGATTTCTTTAAATATAGTGGAGTAAAAATAAAGAAATATTATTCTCAGAAGCTGTTGCAGCTCTTCTGTAAGCATTAGGAAAATGCAGTCATTCCAGCTGGATGAGCTGGAAACCCCAGATTTGTGAGTGTCCCCAGGATACAATCTGCAGAAATCAGACACAATTTTAGGAGGCTCCTAAACCTGCACAACCTTTACTAAAATAGGAAATAATACACAAGTCATCAAAATGTTGGACAGAGCACAAAAATAACCAGGTTCGGCTTCAGCTTTGATCAAAGAACACAGACTGAAGGCATAAAAATTATGTTTGGGAGTAGTAATCGATAGTTTTCTGGCCAAACTTCGGATTTAGGTTCATTTCTAAAGTAGGCAAAGTTGAGTTAGTCTTGGAAGAAAGAATTTCACCAGTCAGTTGACACCAGTGTGATGCTGTCATTTTTTAACACGGATCTTTTCTTCTGGTGTCATACCTGTCTTTAAAGGAAGAGTTTACATGATAGAGTTTACAGAAAAAGCTTAGACAAGAGAGCTGAGATCAGCCTTGCTCTTTAGAGGATAGCTGCTAGAAAGATGGACTTCAAAGTGAGATAACAAACAAGTGATATAAGAAATATTCTAAGAGATATTTTAGAAGTCTTGGGAACATTTATTCTGGGTGCCAAAATTTTGTCTCTGGCCACTGAGCAAGAGCACTCAGAAAAGATGAAGAAAAATAAGCAGGTGGAATGTGCGACTCAGTTCAAACCAAGATGAACAAAGAGAGCTTGTTTTAAATCCAGAGAATACCTTTGGTAGCAAGGTCAGATCAGTCAGTTTTGGACTGTCTATAAAGAAAACTTTCTCCACTTGGACAAATATATTTCTTCCCATGTATTTCCACATTGTGTCAGGATCCCTACAGATGTAGGGATCCATGTGTATAAGTGCTACTCAGCCAAGCAACAGCAGTGTCGTCAGGTGCAGTGACTCTAGGTCTGGACAGAGTATCTGGCTGCAGGGCTGTGAGATCTGGTCCAGGCAGTCCAGGAGCTGGATCAGAGGCTGATGACCATCTGTACTAAGTCTGTCAGCCAAAACTGTCTTGGCCAGTACAGAGCTGGAGAATGATCATGTCTTTGTCTCTTTTTGAGCTTTCAAATCACCCAGAGATTCAGAGGAGCTACTGGAAAGGCACAATATAGGGCTCAGAAGAAGAAAAATCCGGTAACAATCCTGGACCTATGCCTCCTTGGAGCAGAAGCTCTAATTCTTGCAGGCAAGAAAATCTGTACTCAAGTCTTCCACTGTTGCCCCCATATACAAAGTCTGTCTTTACTACTTATGGACTGCCTCCTCAGGAGGGTGCTGCATTTTTTCAGGCTCCTTTAGATGAAGGAATGTTTGGATTCCCCAAGTGGATATCATCCAGACCTGACTGTGAAGCCTTCATGGAGATGGTCTCTCAATATAAATCCGTCTCAACTCTGCGAAGAGTCCTCCTCCTGAGGTTTGAGATCAGAATGCTTTTCAGGCCACTTCTGCATCTCCCACCTCCAAGAAATTTGTATGTAATTTCATAACATAGTTCCTGGGCCAAAGTTCTATGACACCAAAGGTGATTAAAAAAATAGTGGTAAAACGTTAGTGATGCAGCTGTGATTAAAGTCCTTATCAAGGAGAAGCTTTCCCATGTATTTTTATGTTCAAGCCACCAAGCCAGTTCTACAACAAGATGTAGCACCAAGAGTTTCCTGTCTATCTGATGTCTTATCTGTGAAACAACTGACTTGACTCAGAGCTAATGAGGTTGCAGACTAAATCCATAAGTCAAATTCACATATATTAGGCTGGCATGAGATCTAATAATGGAGTGTTGGAATAATTTTGATACCCACAGGAACAGAAGCATTTGCAGCAAAGGAAATCTGCCAACAAGGAACTAAGATTTGACTGATTTGGAGTTAGTCATTAGCCCCATAGGCTGAGAAAGAATTAGTGATGGCTAATAGGATGCAGAGAGATGTGCACATTTATATGATCTGAATGCCATGCATTCTTGGATGGGAACCTGCCACTGCTGGGAATTTTATAAAGATATTTTTGTTTATGAGGGGATCAAATAGCAGGATTTAGAGCATACATTTGTTTGACCTGTCTCCAATCCACTCTTCTCTTTCTTTTTTTGTTGTCCCTCAGTCAAGAATTGATAAATCTGGCACTCAGTACTAACTGCAGATGTGACAATGTCTAGTTTTTGCTTTAATGCCGCCAATAGCCATTGAGGCAAGGAAACTAAACAAGAGCCACAAACACATACCCTTACATTATTCTTGACTACCTACACAGAGAAGTATACAGCCCAGAGCTGCTGCTGTTTTGAAAAATTCACACTTGGATATAGACACCATAAGTGAAGTCCACTCTCCCACAGACCTGAAAAGCAACAGCAACCTTAGAGTTGCTCCTAAAGCTTCTTGGGAAGGAGAGTTGCAAGGAGAGGTGAGAGGGACAAGTTCTGACCTGTTCTAGGAACAAGGACTGGACGCGGTTCACAAGGAGACTGACAAGGCAAGGTGGAAAGAGGGAAGGAACAAATGGGTGTGTTTCCAAATGAAGAGCAGCTTCTGCAGAAAGCAAATCCATCTGCAAGATCCTTTGAAGAAAATGTGTGGGTAAGAATCATTAACCACTCATGGGAGATAAAGAATTGGCATTGAATATTATTCAACATAAAAATGTGTTCCTATATATCTGATATTTTAAAGCAAGCCTAGGACTCCAGCTCACTTATTATCCTCCAGTGTTATTTTCCCCTTTCTTATGCTCACCCAGCTGTGGTAAAAAAAAAGAAAAAAAGCAACCCAAACCATTCTATTAATGGAAAACAACTTTACTCCAGTGGAACAAAGAAATGTGCACTGTTCCTGAATTTAGCTCCAAGGGACTGAAGAATGCAGGTAATTCCCAGCTGTCTGACACCCATCCAAGTTTCTTCTAGTCTAGGTGTCACAGTGGTGACACCACACTGACCCTCATTCTGGCACCCCTTCTGAGCTCTTCTCTGTGAATTAACAGTGAGATTTGATACAAGATCAAACGCTCATAACCTCCCTTAGAGTGTGCCATTACCACCTAACTCTACCAGAAGTATGCCCAAATTTTCAGCCTCTGTCTGCAGATTCCAGAGATCCTACTCTGAGTGTTTTTGGGTGCCAGCTTGACTACCCACCATATCTTCAAACTACAAGTCTGTAGGCACATCTCTGGGCATGGCTGAATGCTGAGATTCAAATATCAGCTAGGCACTTGGTCATAGCAGACTGTCCTCAAGACTGCTGTGAAGATAGCAGGTGGATAGGATACAGCATGGGCCATGTTTATGGCACCCCATATATCTGTTTTTCACAGTCCTCTGAAAGAGCCTAGTCCAAAGGAAGACCGTCAGTGTTCATCTCGAAGTGTTTAGTTGGCACTAAGTCTCAGTTTATTTTAGCTCTTCATCTGTAAATCTGCTACAGCACACCACTTAAAACACCTTTTTTCCTTTGCAGCTTTTTTCCCGAGGCTGACCTCGAGATTTGTAGATAGGGGAAACAGTGGCAGAGGAACAACGCTGTGCTTATCCGCTTCCTGCTGCTGACAGGCCTGCATGGGTTTACCTAAGGCTTGACCCCTATCTCTCCTGCACAGCTGCCCCAGCAGATGCTGTGCCCATCGTGGAGATGTGCTACTCATCAAGATAAAAGGAATAAGAATCTATCTCAAAGCACTTAGGTATGATTAAATAAAGCAGGCCATTTCCTGTGCTGATAATCTGGTGCCTTTCAAAATCACTAACTTCACTTTTTTTTAAAAGTTACCATCTTTTAGTTCTCCTGGGTCTCCTCTATAGTTCTCCTTCTCCTTCCTGGGAAGAGGTGATCCACTTCATGATACAACAGTGGCTCACAGGGCTGATTAAACTGAACTCTGTGCAACACAAACAGCAATTTTTCATGTACAAAATGAAAGAATTGTACTGCTCTCTCTTTTGAGTTTTGCCTGGGTCAGGATACCCAATTAACCTGCAGGCTCTTGTACTGGCAGCTACCTGCTCTTCACTTTGAAATCAAGTCACTCTCCTGTTTTGGGAGCTCTGCTGCTCTGGAAGTCTTCCTGTCCTTTAATATGATAGAGAAAAGCAGAAGCACCTACTGTGAAAAAGTGAAAAAAAAACCCAGACTCATTCAATATGGCCTCTTACTTCTTGTTTGAGTATTACTGTCTAAAGTTCAATAACATCTTAACTGCTTGGCCACTAAGAGAGAAGGTATTTTTGGACTCTAATATCTGATGAGTATGTACAAAGTCAAGTAAGTCTCTAGGCTGTATCTTCCCACTCACAAGAAATCCAAGGTTTAGACTTTGCAACCTCCACACATTTGGGTTTTTTTGTCTGTGTGTCATTCAAAGAAAATCAGATTACATACCTTTCTGGGCTTTCCTCATCAGGTACTGGATGCTACATAAAATTTCCCATGGAAAGGCCTAGTGTTTGGTAGTCCCTTTTTATTTTTTAATAAAAATCTCAGAATTTATATAGTTATCAGCATGAGAGCACGTCAGAGTGAGGGCCACTACTAGTACGTAGGTAATCAAAATCTACAGAAAACCATATGTATCTGATATTTCTCTGCTACAAATTTTAGCCCAGAACTAAGTTATTTACACACTGAGCCTGACTTTCCTTTTCTTATACCATCTTTAACTTTTGTGCAAAAGGAGGGTAAACCACCACCAAGCCAGCATGGTAATAAAAGGTGCAAGAAAATGGAGATTTAAGTTGCAGGTTCACAGACATCTATGTCTTTCAATATGTTTTTCTTTTCTGTAAATACAGGCTTTTAGTCAGAGCTAATTTATGATTTGAAGCTGGAGATTTGGAAAACAATGGAACAGCAAAGCCAGTGTTCTTTACTCTTCCTCAGTCAGACTCAGCTCACTGTGATTGCAAAATACATGCACTGCTTTGGAGTGGACATTTTTGCCCCAACTTTTAAATTCGTACATGAGTCAGAGATTGTAAAGGTATGCCATACCCTAAAATGCAGTTGTTTGTGTGAGAATGCCCTGCACAGGCTGCATGGAGGCTGATTGCTAAATCTCCCAGAAACCCTAGCTTTTCTGCAGCCCAGAGCTCCTCATCATTAGAATTCCCCAGGTTTCCACCTCCTTCCTCGACAGCCATCTGGCCTGTCCACACTCCAGCTGCAGTCAGACATCCCTCACCACTTACACCTGATCTTTTGACTCTACACACCTGAAACAATTCTCACTCAATCTATCAATGAATATACACTTAGACAATCAGGGAGGCTCTTCCAAAAGCTATGAACAAATTTTCCAGCTTAAAATCACCACTCCATTTCCATGATATCCCAGGCAGTATTAAAACAGGGAGGAAGATTTATTTGAGGAAGGAAATCCAAGTTCATTTCAATACCACAGTGCATCCTGATGGAATTGTTTCTGTAAAAGCTTGTATTTCTTTGACAGTTGTTCTTTTGGTACTTGATGCCTGTTGTTGGGATATTTTTGTGGAATCAAAGAATCATTAAGGTTGGAAAAGACCTCCAAGATCATCAAGTCTTACCTTTGACTAAACACCACCATGTCAACTAAAACATAGCATTAAGTGCCATGTCAAGTCATTTCTTGAACACTTCCAGAGAAAATGACTCCACAACTTCCCTGTGAAGCCCATTGCAATGCTTAACTGCTTAACTTGACTCCATTATCACCTCCTGCCAGTCAGCAGAGCAAAGTTTAACATGCAAAGGAAGGAGGTATCTACTCAGAAGGGCATTGCGAAAAGGGAGAGCAGCACGAGAAGTGCTCACAGGACCATCATGGAGTGTTGCGGGCTGTCACTGAATTGTGGTGGGATGTGGGACTGGGAGAAGGAGCTGCTGTGCTTTGAACCTACCTTGTTGCAAAGCAAGGACCTTATTTTTTTTCTCCCTTCCTGCTTCCCCTTTTATTTTCCATATTAAAAGATATACTGGATTATTTTCAGTATTTTGTCCACAAAACATTGAGAAGAAAACCCAGCAAACCTCTTTTCCAACACAAGCCTTTTTTAAACCCTTCCGAACAGCAGTATTTTGTCAGTTTATATCTCAGGTTAGAATGAGCTGTTCTATATCAGCAAGAAATCTGTTACAGGACAGATGCCAGAAAGACTACAAGAGATGAGTAAACCTCAAAAGGCCTGAGATCTGGTTGGGTTTCCATGAAGCTGAACCTTGGGGAATCATTTCTTCCTGTTGAAGGACCTGGTTTTGGAAACAACAAGAACAGGGAATATTTGGTTTAATTTTATTTTCTGCTCCTGATTTTAGGCAAAATTTGAGAGTGCAGAGGTGTTCAATGGCTTTAATGAACAAATAAAAGAGTTTTGCAACCTGGAAATGTATTTGCCTCTGGCTTGTTTCTCATACTCAATTTTTATTTTATCATTGAATATGGTGGCTTCTCTCTAGATGTCTCTTGTATGGCAGACATATCATAGTCAAGAAAATCTGACTCCTTATACTACTTTTGTCACTCTCCCAGCAGCCACAGAAACACAGTCTGTTAATTTTTTTTTACTCTCTTTTATTGCATTTCCCATTAGAGGCCAGAGTCTGTTTTTAATTCCTGTTAGATTGTCATTGACTTCCATGAAGCAACTCCAGATCTATAGTGGTTATCATTAAGAGTTGTTGCATTATTGAGCTTATAGCAATAACTTCATTAAGATTAGTTTCACTGGTGTTACTCCTCAATTTTTTTCCGGTCAAGTAAAACAAACTCTAAGGAGATTTCTTCACTGGTCAGCCTGGAGAGCCTGCATCTGCCTCTCAGAACTTTCCCCTCTCCACCTTCCTGTGCCTGGTCTCCCCTCACCAGTCCTCTCTCACACACAACTGTTTTATAGTAACGGGGTCAGTAGAAAACATAGAGTTCAGCACTACAGAAGTGGAAACAGAAAGCAGCCATGGGCAATTAACCAGGGCTGTGACTGCTTATGTTTGGTTCCTGCTTCCATTTCTGTTTCCATGGAAATGGACATCAGATCATTGGAAAGAAAGTAATTTTCTACTTCTCACCTTCATATCAGCTGGGCTATACAATCCAAATAAATCTAAACTTATCTAATTAAATGTGAATTTAGAAATCTTTTCATTTCATTGAAATAAATTGACAAAAGCAACATTGCTTTTGAAGCACTCAGATGCTGTTGGCTGTCCTTTGGGAAAGGAGTAGGTAAGTTTGCCCACCCCTTTTTGTTTTGTAAGGTATGGAAACATGCAAACATCCATCTTACCCCTTCCTCTGAGCTCTTGCCTGCCCATTAATATTGTTGTGCTGAACAGTACTCATCACTTGCCCATTAGGGATCATTTAAGCATAAATGACCCCCCCTTACAGAGACTGTGTGGGTTAAAGACCTCTTCTTTGTCTGACTGCTAAAGCTTTGAGGTTCATTTGTATTGCAGAGCAGCTGCATAAAAAAAGGTTCAAGCCCACCTTTAAAGGTCATATGGTCTCAGAGGAGGAGCTTTGACCTAGAAGGGTTTCCCAGGTGAAAAGCTCAGGGTTTGGGAACAAAGGGAAAAAAATTGGTTTTTAAGCTTTCACATTCCTGTGAGCAACTCAGAAAGAAAAGACTTGTGTCTTTTGCAAACAAACATATTAGAGACTGAGCACTTCATTTCTCCTCTAGAGGTGAAGATAATCTGCAAATCTTCCAGACCTGTAGAGGAGCAACAGTAATTTTCAGTTTGACTTCTGAAACAACAGATTAGTCACACAAAATCTTGAGAGCTGGCTACAACAGAAATGTCCCATGTCATGAGTCCATATTCTTCCAGAAGTAGCCATTGCCTTTACTGGTTAGACAATGAAGGCACAGCTTAGAACAACCAACTAGTCTACCCGTCTGTGTTACCCACCATAACATGCTTCAAACTTTTTTCTCAAAGAAGCCCTCTGATTCTGTTAAACCCAAGGAACTAATAAAAACTTACTGACAAAATAGCACAAAATAGTAACTCTGCTTGAATTGGCATCACACTTTGCAATTTGTAGTGATTGAAAGTATAAATATCATTACTGTATTAACGCAAACTCAGTATCAATGAATGGCTTGGCTTCTAATGAGGTTCATTTTACATCAGGAACTGGCGGAAACTGGCTTTTCCAGCATCTACCAAAGTGTTAATTTCTAGAGTCCAGTAACAAGAACAGCAAGGAAGCAAGCAATCAAAGTGGATCTATATAGGACGGTAGATTTAAACCGTTTAATTACTGTAGCTGTAGTTGCTTATTGCTAATGCATGGATCACAAAAGCTTTGCTCCTGCCGAAATCAGTCATGCGAGGGAGATCAGGAATTACAGATACTTCACCAATGTGAGGGATTTGCTCTGGTTCTTTAAAGTGATTTCCTCCAGTGACAAAAGCCCCGTGCCTGATACTAATGCACAATATGTAACAAATTTGCTTTAAAGAAAAGTAGCCTGTAACCTAATCACAGTCAGTCCTAAAATATACTTCTTTAAATGGCTCACATCAAACCATTAAGTCACGACATAGATTTTTTTTTTCTCCAGTTTAAATCCATCTCTGCCAGATGGATAAAGTATAGATGCAATTTTGACAGATACTAGCATGTCTTGGGGAGGGGGAGAAAGCTAGACGATGCGTAACTACATGTGGTCAATGGTATAAGGTCTGATTTTTCCTCCCTACGCAAAAGGCAAGCTTCAAACTCTTTTTCAGCTATAATCCAAATCATTACAGTTTCTATCACAAGCACCAACACAATCTCCAAGACCTAGCTATCTATGTTAGTTTCTTTCCCTAAAAGGCATTGCATGTGCATTTAAAACTTAAACACACAAGTCATTACAACTGGTATGATCACCCACAGAGGAACAGGGATCAGGATCTAACTACACAGTAGTGGAGCCACTCATAAAGTACTGGGAAATTAGAACATTATAGAGTGTATGGAGAAGCCTATTAAGTATTACGTGGGTTTGCACAGAAATACATGCACAGGGCAGGGAGCAAGGGGCAAAATATTTGAGGGGCAGATTAAAATTAAAAATAGATGGAATTGTGGGTTGAGATCTGGTTTACAGTAGTAGGTTTGCACTGACAGAACTTCCTAGGGGTGATGTGATATATGCTGATGAATAAGTAAGTACAGGCCATATTTATTCAACAATTCTAATAAAACTATGCAAGACAAATCATACTTTTCTGACAAAACTGCATCTGTAGTTTAGTTTTCATTTCAGTAATTAAAGAAAGGATAATGCCTTTAATTATTGTTCCAATCAAGCCCCTAGTTTAGATCTTGTCTAACTGTCATTTTGTGTAATAGATCCCCAGAGACCCTTCTGCTATTGGTTTTATTCATACCTTAGGAGACTTTTTTTCAAGTAATAAGAAAGATTTAAAGTGGATGTCTCTTAAAGGATAATAAATACCTGGAGAAGAACGAGGAAATACATTAAAGCTGAATCACTGTTGTGTCACACCAATTTTCCCCTTTTACTCCTGAGATTCTACTGAAATCAATGAAGTTACAGTTACTTAAAGCTGTAGGATTATATGAGTGAACCAGGTAGATTGCGTTGCAATAAGTGACTAGAACTTGCTGGCAGAGTTGCTTGGAATCAAATATGTCTCCTTAAATTTCACACTATTTTCACAATCTTGTAGCTGCAAAGCATAACAAGAAGTTCACTGTGCAGTCAGAACAAAATCTTTTTTCTCTGGTCTAAGTATTTAGCCAATACAGTATCACAGAAACATTGATTTCTGTTCCCAGCCTAAGAATCCTCCTGATAGTCTCATACAGAACCAAAGACCCAACACAGTCTCTTCTTTTATGGCTAAGAAAATTCTGGGAGAATCGTTATCCCTGGGAAAGATTTCTCTGATGGACGAGGAAGGACTGTTCATTAGTGTCATGAATGATGCTGCCTCTTTTTCATGCAACTTGCATTCACTGATGCTGGCACTGTCAAAGCCTCCAACTGTGTGCACAATTCAGTTCATCGAACAAGGCAGCATCCTTTCCAGAGACACTCAACGTGCGGTATTATGGTTGGGAAATTCATTCCACAGAGGAGAAACATGAATTATTTCAATTCTCAAAAACAACCCCAAAACCAAACCAACAAACCAAAAGGCACAGTCTGTGCCTTCTTTTTCCATGCTATTAGAGAGATTATCAGCAAAAAATAAACACAGCAGTTGCTCAAGGTCCCATACAAACAAAACAAGGGCTGCAGGTCACTCCACACACAGTGCTGAGGCATTGCTCTTATTTACTTGCAAGATGTAAAATAACACATTTTTCAATTAATTTTTTATAAGCTATTCGGTGCTGAAAGAGCAATTTTGAAAAATTTTAAGCACAATAATTGGCCCCAAATGCTCAGAGTTTTAAGTCCGCTCTGTTTTCAACTCCTTCAGCTCAGCCATTTCCTTTCAGTGTATTTAGTGTGGCAGTGACACATCAATTTGTCTGCAGGGAATGGCTGCCTCTCACTGATGCTGAACGTAGGTAGAGGCCAGTCCCACGCTCCTGAGTCACCTGCAGAGCTCAAGGTGCATGAACAAATTACATCTGGTCCCTAAGCATCAAGGATCAGATCCAAAAAAACGAGCTACAACACGTGTCTCTGTATGTGCCTTGGTGCTTGCCATATGAGAGAGCCTGGAGGTAACGGCAGGGAAGCAGATACATCTACTCTGAGAAGCAGAGAGCCCCGCAGAGATAATAGCTCACACCCCAGGAGCTGGGTAGGTGCTTTACATCAGTAATGCTGACACAGGGCAAAAAGCCCAGTCTTCTCCCTAGGGCTGAGGTGGTACCCTCCCAGCATAGTGCCTGGCTCCCATTCAGCCAGGAATCTGCTGCTCATAACAGGCAGGGTTTGGGGATATGCTTGCTCCAATACGCCCTTCACCCTCACCTCCTCCAGCAGACAGGGGAAATGCACAGCTGGGGCTGCGATTTGAGATAGATGCTTTTGACCCTGATCCATGGATCTCCATGCCTGCACTTTAAAAGCATCAGACTGAGCAAGGAGCTGTCATAGCCCATCTCTAGGAAAACCGTGAGGATGTGGGATAGGAGTACAATTAAAATTTCTGTCCTCTCCAGAGCTTAGTTATTTTACTCTATTTTCTCACTTTGGATGCCTCTTTCGGAAAGATGTCTCTTTTGGAAAGATACCTCTTTCCTGCAGAACTGAACAGTGTCTCAGAGGGTGCTCAGAAAAAGAACCCACGTCACTGAAATCCTCCATCTTTTTCAACAATTGAATAGTGCCACACAAAGTATTTTGTCCCCTTTACTGCTTGATGAGATTTGCTTCTCTCTGTGGAGATCTGTCAGTCACTCTGTAGAAAAGGCATCTGAGGTGGAAAAACCACCTTTCCCTTCTGCTTTTTAGGAAATATATATTTGTTGGATAAAATAGACGAAACGTGACAAGAAAGAACAAACCTTCAGCCTAATGGCCAAAGAAGGACCAGATCTGGAAAAGCACGGCAGGCGGATTCAAAGTGACCTTGTGAAACTGAGCCCTGCCACAAGACAGAGGAAGAACACACTGTTCATGGTTTCTAATCCAACTTAAATGTCAGATAAGTGCCCTGCTGTATGGCCCAGTGAAGGCAGAGGCACTGGCTAGGCACGCTCCAAAATGCCATTAGATGCCTTGGGAACTTTAATAGCAAAGATTGAAGGACTTGCACAGTCTCAGTGCCTGTAAGACCAGACGGGATCTGAACATGTTTTCTGGGAACTTTACACTCAGGTCCTTACTTTCCTTCTAGTTATATTTATCATGACTTATTTTCCCTCTTTTGTCTGGTGTGAGATGGTGCTACACCTGGGATGCAGAGTTTACAAGGAACCATGTTCCCCAGCCTTTTCTCAGAAGGAGTCCTACTGAAATGAGGAGAAATCTCTGATAAACCACTCAATAAGGACTTCTTTGGGTCCTTTGAGACAACTGCCAGTTTTAAAAACAACGAAAAAAAACAAAGAAAGAAACAAACAAAAAATCCAGTGAACATGCATATAATTCATGGGACACATGGGACCAAGGAGTGGACTGGAATGTGGAGCATTCATTTTCCCATTATCAACCATCAAAGTAAAGGGAAGGAAGTGAATAAATTTTGTGTCTGAAATGCTTGTATAGAAATCTTTCCAAGTTAGTAAAATGCAATTATTTATTACTTCAGAAAATACTCTAACACCAAGCAATGACCCTGGGTTGGTGTCAGTGCTTACCCAAAAGGATTACCATCCAGAAGCTTTATGGTTATCACATAAAGTTTAATCAGTACATTAAAAATAAATTAAAGATTTGCTAATTGTAATGTAATTAGCTTAATTTAATTACATCGCTCAGTGACTGAGAATTTTATTGTTATTGTGAGATCTTTTCTCATTTGGGGCCTGAAGTGAAGTGGCACAGTATTGACAACCACTTCCTCCTTTAATATTCAGCTTCAGGAATGGGCTGAAATTTTTACCTGAATCTTGCAATTTATCACAATCAGTATCATCACAAATTATAGAAAGCATCCAGTAACATGATAATTTCTAAATGAAGTGTCTGTAACCAGGGCAGTAGCAGCCTCAGCTGTTAATTTGTCATATTTCATAGCAAGGCTGACACCCTGTCCAATTTGCTTGTAAGCTTTATCACAAAGACAGCTATGAGAGCTGCCTCTGACTCTGAACAGGATGGAGGAGATGGACAGAAATTCAGCAGCAGCAGCTTGGCTTTTCAGGTTCCCTGGTTTTGTATACAATCTGGATGCAAGATAAATAGCCCAGTGTTCTGATGATGTTTGTTTTCTCTATTAAAATCCCTCCCTTCTTTTTTCTCCTCCCTACTTTCTCATTAAGACAACGAAATTTTTTCCTTTAAGAGTCCTTGCTGATCATAATCTGATGGTTAACATAATTTATTAGCAGTTACAGGAGTTAAAAGAAATAAGAGGGATAACAGTACTCAGGGAGTATCATTACCTATCTTAGACAGGCTCTCAGTTTCAATCCAAGGCATGTAATTCTCTCAAAATGACCTGCAAGTTTTTCCTTTTGGGCAGAAGTTGCTCAGTAGTGTAAAAATGGCCATGAATATCCCTTCAGGAAATTGGTCTCTCTTCTCCTTTTATCTTCCAGATGCTCTGAGGCCCTCAATCAATTTGCATTGATTTAAGCAACATCATTCAATACATATTATCAATCTAAGCTGTGGGGAATTGAGTGAAGAGGAGGTCTTCCTTCCTGTTCCTGACATGCCAAGCATAACAGCACAAAATGCTACGAAACCAAAAAAAATTATTTTTAATACTCCAACAGGTGTTAAAAGATGCCTGGACTTACAAAATACAAGAAATCACATTTTATTTTGTCTAACACTTTAAAATCAGGTTGGCTAACTTGGAGCGCAGAGCAAATGTTAGCTTGGATGAATTTTGTTGCTACCACCTGGTTCCCAGAACATTTTTTAAGATCCTGGTCTGAGTGCACACAGCACCAACCACTTTGTACAAAATCAGAGTACAACCAATACCAGTCTGACACCCTTGGTCTTTTCTGCATAATGAAAAATAAGCCTCTCCTTCACTTGCTCCATCAGATGAGCCCAAATACCTGCCCTTCTCATGCTGTTGATGGCTGCCCAGTGCTGCTGTTGGGTTGTGGACTCTGCCAGAAGACTTAGAAGACAGGCTCTGCAGAGCTCACCTCTTCAGCCTCTAAGTGGTTTTACAGATCTGTCCCTTATTACACCAGCAACCAAGAGAGAATGAGTAGGAAATTAGCAGAGAGCATTCCAGTCTTTACAGCTGAGCATCCAGAAGGGCTATAAAACCTCTCATGCTGTCAGGGAGTCAAGGATAAACAGAGAGCTTGTGGTGCCTGCTGTTAATAGGAGGAATCTGAGAATGGGGACTGTCCAAGTACACTGAGACTAAAGGAGACAGAAGAATGAGATCAGAGACAAGAATGAAATAAGGTAGAATCCAGTCAAGAAAAGCCACAACTGTGGAAATGGCAGAAAGAAACCAAAAATTTAGACAAATTTTCAAGTTTGAAGGAGCTTATTCAAACCAAGTGACCATATGTCAGTCTCCTGAGGTTTTGCCTTTCATGTTGAACTCCTAGCCCACTGATTCTGTGGGATGCAGTCTTCAGCACACAGCTACCACTGTGAATGAGTCATTTGGTACAGTTCCTGTGGCAAGAATCCCAAATGTGTCAGGCCTGAACTAAAAAGCAAGATGGAGAATGAATACACCTGAAGGCACATTTGGCACTTTAATTCTGAGCAGATATCACTTCTAATTATAGCCAGCCTTATGCCAGCTTACTACCGTTCAAGCGCTTGTGGGTTCGCACACTGAGTGCCAGATTTAATCCATTCAAGGTAAAGCACAAGAGAACCAATTGCATTTTGCATGCCTTCTACCTGAATGATTTGCTTTGTTGTTCCCAATTTGCAGTTTGACTGGAAGATTTGCACCCCTCTGGTTAGTTCTGGTTGGCTTCTCTGCAGCCATGGGGGCATATTTTTCAGCTGAATGAAGCCCAGCTGGCAGGCTCAATTTGTCCCACCAATGAGTCATATCTTTCTCTAATTTCACCTGCATGAGAGAATTGCAGCTTCCTCTACTAATTCCTCGAGATTGAAATTCTTCCTGCAAAAAGAAGGTTTGAGCCCACACCAGCACAGGGAGCAGTAACCCTGCTTGCCTGGTAGTCAGTGGCAAAGCTGAAGAGACAGCCACTAGTGAACATTACTTAAATAGTAAGCTTAGTTAAGGGAAGCCTTTCCCAGTCGGATCCTCAATCAGATTTTGATCTTATATGGTGCCTAGTGCTTCACAAAAGCCAGTGCTGAGCACCCTTACATGGACATGTTGTTTTCCAGTATGATTTAGGGCTTGGAGTAGAGGGAAGGTTTAATACAATCATGCATCAGTTTTCTTTCCAAACAGCACTGTGAAACACAGAACAGAAGGAGGATTGCCTCCTCACCCCCTAAATCCACTTAAGCTTGGATTATGAGCCATATTCACCCAATTTTTGCTGGGAGCTTAAGGCAGCACCATGCTGCTCTTGGTCTGTGGGATGCTGGGAACCTGGGGCAGGATTTGGGAGGCTCCAAATTTCCAGAAGTAAAACAGCCATGTTCTTCGATGTGCAGGGCTCAAATAGCATAGGTCTGAGTTCAGCCATGCTCTGGGTCTATGTATGGAAATGGATGAAGTGCATACAGAACAGGTAGAAAGAGTTTCTTTTAATAAGTAGTAGCTTTCAGAGCATGTGTTTTTTAGCAGCTCTGCCACGTTGAGTTGACAAAGAAATAAAAGGGAACACTTCCCCACACACAAATCTCTATTGATCCAAATATGGATCCTGTTTCAGTATAGAGAACAACTAGCACTGATGCTGTCAAACAGAGCCTTCTGGAATGATTTCAGGAGGTCTATTTTCCACTCCCCTGCCTCTTTCCCTTCCTGATAATACACAGAGAGAGATAAAGAGAGGAAGGAGAGAAAAGGAAAAGAAAGAGGAGAAGAGAGGAGGGGAGGGGAGGGGAGAGAAAAGAAGAAGAAGAGCATGACTACTGGCAGACTGTGCGACACCTCCGCACACATCACCTGCTCCGAGCACTGTCCTTCCTGTACCTATCCCTGATGAGATGGTTCAGTTGTGCAAAGTAGTTCCTAATTACCTCTCTTCTGGTTTCTTTCTTTCCCCCCTGAGGATGGCCTTTCCAAGAACAAACTGCACATGCACACACCTGGCACTGTGAGATAGGGATCCTCACCATGGATACCGGCCTCCCATTCCCAGTCCAACCCATGCTCCTGGGATTTGAGCAACTATCTCCAGGATGCTGCAAACTCCAGATGTGCCTTACCTACTGCCTGGAGACACCATGTGCAAATGCTGCTTACAACTGTTATTCTGCACTCACACACACACACACACACACACACACACAGAGACACACAGGCACTGGCTATGCAGATCAAGGTTCGAGAAATAAAATAAAGCAAAATGTTAATCTTAATCTTCCCTTTAATATCCTATCCCATGCCAGATAACAGCAGCTGTGTTCACACAATGTGTCCAACTGGACATGATAAATAGCCTGGGAGAAAACAAAAATACACACACACAAATATATATGTGCATACACACATGCTGCAAGGAATTCAAAATATGTTTGTTCACAGAAGTGGTGGCCTCCAGCTCACAGCTTCCTCGATTAAGAAAAGGGTGGATTAGAAATAAAAATGGCTTGCCAGGGTTGGAATCATACACAGAATCCTAGAATAAATATCTGCAAGCATAGCCCAAAGGGTTAACCTTACCAGTGCACAAATGCTGGCTCTCCTCCTGTTACAGTGTAAATGCTGATTGGAAGGAAGAGATCATTCTAGGTCAGTATGTCCTTTACATTGTGGATAGCTTGACAGGGGCTAATAAACTCCCCTGCCTATGGCACTGATAATTTATTATATGTTCCTAGGCATCACATGCATTTTTTTATTTATACATGTTATAGTTGGTTGGTTTGCTTTCAGAGAGGTGAAGCAGGACAATCTGGGCCAAGAAAAAACCTTCAGCCCAAGGATGCAGAAGGCTCTGCTCTCCTAGTCTTAACCTGTGGTGGAGAACAGCATCCTGGTTGCTGCTCCCTGCACTCCTGATGGGACTTTGTATGGCAACCAGGAGTTACCAAGAGTGAACTGCAGGTCAGCACAGCCAACTTCTTGCATAGGGATCCGATGGGTGATGCATGAACATGCTCTCATGCTGCAAAGCAATCCCAGTTGATTTATGAGGGACTCCGTGAATTGAGATAATTGTAAAACTAACAGATTTCAGGAGTGGTCACTCCTCCACAGCCCGCTACTAAGAGTGTCATGCACCAGAGCAGCCTGCCTCACTCCTGCCTCCAACGTGCTGCATTTCACACTGATGAGGTAATTCCACTGCAGATGAGGTAACCCTGCAAGTTGCCCACAAGCTAGAAGAGGTTACCATATGATTGCTCATGTAAACACGAGGCCCTGTCCCCCTGGAGGAGGGCTGACAGCTGCGCTCTGCTGACGCACAGCGACACCGAGCTGGTGGGCAGCGGCGGCCCCGAGGAGCCCCTGGCCTGCTGGAGCTTTGTGCCTCGGTGAAAGCAGCCAGGAGCCTGCCATGTGTGTACCACACCGCTCACAAACACGCTGGATGATGCTTGGCTTTCCACCGGTCTGACAGGAGACCCTGTTTTTTCCGGCAGCCCTGCAGCCAGGTTCACTGTTCAGATGGCTCTTCATCTTCCCGCAACAGGGTTTCTAAATGAGTGTGCCTTCTCATGCCCTGGTGAGGTGGATCATCTCTTCGGCAACCACTGGGAAACCCCTCCTGCCCTGGCCCAGATGGTGCAGGGGAGGCAAGGGCAAGGGTGCTGCAGGGCACCAGTGTAAGGAGCTGCCCGGGCAATCCCCACCGGTTTCATGTGCAAGCACTGGTGCTTTGTGTGAGTGCACTTTGCACAGGTGCTGTTCCTAGAAAGTCCCCTAATTTGCAAGCAGCACAAAAAATGGTGTTTGTGATTAGGGAGCGCTGATGACTGCACTGCACTCCTGCCTGTAAGTGTATGCGTCAGAGGATCTGCTCACCCAGCAGGCAAAAAACTTAAGCCAAAGTCCCTAGACTCAAACACCTTGTCTTCAGGGTCTGGAATCATTGCCATTTACAGTGCAGCATAGCCTAGGATCCCTACTATCTCTACTGTGCTGAGTATTCACAGTGCTGATCCCTACCCAGGTGCTGGGAAAAGCAAACCTGTGCGACGAATGTGTGAGAATCAGGAGGAGTTCACAGAGAAAACAGAACAGGATTCTGTGACAGGCTTGTCAACTCCCTGAGGCCAGAGCTCATCTGCAGCCTGCTCAGTGCCAGGAACTCTCAAAGCCTCTTTGTGACTAATAGGGTGGCTGGAATCAAATCATACCACAGATCCCACATATCAAATCATACCACACATTATCCACAGAACTTGTGCCTGCATGGACTCTACTTAACCATAAAAAGAGTGTTGGAGAAGTTTGTTTTAACAAACATCCTCTCTGCAGTGGCAGTCACTGATCTGGAAGTCTGTCCTGGGCAGACCTTGACCCAAACTGCATGTGACAAGTGACCCAGGAGGACCCCGAGGGCTAACATGTCATTAGATTTGGGAAAGCAGCTTTAGGGTGACCATCTCCTGCTCTGTTCCCAGGCTACAAAGCTCAGGTCCCCTGGTCTGGCCAGTCTGGAGGAGGTCTGGTAAGGCATGCCTGTGCCAAGCACCCAAAGGAAGCTGTTCCAGTCAGCCCTGAGGACATAAAGATCAAAGAGCTACCAGCAAAAGGGAAAGGCTTTCCACCATCCTCTGGTGAGTTTATTCAGACAAAAATGGGAATTACCATGAGCAAGCCCTCGAGAAAGTCATGTCTCTCCTTATCCCACCTCCCAGAGCAGCTGCTTACACACGGAACACGTCAAAATGAATGACTGTTATAATTGGAGTATATGAAGGGACACAAATCCATTACTGATGGAGCTGAGTTCACATCACTATGCAAGAACTGAGGTCAGGACTTTTTCCCTTACCCTGAGTTCCAAAGACTGCCAAAGGGACAGAGAGATGTCCTGAAGTCTGCCCAGAGGGTAATTCAAAAAAGCAAGGGGAAAAGTGGAGCCACATCACATTCCTGTCCCTCCCAGCCTGGAGAGCCAGTGGTCTCTGCACCAAAACCTGTGTCAGAGTCCCGAGGAACTGTGTAGTGGGACATGTGTTGGACTCCAGACATTGCAGCTGGATTTTTAAAGGATGTGGCTAATTTTATAAGCTCTAGTGGTTGCTGTCATGCATAATGAGGTACAGTTAATCATTTCTCTGCCTCATGCTGTAGCCAGATCATCTGTGCAGACTGTTTTGTGGGGAAAAGCAAAATGCATCAGGTTTTACACCTTCCTCTCTTGGACTGGGTGCTGGTCACCATTCAGTGGAACACCAAGATTGTCAGAGTCACAACCTCCCTTCATCTCAAAAGGGTCTGTGAGCAGCAGGTGGCAAGGGTCTAGGGCATGCCTGCCATGACAGATCCCAGCCTCTTGTCTGCATGCCACCCACACTTTTCAGATGTGCTCTGGCTTAGAGGGCAACAGATGGCCATGTCAAGGCAGTCTGGATGGCTTGAGCTCTCCCAGAATGTGTGTGAGCAGTTCAGGTGGGATTCACCTCTCTGACCCCTGCCTGCAGTGTAAATGTTTCCATCCAAGATTGTCACGCCCCTTTGTGGTTCGGGGGGACAAGCAGGCATCCTGTGGGCATAGACACCTGTGAGATCATTATGGCCCCAGAAGAATCACTCTTCAAAGGTGCCATTTCCTCTCTGGTGGCTATAAAGGATCTTTAAGGTCATTAGCTTGGACCTGTCCCTGGAAAAAACCATGTGTTCACTCAGACCCTTTGAATCTGCTTGGCAGCCAGGCTGGCACCCCCAGCACTGCCCATGTGTCATGGGTCCTCAGCCCCAGGGCACAGACTCCAAATGTCTGCTGCCCTGCCTTGGGATGCAGCTTCCCCTCCAAAGGCCTTATTACAGGTGCCATAATACAGACAGGGCATTAATTATGGCAGAAACTGATGGAGAACCAGCAGGAAAAGAGTTAAGAGAGCCAGGGCTTGTTGCTATCCAGGAACCCAGGCTACCTCACCTCCCAGGATAACCATCAGCCAGACCTTTCTCAAGTCTTTTTTGGCAGGCTGAGTTGTCAGAAAACCACCTGTTACTTGGGAGAGATTCAAATGCATAATGAATTAAAAAAGCATATTGTGTGTTACTATCTAACCCCCAGACAGATCTGTTATTTAAGTGTGGTTATGATCTGTGCTGTTAATTTTAAACAACATATGATCAAAGATCACATCTGGCTTTGTGCTTTATTTCCTTTCAGGTTCTGGCTTATGTGTCCATGCCAGACAGTTGTGGTTTCTGTCACATGGCAGGAAAAGCTTATTTTACATGCTGCCTAAATTTATATTTTATTGCACATTAAAACAGCCCATCAGAATTAAGTTATAGCATTGTTTATAATGGTAAGTGAATCACAGCTGTGGAAATGAAAGCACCCCACAATGGGATTTTTTAGGAACACCTACTCCCTACTTTCAACCTTCAGAACTTTCAACCATTTTAAAGACAGCAGCAGACCGAAGAGCAGACTGAAATATATAAACCACATCACCAGTCCTGTGGGAAGGCTGTTTGAAATGGCAGTCCTGCCAACCAATCAGTCCAAAAACACCAGCCAGGCCCTCAGCAGACAGGAGGACATGCTTAACAGATCATGAGATTTATTTTTTTTTAATAATACAGTTGGGGTTCTTTTTATTTGCTCCTTGGCCTGAGTTTTCAAGCTTTGCTGCCCAGCTAGAATAGCTAGACATGTGCCCTGGATGAATAGGTAAGTAAATAAACTGACTGAAAAAAAGAAAGAGCATCCCCGTGTGATTATTCAGGTCTAGGAGGTGAGGCTTTAACTCAGAGGCAATGCATGTTTCAAGGTGTTCGGTAAAACTACATGAGCTCTGGCACACTCAAAGTCGTAGAGGGGCAAGTCTCTCTTGATGGATGCCTAACTACACTGCTTTCCAAAAAACCCCACACTATTTAGAGCAGATGCAAAGCACAACAAAAAAAAAAAAGTCATTCTTGCTTATTCATTATGCAGAATAGGTTTTTCCCCACTGTAGCATTTGAGGATACAGAGAGAATCTCAGTTCAGACTTTCCGGATAAGTCTGTGAAGGGAGACTTATGAAGGATTGTAAGAGAACTGAAAGTGAGAGAAGCAGTTTAACATTAGTAAACGTGGGGCCAGACTCAGCCCTTATCTGAACCGAGGTAAACGCAGCGCTGCTGCCATGGCAAGCGCACAGGCAAAGGCAGCAAGCAGACGCTGCCGGCTGCCCGCCTCTGAAATGCGTTGGGGCTTCAGCCCTCCTTTTGCTAAGAGAAGGCAAGGAAAGCTTCTGCCAGGCTGCAGGCAGCTGCCGGGCTTTGACCACCCTGCTGGGGTGGTAATTATCCTCTGACTAAACACACAAGTTACTCAGCCCCTTTACAGGAATCAGTCATCTCTTCCGCCCAGGTGTGCCAGGAGGGCTGCTCTGACAAAGTGCCAAGGGCACTCTGCCCCTGCTCTACCCAGCCCAGCGATTTCAATCCAGATTCCTTTCCCAGCCTTTTTATCTACTAAGAAATAGCTCTCTCCTTGTTGCGACGTTTCAACTCTGCCTACTTCAGGCATGGAGGAGACTTCATGCTTCCCAAACATCAATGTGCTCTTACATCTGCTCTCACAGAGCAGATCCATGAGCTGGGCTAGCCACCAGCTGCCACTATCCCTGTGAGAGGCAGTCCAGTCCTGGATCTCAGCCTCACTGAAATAAATAAAGGGAAAAGACACGAAGTCTCCCCCTCCGAGGCTGCATGGAGACACACACCACAATGGCTCTAGCCCAGCCAGCCTTCAGCTGTAGTGCTACCACTCTCCAGCCCTTCAGCAGTGGTACCACCCATCCTCCCTGATGGGAAAAAAACCACTGCCCTAAAACCTCTCCGTGGGGGGACCCAGAAAGGAGCTATCTGTGATACCTTTATGAAGGCTGTACCCACCTCTGGGAGCCAGGCTGAAATGCTGTGTGAAGGCTCAGATGTGAACCAGTGAGCGCTGTGCTGCTTTAACATAAAATAATCATGCTCCGGGGTTGCTACTGTTAGAAGATGTGAAAATACCCTCACCCACACATGCAGTACTGAACAGGAGAGTATGAGTGGTAAGATGGGATTGTTTGAGAGAAGAGACTAGAGCTGAGAAGGGGATTTTAAAGAGCACAAACTCATTTCATATGGCTGAGTGCTGGCGACACTGGGAGAAATTCAATGGATTATGTTGCACCGGAGGTCAGAATATAATTGTCCCTTCTGGCCTTTGAAACCTGTGTATGTACAGACGAACCTTGAAATGACCAGATTTCTCAGGAATTTGATTCCTGGAGTTTATTTATTTATTTTCTTACCAGCTGCCAGACACAGCATGCTCCTAGACAAATAAGGAGGTGGTAGCTACGGTGGTGAGTATATCAGTAGCGCTAATCTCTTGCAGGGCTTCCTGGTAGAATTTCTATCTCCCTTAGAGGGGACAAGGTTAAGGGATATATGACAGTTTAATCTTAAAAAACTAAAAAAGCACAGTGATATTTCACAAGTGAATAGCTGCAAGGGAGAACTAAGCAACTGAGCACATGAGTGTTCTCCTCGAAGATTTTTTTTAAAGAGCTCCCAACCTCCATAATAAATAGCTCCCTGTTGTCCTAGCAAAGGGCCAAAGAGCTAAAGATAGCTCCACTAATTGCTGCTTCCCTTTGTCCCTTAGCTCTAGAGATTCCCATCTTCTATATTATTACTTCATCATTTTAATTGTGCAAGAAGCTTTTCACAATATTAATTAGAATAAAATAATAATAATGCAAAATATAAACAGTTATTAGTATACAGGTAGCATCATTTTTAGAGCAGGTACTTTGCAAAAAACTATTAGCCAACACTTCTGTCTGTACATGCTTATGACGGGCAGCCTCATTCTGCAAACTGGGGACCCATCCTGTGACCTGCACTCACACCAAAGAGCCATACCCAGGAAGTGCATCACTGTCTCCTGAGACACGCACTAAAGAAAGGAGAGAAAAGTAGGGAACAGGGGGTTTCAGCTCTGAGAAAGGGAGAGGAAGCCTAGAAAGTTTAAGGTGACTTACAGCCACTGTCACCTTCTCCACACCCCTGGAGGTACAGAACACAATCTACTCTACAACTGATATCCATGTGGGGAAGCGACTTGGAAACAAACATCTGACCCTCTGATACTAGGCACAGACATTCAAGCAGACCAATTTGCCAGTGTCATTCATTTGCACCTTTCAACTTAATGATACCTTACAGGGAAGAAAAATTCAAATTAAAAATTGAAGCTATTAATATATCTTTGAAAATGGTAAAGGAACAAGATTAAGACCAATAGGAGGCCACTAATCTTGGCGTACTTCTGACCTTGTACCCTTTAAATCATTGTAATACCTTGTTCAAATTCAAACATAAATAGGATTTTTTTACGAGGGAGTTAGCGCCCTTGCTGCGTCAAAAGCCATATTACATTTTACAATTCCTAGAGCTGAGAATACTAATTCCTAAAATAGAAGACCTCCTCACCAGATGATAGTAACACAGGTGACAAAATAACATTACATTGAAAAATACATCTGCAGAAAGTGAAATAGAAAAGCAGAAGAACTTTTCTTCTACGCTTTTTGGAAGTGGCTCGCAAGGTAACTAGAATGCATTTTCAAACTTTCTAGTGGAGATACAGTATATTGTAAAGCAATCGTGTCCTCTCCCTTCCGCTGCTTCTCCCTTCCAGGCAGCTAGCTGCAACTCACATATATGTGACAAGCTTTCAGCCAGGGACAGGCAGCAGGACGGAACTTCTCCCAACCAACTAACTGCATCTTTAAATTTCTCTCCCCCTTGCCCTCCATTATGTCTGTCTGACTGTCTCTGTGAATGCCTGTTTCCCTGGAAGGGAGGAGGGGACCCAAGCAAACCCTGAAGCAATCCCAAATTTCCTTGGTAGAGGAAAAAAAAAATCTATTCTCCAGAGATCAAACCTTCAGTGAATCATTTTCCACTGCTCTGACATGTCAAATACTCCAGTGATTCACCAGTCATGGATCTCTGATTCACCTGCAGTAAACAGGGCTGATTGCTTCCCAGAAGCACTGTGGTTTGCATTGCTCTTTAAAGGCTCCACTTCCTCCACACAGCTTCTCACCTGCCTGCCACACCCCGCTGCCACGGCCCCCCTGCAGCCAGGGCAGTGACAAGGACCAGAAAGCCCAGACTACTGGTTTGAGATCAAAGGGCCAAGAGGGAAGACAGTCGTGGGTAAATGAACAGTGAGATAAGTTAGGAAGGCTCCTGAATCTCCCCTTGTTCCTGTTTAAATGTGAAAACGGGAAGGACAGAAAAAGAAGGGATGGGAGGAGTTTGGTATTTATTTGTGACTCTCATTGGGTTCATCTCCCTGCCAGCACAGGACGCAGTTTCTCCAAGAGGGAGCACCAGAAATAGAACCAACATTACATCTAATGAGCTTTTTGGTGGCATATTCATTAAGCTTGTAGAAAGGGTAAAGAAACGCAGGAAGCTCAGTCTTGGAAAGGCTCCAACTGGACCCCTTTGACTCATTAAAGGAGGGAGTAAAATGAGCCATGCCTCAGGGCAATCGTAAAAGGATAAGCAGGAAAGCAGGAAAGGGTCAATTCATTACGGACTGGGCCAGCAGTCCCTGGCCTGGCAGTGGCGATGGGGCCATGGGATGGCTGGGCATGATAGAGCCCAGCATCAGGGATGTCCGCTTGCCCTTGGCATGCTGGTGGAGACACTGGTGCTTTGTTCTGGCTGAGCCCCAAAAGGCAGCAGTGAGGGGACTTCAGAAAGCCCTTGCTGCCCACAGTTGCCATGAGTTCACCTTCCACCACCACCAGCGTTCTTGCCTCCCATCTCTGGCTTGCACTGGCCTTCTTGCCTGCCAAGCGGAGGGAGAAGGGGGGAAAAGTCACACAGACCCTCCCAAGCCTTGCAGGAACAGGGGAAGGGAGGGGGACGCAAACTCAATTGAGCAGCTTTGCAGGGGGCCCCAGATTTTCTCAAACCAGTCACGCCAGCTGCAGCCCAGGCACGATGAGAAAGGAGAGGAGACAGTGCGGCAACGGCTCCTACAACCCCGAGGGAGGAGGAGGAGGAGGAGGAGGAGACCCAGGCTGCTAAACTGACACCAGGCGAAAGTTGGCCACGTTTTCTCCCAGCCACGGAGGAATAGCACAAGCAAGTCAGATGTGACCGTGCTACAGGAGCCAGGAGAGAATAAAAAAAAGTGACAGCTGACTCTTGAGGACTTTTGTAGCGGGTGGGGGGGAGAGACCTACAAATACTGGGGGAAGGGCAGAGCACAGCCCAGGAGCCTTCTGCAGCAGCAGATGGAGAGGGAAGGTACCGCTGATTCCTGCAGAGTCAGGGAAGGAGAGAGACAGCATTGCACCGAGGTGATCACATGAATAGGGAATGAAGGCGCAGAACAAAGAAGGGGTTTTGGGGAGAGGGAGTGGGAGCCCTTCGCAGGACCCCCGAGCCGGGACATCCCAGCACAATGCCCTGCGGTGCTACAGCGGGGGGCAAACCTGCATGAGAGCTAGGCGCAGCCAGCTGAGGCTGCAGGAGGACAGAATCAGTGCAAGCAGAGGACAGATAAAGGAGATATTTGTGCAGTTACTAAGGGGTGAAGCTCTGTAAGACCCGACAGAAGAGCTAATGCCTCGCACCAGAACACCAGCATATGATAGGAAGGAAAGTCTAAATTCCCTTGCTCTGGGCTCAGGGGCTTCCTGTAACCTGCTGCAGGATGAAACTGCAGAGGCTGTGAATAGTGCAACCTGTCTTTCTGCTAGTCCTGAGGTCCCCGATGTACCTGTGATGATTGTTTTGACAGTCATTCTCGCTGTGATTGGCACCTCCTGGTTAGATCAAGGTCACTGTTAGAACACATCTTTTCATTAAAATGACCGAGAGGCTGTCAATGACCACAGGCCACGGCTAATTAAGGGACGACCCAACGCCCCCATAGGAGTCGGTAATCAGGGCTGATGCCGTGCCACCCACCTCAAGGGGAGCCAGTGGAACCATCCTGCCCCCAGCACCCTTGCATGCAGAGACGACATACCCACTCCCAGCATGCCAGGCCACCCACCATCCTCACTGCTGTCACTCCACAGCAATAGCATTACCTCCTTTCACACAGCTCACGAGAGGCTCAATAGCATCCTGGGCACCTGGGAACAGCCCTTGTATCTGGCTAGGTCATGGATCCTCAGAAGGGGAAGGATGGATGACAACAGGCTCCTTACAGTGCAATCAGGTGCACATTTGAGGGACAAAGGCCCGTAAGAAAACTTTTTATTTGAAGAAAATCCTTTTACAAAAATGTCTAAATATGACCACAGTGTTACAATAACTAATTTCTTGGACAGCATGAAATTGATTCTGTGCAGGAGTTAGGAAACATGACAAGGTCTTTTTAGGAAAGGACACTATGGGAATAGGTCCATGCTACTTCTATAAATTATCAGCTCAAACCCCAACACAGGTGGGATGCAATACACTGACTGAAGAATTTTTGGTGTCAAATGCTAAGGTGAAGCCATACTCTGCCTGAGATTCTACACATATTTTGGATAGTACCTCCCCATGGTCTCAGTTTGGCTAAACAGTATAGCAATAAAAGTGAGTTTCATCTTTGATTTAAAAAAAAAAAAGTCTTTCCTGAAAATCAAGGAAAGCAGTTTTATTCCAAAGCCTACTTTGGAATAAAGTGTTGTGTTACAGCACTTCTGTCCAGATCCTTTCCTAGGGCTCTCTTACTTATTTTCCCACCACTGAGTGATAGAGCAAGAGTTCCTCATCATGTAAAAATGAGGCTCTGGGCTGCCTCCAAACTGCCACAAATGTCATCCATTTACTTTTGTCATCAAGCTAGTTTCTCCAAGCCACACTGTCCAGTGTTCTTATGCAGCCAGACTCTTCCCAGTTCATCACCATTTGCACCTCTGCGGAAGGGTTGAGCTAATCTCAAGAGAGCTATATAAGCCTCCTGCAATGCAGTTCCATGCAAGTTTTCTTACTGATGTGCTTTCCTCTGTTTTGGCAAAATGTTTCCACTTTCTGTCCACCTCAGAATGAAGAGACATCTTGGAATTATAGTAGTGTCTAGGTGCCCCTCCCTTGTTTTGTGTCTGCATAGGCCCTGCCAACCTTCCTAGACATAAAAGAGAACCAGTATTGGAGTTTAGCAACACAAATGATGGCATATAGGATAGGAAAAGGGGCAATGGCTTTAAACTGAAAGAGGGCAAGTTTAGATTAGCTATTAGGAAAAAATTCTCTACTGTGAGCATGATGAGACACTGGAACAGTTGCCCAGAGAAATTGTGGATGTCCCATCCCTGGAAGTGTTCAAGGCCAGGTTGGATGTGACTTTGAGCAACCTGGCCTAGTGGAAGGTTCCCCAGTCCGTGGCAGGGAGGTTGAAACTAGATGATCTTTAAGGTCCTTTCCAACACAAACCATTCTATGGTAATATGACATCACATGTTTTTGTCCCAGTGAGTGCAGGAAAGTAGTTTGATTCCCTAAACATCTTCTGCTATAACAGACACCTTCAATGGCTTCCTGGCAGAGGAGGAGAGGAAAGCTCAATCCCCTCACCCCTCCAATTTGTTCTCAGGCTAAATAAATGCTTTTCAGCCTTTCCAACAGTTTCTGCCAGGTACTGTGGTTTACAACTTACATGTTAGGCCCTATACCTGAAAACAATTTTGTGAAATATCCAGGCCAGCTGGAGCCTGGCCTTAGCAAACATTGCTTGGCCCAAGATAATAATGACAATAGCTATGTTTAATTTTGATTGTGATTGTGGGAGAAGGCCAAAAGACACAGCAGGGACTTACAGCCTTGCACATAAAATGTGGGTTTTAATGCAAGTTTTTAAAAGTGGGTTTTAAAGATTTTTTTCTTAATTGCTGTGTAAAAAGGTAAACCATGTGTAATTTAGTTGGCATTTCACTCTGATCTGTAACTGCCTAATCCAGGCCAGGACTTCAAGAAACCCATTACAGTGACACCAGGCACCCACTGTGAGAGTCAGTCTGGGAGCTAGACAGCTAGGAAAAACCACAGCTTTGGTCTGTGTCCAGCAGCCTAAATAAAAAGTTTCCTTTCCATGCTTTGCATTCATCACAAAAGAGCACTAGCTATCTCTTTTATACAGCAAATATGCACCACCACAGAAACATATCACATTAAAGTCACACTGGTAGAAGGTTGAGCACAGGATGTTAAAAATGAAGTATTGTAATTATGTTATCTCAGATGATTTTCTCCTATTTAGTGACTCACAGTGTTCACACAGAAATGTCAATCCCAAGCATACAAAGAGCATGTGTTGCTTTCTCCCCACCCCAGTAAAGCATCAGACATCTGACTTTAGGGTAAATTATTTAGGTATAAATATATATGTTTATGTCTATAAGTGTGTGAATGTAATTGTGATTGTTTATTTAGTTTGCGTTGTCTGTTTGCACTTTGATGATGCCCAATAGTCTTTTCACAAAGGTGCAAGTGCTAAAACTGAGATTTTGCTGTTATTCATGAGACTCACTGGGGCTTAAGTAAAGTATCAAATGTTACGAGTTCATGATGAGGTGCCAGAACTGCCAACACTACTAACTTCTTACAAGATAAATGGTATATACTAAGCCAGCAAAAAAATATACCTTGAAAACCCAACTCACCTGAAATACTTCTGTGTTAATATTGTGAGGAACTGAACAGCTGCATCTCTTGACCTCAGTATTAACAGTGCTTTTCTAATAGTTTCCTATGCATCCAATCTTTGTGATGCTGTTGAAAAAAAGAGAGAAGGAGACAAAATCGGGCACTGAAGTGCAGCACTCTCAGAGGGGAATACTGTGGGGAGTAGTGAATTTTGAGCAGTGCTAATTCCCATGCTGCTAATTGGACAGAGGCCATTTCCTGCAAGCTAAAGTCAAACAGGACAGGAGCATATGGGCTTTCAGAGAGTGGAGTCTTTGCAATAGAAAAAAAACACTAAAAAAAAAGCACCCTAGAAGCTCCATGGAATATTGGTTATTGCAGATAAATTACAGACAAATTACAAATTTTAAAGCTATATGCACAGATGCTGCTCCTATTGCTTCTGGAAGAACTGCACCTTTGAAAAGATGGTGCTTGCTCCCTGAGGATATGCCATTTTCAGTTCCAAATATTCTCCCTTGGTCCTACTGTTAAAGGGGATAGGGTTTGATTTGTTTTCTCTATTAATTTTTAATTATTTTTCACTTTATCTGCATTTCTTACAGGTTTCAATGGCAGGATGAAATCCTCATTGGAAAGGTATTCTGAGAGCTGATGTAGCTCTCACAGTCCTGAAGGAGGATTGCAAGCCCTGTATTGTCACAGAAGGCACAGACCTGCCCTACAAAACAGAAAGTCCTAGCAGTCCACATCAGTCAGCACAGTCTTTTATTCAGCTGCATCACACTAAACCAAGCAAAACATTTATCATGAGTGGAAACCATATGAGGACAAGTATCAAATATTACTAGCTTTTCTTTAAACGTGCTAAATCCAAGCACAGAAGCCTTGCAAAATGGCTTCTGGGACACGTATAGAAAGGTCATGCTTCAGGGATGTGACAGAGCTAGAATCCTAGGGGTGCTTGGAGGAGATGCTGATTAGCTCACTTCCCTGTATCTTCCTGCAAAGAAATTGGCGTAGGACAGGGTCAAAAACAGGGCACTAACAGAGTATCATTCTGATCCATCGTGGCAAGGATGGTGATGGTCCAAAAGAGTTGATTTTCTTCTATTAGCTCCTAATCAGAAATGCCTCTTTTAATCTGTTTGACAGTTTATTCTCCCTACAGCAATCTCTCCTACCCAACACCCTGCCAAAAACAGATGCACAGAAGGTGCTGCACTGGGACCAAACATGGAAAATTTCAGCTGCCAGAGCGGGTGGTTTATAAAGTAAACAGCCACGGAAAGCCACAGGGACACAATGGCTCTCGTGACAGAGTCGGTCACAACGGGCAGCACAAGCAGCATCCCCATTAGAAGAACAAACCTGCTGCATCTACACGCAGCTTCTGCCTGCAGCCGCAGCTGCCGGCTGACCGCCTGGTTTAGCTGCTGCTGGGGCTCCCTCAGTGGCTGTCACACCTGCTCTGCCCTCCCTCGGAAAGCTGCCAGAGGACAGAGGAGACAAAGGACGATCCGCACAGCTGGAGCTGCTGGACGCTGCACGCTACTCGGGTTGGTGTAGCGCTCGCCCAACACCCCTCTTCCGAAGGAAGCCTCTTTCCTGCCACCCTCTGAGTTCGGCTCTTCAAGCTCCCTCGTTCTTATCCCTCGCCATCGTTTTTAAGGCGTTACTGCAGAATTCCTTTGTGTTTTTCAGTATTATTATTGCTGTTTCTCACTGATTTAGCCACCGCAGACGATATGTCTTCATTGCTGGCTGTGCCCACGGACCCCACTTGGGTGACCTGCCTTGGTGCCCGCACTTGTTTGAATGGTCCAGGTCAGGAGGGCCCTGCTGGAGCGCACGGGCACCAGAGCAGCACAGAAGGGGTTAATAAAGGGTTTAATACCAAGAGGCCACACAGCAAAGCCCAAGTTAGGGCCAGCTGCACCCCTCCCCCCGGCCTCCATCCTGCTGCAGAAGCCCTGGCAGGGATGCAGCACTCAAGTGCTTCTTTCCCCACTTCCCTCCTGCCCCACTTGTGTGATGTAAAGCAATGCTTTTGTTTCCTCTTTAAGACATTAGCCTCAGGGGCCATTACAGGGAAAAAAGGTAGCTGGGGCTCTTTTATCTGAAGGAATCCATTAGGGGGGGTGGTGTCTTTTTCTTCCTTCTTGCCCAGGGAGCAGCTCCTGCTTTTGCACTGCTCCAGGGACATCTCACTGCTCCAGGGCCACCTCCTCCCTGCTCCATTGCTATCTCTCCTCCCTGTTCCGGGGACATCACCTCGATGCTCACTGCACCATGGCCACTTCCTTGCAGCTCATGGCCAGCTTCTCAATCCACTCTAAAAATGGGTCAAACGCGGTGTCATCATGCAGAAAGCATGAGTCTGCTGTTCAGATCCCCCACCCCCACAAGTGAAATTAAAAGGAGGACATGTGTTTAAATACACCCCAGTGTAACAGATCGGCTTTCTCTTTGCTGACATTTTGGGTGACTGAGGGGTGTTTAGTATTCTGGCATGTCTTTGTGGCTATAGAAAGCAGAAACTCATTCTTGCTCTGTTTATCCTTGCACTGAAAGCAGCAGTCCCTGTGCATTTGCAAGACTTCAGGACCTGAGATTTTAAATAAACCCCCAGATATTATAATACTCTTAATAAACTTGAAACCACTGAAATAATAATAAATAACATAGAAATGAAAAAAAATTATGACAGGGAAACTAATTGGGTAGTGGTGGGGAGGGGCTCTTTTTGAGCATACCTTTTGTGCTTCCCCAAATCATGAATCACAGAACAAATATTTGCTCTGTACAGTGCATGCCACCGAGACCCACGAGGACCTATCTTAGGCTAATATAAATTGCCTGAGTTCCAGTAAGACATTAACAGCCTGCCCTGCTTATGTTCCAACCTCACCGGAGACCAAGCAGCCGTGGTCAGTCCACAGCCAAACCAAGCATGCCAGCACAACTGGGTGTATTTACGCAGGCTTGGTGTTAACTGCTAACACCATTATGTGGCTTCACCGCAGATAGGAGCTGGCTTGCACATCAGTGATTCAGAAGACAAGCAGGGTGAGGACACCAGAATAATCCTAGCTAAATACAGTGTTCAGCACAAAAGATGCAGATTAGGGTAGAAAAGGTGCCAGCATGCTTCACTCCTGTTTTAAGTCGTGAGACACAGGATGTCTTTGAAAGCCCTTACTCAGCACCTGCCGGCATCTGTGCACGGGGAAGCACCTCTGGAACCCTCCCCCACAGGCAGAGCCGTGATGGGCACCATCGAGTAGTCAAAAATAGAGGCAATAAATGAGAACAGCTGCTGGGGACATGGTGGGAACATGTGTGTGAGCAGAAATATGTGTGAGACCACAGCCGGAGCTGGTGTGAGCAGGAGCATTACCATGTCTCCCTGTCAATATCATCAGGGAGAGAAATGTCAGTGGGCTAAGAGCAGGGATTGCTCCCTGAGCCCTGCCCTGTGCTGCCCTGCAATTCCCTGCCTTGCATGGTGGCTCCAGGAGGGAGGTGGAGAGTGAGTGAAGAAAGGAAGGAAGTACAGGCTTCCCTATCCATTGTGGTTGCTTTATGAAATGTGGGGTCTCTGGGAAAGCCACAGGGGGGATCCACACTCTGCTCTTCAAAGATCAGTGGTTCTGTATGCCTTGAATTCCAAAATATTTCAAGTTCACCCAGTACCAAGAGAATAAAAAATAAATGTAGGGAGACTCCTGCCAGGGAGTGCACATGGGAAGGCCAGTGTCTCTGCTGCTGCCCATTCTGACAGGTTTTCCTCTGCTCTCTCATAAACATCCTCCCCACATGCCATATGTCACACATACCCTCCCTGGACCTGCCAACACAATTATGCTGGGTCTCGGCATGGCCAGGGGACAACATCACTTTCCCGTCAGTTCTGTGCTGTTGTCGGTGGCTGGGGAGATAACCGACCCCCAGCTACTTCTGTCACAGCCAGCGGAGAATGGGAACAGGGTTGAGTCCGGTTGCTCGAGGCAAGACAAGCGGAAACACAAAGGTAGCAGGAACAGCACTGGTGTGAAAAATATTTAAACATATATGATGCTGCAGAAGGGACCTCCTTGGCTGTGGCGATCCTACTTCAGCACAGGCTACTGCCACAAAAATGATTGAAGATGTGTGGTGCTGCTGGTAGGGTACCACATGAGCACTGACCTAAGCAGCCCCTCAGGTAGGGCTCAGGCACCAGAATCCACAGCTGGTGTCCCACTGTTTTGCATCGGCAAAGTGTCTACACCTAAGTGAATTTACACTGGGAGAGGATCCTACAGTGTGTGTGCACTTTGTATTGGGGTTGTGTGTTGAGGAAGAAGATGCAAGAAGGGGAAACTGGGTGGCTCACACACATCCTACTTGCAGCAGTGGCCTGGTGGGAAGTAGGGGCTGGGGATCATGCAAGCCACAGGGCAGACCCCAAGTGTGTCTGGAGATGCCTGAAATGACGTGTTAAAAGCAGCCTGTTTTCCAAGTCTGGGTATACACCCCTGCAGATTTCCTGCAAGGCAGAAAAGTGACTAGCAAGCCCATAGCTGCCCATTAATCAAACACCCAGGCTACACGCTTCTCAGAGCTGTGCTACCTGCCCCTCAGCTCTTCAGAGTGCCACAGCTGAGCCTGACACCACCACTGCCATTAAGTGGGTGTCTGCTGGCATAGCAGAAATGCACTGATGGGCTCTCAGGGAGACAGATTTGGTGCTGGAGGTAGTGTAGGTGTCTTGCTTATCCTAGGCTGATGTTCCCACCATGACTGGTGAGCAAGCTGAGGTTTATAGCCTCCAGTCAGGGCTGCCCAGGGTACCTCTGCACAGCATCGTGCTCAGCCTTGTAGGTATGTGCTCCTTGATCCATGCAAGCCAGCCCTATAAGAGCTAGGGAGAATTGCAAGCGGTTACATTTTGAAGACAGTTAATGCAAATAAAACAGGACATCTTTAGAAGAATTGCAAACAAAGCTTGTCTTTCTCTACCTGGAGAGTTACTGCCGAAACTGAGAAACTGTCCTAACAAAGAGCTCCCAAGAAACAGTAGAGGGATGTGATGGAAACCCCACCATTTGAGATGTGATTGACTGGACAAAACATTGAAAATATGATGGCTCCAAAGCTGCCAGAAAAATACATCAGAGCCGATCTCATCTATGACAAGTGTATTATGTACTTATGGATGGATCTATACAAACCCTCCAATCTGACCCTGGATCACAGGCATAAAACAGTGGGAGTCACTATAAACACACTTATAATTATTTAGGAATTTCTTCTCTTCTTTCCATTCATTAAAGAAAATTATTTTTTTCTCTTTCTACTTCTTTACTGAGGAAGAACTTGAACCTCAGATGATTAAAGTTTGCAGAACTTTGTGGAGTTTGGATCAGACTTTCAAATTCGAACCAGTTACTGGCAGGAATCTGCTCTGCCAAGATGTGTAGAAAATGTAATCCTTATCCTTGGGAATTGCTTCTATAATTCATTGGTGTGCAAACAATAAACAACATTAAAGGTGATGTTTCTGGCAGTCCTTGTAGCCTCACAAGCAGGATTTGTGCCAGGTGGCTGTTATGCATTGCTGTCACAGTCCTGTTGCTTCATGTGCAATTATACTAGATCTAGGGAAGGTGCACCTGGCATTTTCACCGAGCACTGCTCTGTGCAGAGACCATACAACTTGGAGATGATGCTGTGTGAAGAGACAGATGAGTTTTTTCATCTGCTCCCTGCCCCAGTTAGAAGCTTTTCCTGGGGCAGAGGCCAGACAGGCCAGGAAAAAATACTCAGGCAGCTCACTTAGCCTTGCTACTTGGTGGACTGGCACATCTAGGCAAATAGAAAATAACAAATAATCCAGAATTTGTTTAACCCAGTGTGTCTTAACCTGTTTGGGTGTCAGCTCTAGAGTAAGGCCAAGGATGCTCTCAACCCTCATGAGAACATCACGGTCCTTCCGGTGCGATGCCCTCGGGTATAAGTGCCCCAGACTGAGGTGACCTGCAAGAGGCAGGTGGGCTTTCCCCAGCCCTCCCTTGGCCCCTTCACCTTTGTGCTCACTGAGGCAGGAACGTTGCTGCCAACCCAATCTCCAGGCACTGCAGCAGCTGGGGCTGAACTGCCTTGACCTAGACTTCATGTCATTCATTTCTCCTCCACTGGGAAATGGCTCTCTGAGGCCTCGGACATCTGCTGCTGCTTACCCAGGTTGCAGTGCTGATTATCGAAGCTGGCACCAGTTCAAGAACGGACTATAATGTTTTATTGTGCCAGTGCTGTTTTTCTGAAACATGCCCCAGAGACCAGGAGGATGGGTGGATAGGGAAGAGGTAGGTGCACCTGGCCCTCCACATCTCTGTGGTCTAGGGGGGCTTCCCATCCCAGAGGGTGTTGCCAAAGCATCAGTGTCCAATGAGAAAGGCATTTTGCTTGCACTTGGCAAGTGGCTGTGTGAGGGGAACACATCACTATGGAATGGGGAGATGGTGTTTTCCTCAGGTTGGCTACAGAGGGCTACAGGTAAGAGTGGAAAGAAACACAGGAAAGTAGTCAGAGAAGGGACTAGACAAGAAAAGCAGGAAAGTTCAAGCAGGAAGGCAACATCAGCAGGCAAGCAGCAAAATGGAGGGCAGCTGTCGGTAAAGCTCCAAGAAAGTTCCCAGTTATTCAGGGAGTCAGGAATGTGTTGAGTCAAGGTGTATTAGGAAATAAATCTGGTGGGCAAAGTGGGAGGTACCTGCATCTACCTTGCCCTCTGAAATACTCTGGATACTGTCTCACAGCTATTGCCCTGAAAGGCCAAGAAACTCATTTCAAATTGCTGTATGATCCCCAGGACAGCCGAGCACTCAGCCAGGAGTGATTTGTCAGCAGGCAGACAGGGAAAGACAGTAACAGAAGCAATGGACTCCTCCCTAATTAAAGAGGGGAAATTTTTCCCAGCAGGGTCTTGACAGGCCCTCCAAACAACTGAGCAGCACACCACTGAGGCTGGGTCAGTCCACAGCCTCCCGTGCCTCATTCACACACCTTTGAGACACATCCCTCAGCTTTTGTGCATGTTGCTTCAGCACTGACTAGGTAAAACCAGAGGGGCACATAAGATGGAGCTGTGAAACCCATTGCTGGGAGCAAAGCTGCTGCAGCCATGAGATGCTGGGCTACAGCAGCTCACACCATGAACACCACTGCAAACACCACACCAGAGGATCAAGGTCTCCATTAGATGGTTTCCCAAGGATTTACAGCTCAGTTATAAAACTGCACTGGGACAAAAAGTTGGCAGCATGAGAACAAAGTTGTTGCATCATTTTTCCTCAGCAGATTTGCCCCAGCTGTTTCTCAGCCCTCACCCAGCTCAAGAAGAGTCAATGTGCTCTCAGCTGGAGGGGTTACATTTGAGCACTGCACAGCCAAAAAACCTGCATGTGCAAGGAGAGGTGGAGAACAATTCAGTACAGGATTGGCATTGCTGAGCTGATAGGTGCCCCTGGGATTGCTCCGCACTGCAAGAAGACAATAAATAACAGTGACTGATGGTGGTAGCAGCATGTCCGGTACAGAGGGCTCTGTGGATGATGTCACTGGGATCCACAGGGCATAGGCTTCTGCAGGCAGGATGGTGTTTTGGGGTGCCCAAGTGGTGCCCAGCTCTATGCTCTAGGGGCAGGCACTACCTCCTCCCATGGAAGCAAATTAATGTCTCCCCTCCCTTCCTCCCCCCCTACTTCCCACCCGCTCCCCGCACCACCTCGGTGGCCACCAGGAAGGGAGCCTGGGGGGAGCCCAGTGGTGCAGGGACACAGGTGCCTGTCACCTGCTCCCAGCTCCAGCTGAAATAGAGGAGGATAGGGGCGAGCAGCCTGGCCTGCCTCATTCCCTTCCAAACCACAGCCATTTGCAAGGCAGATCAGGTGCAGTCCTTGAAATCCTTTTTTTTGTTTTTTTGTTTTTTTGTTTTTTTTTTTTAAAAAAAAGAAGAAGAAGAAAAGGAAGCTGAGCTGCATCAGGGTCCAGGTGGAAAGCAGCAGGAGAGCAGCCCCAGGGCCAGCAAACTGTGCTGGCAGGAGATCGACTGATCTGCTGAGGCCACATGGTGACATCATCACAGCAGTTCGCACCCTCTCACATCCCCTGAGCTGCAGGGTCCCCAGCACCCCCAAAGCTGCATCACTCAGAACAGTGTCCCGGCGCAGGGCCAAGCAGGGCTTCCTATGAATGCGATCCATGGCGGGCTTGGAAACCACCTCGCTGGCGCCTCCTCCGGCCTTCTACTTCTCCCTCTTCAGCTCCTTTCCCTTGAAATCGAGTTAAGGGAGGCCTGGGCATTTCCTTTTACACGGATGAGGTGGGGGTTGCTGCGAGGGAGGGGTTGCTATAATTGGATCACTCACTGTGTGACTAATCACAGCGCCAGTAACCACAGTGACTGTGGTTTTAACCTTACTTGGTCATTCCCAAACCACACAGATGACCCAGCCATCTGCGGCAGGGCAGGCAGCTGTGGTGTGGGGTTGGGGGCACACACCCCACACACCTCACTGCCAGCCCATGCGTGGGTGGGTTGGGGGCAGTGGGACCTTGGTACTGGTCCTTTCCACATCTCTGTGCGAGTAGGGTGGGAGCATGGCCACAGAGCAGGCAAAGACCTGTAGCTCTTGGTAGGAATGGGCTTCAGCCAAAAATCCAGATCCAACATTGCAGCATTCCGCACATGAAGAGCTCAGGCTTGGCCCAGTGCACAAACCCACGTAGCTGTGCTGGTGGCATCTGCACTCACTGCAGAGGTGGTGTCTGACTGCCTGCAGCTTGCCCTGGTGCATCTATTTCTGGCAAAGGAGCAATTACTAGATTATGGACGGTAGATCAGATTAAGTTTTGATTCTTATTCATTTGAGTAGGAACAATCCTTAAAACCCATTATTAACCTCCTTACCTTTAATCAGCCAATTGCTGAGCATCCTGGCAGTCCTGCTTTTACCAGGTGACCTGGTGAACCTGAATGTGGTTCAGGGAAGCAGTGCGTGGGCTGCCTCCACTGCTGTGTATCAGGAAGCAATGTGTGTCAGGGCATTCACCTCTCTCTGCAACAAATTCAGGGCAGCAAGGGGAGGCTGGGGAACCCCCACCCGCCCCATGCAAACACAGCCACCTGGGAGAGCCAGGCAGCCACTGCCATTGTCACTTGCCTTGGGCCCAGTGTTCAGTTTCTCGAAAGGAAGATGGAAGGAAGCAACAAATGGGAAGGAAACGGGCCTGCTTGTGAAATCCAAAACCGGATCGGTAAGAAAAACATCATAAATTATGGATCCCCTGGAGCCGCTGGCAGCCTGTCACTGTGCATGATCTGTCTCCATTGTACTTTTCTGTGTGGGTGAAACTGTTGTAAACTAACACAGGGCGAGCTTTTTCTGCTGAGGATCACTGCCCACTGTTGGAAGAGCCCTCTGCCTTCCAGCACAAACAGGCCGTTGCGAACCAAATGTTTCGTGTAACCGATAGCAGCCCCAGCGGATAGGCAAGCCCTTGAAGAGGGTGAAGGGGAATGAGGGTTTCAGCTGATCCTGCTCACTGGAGCTTAGCACCGGTGGATGCGCCAGCTGCAAGGACGGGGACGAGCAGCCTGGGCCAGCACAAGGCCGCCCATTGTTCCCCAGTACACTGCTGGAAAAGACAACCGGATTAGGGCAGACGAGTGGGAGTGCTGTGGTGCAGGACACCCGTGCTGGGAAGCTAAGGGGGCTGTGTCCCATTCCTCAGCACCCTGCTCACAGGGGCAGTGTGGGGGTCACATCCAGAGTATGGGTTGCTCAGAGCAGCAGGGGTTATGGGTTGTGGAGAGGGGGATTTTCAGCCCCCCAACTGCACCAGCCTGCCTTGGATACCAGATGCAGCGGGCAGGGGGAGGAGGGGAGCAGGAGCAGAGAACGAACTCAAGGTCAAACAGCGAGGGGAGGGGAAGGAAGAGGAGGTGGCAGGGAGGAGAAGAAGGGTGTCCCCCACACGGGTGGAGAATCGCTCTTTATCCACCCTCCTTCCCCCCTTCCCATACGCCAACCACAGAGGCAGCCTCTCATCAGGATATTTATGAACACACGCGCAAATGGGAGGCTGAGAGGAGGCAAAAAAAAAAAAACACCACCAACCACCCAACCCTATTTCACTCATTCTCTTTCTTCAAAGAGCAGATGTGCTGTGGCCTGCAAAGCAAGAAGGACACTCCCTTGCTGTTAGCTAATTTAGGCTGACATGTTAGGGTTTTGCGGTTCGAAACAAGAAGTTTAGTAATCAGCCACCAACATTAACCAACACCTCTCACACAACCGCCTGTGCAAGGCTCGGGCATCCTTCAACGTAATGGGAAAGAAAAAAAAAAAAGGATTCCGCTTTTTATTTTTTTCCCTTTTGCAGAAAAATAAAAGGCAAGAGGCTCAGCAGCATAAGACAGTGTCACAGTAGTGCCAGCAAGCCCCTGGTTGCAGGAGCCAATCCAGCAGCCTGCTTTCACTGGAACCCAAAGAGTAATTGAACAGCAACAGCGAGGCAAAGGCTGTCAGCCTGAAGCTCACCAAACCCGTGCCACCCCCACAGAATCAAAAAAACAAGCCTTTTTAGCAGGTTTATGCAATTTTAAGAAGTCTCGTTTCTTGTTTCTCCTTTAAAGCCACTTTCCTGCTTAGTTTCTCTGTTTCTGGCCATGGTTCAGCAGCTCATCAGAAGGTGGGTTAGTCCCTCATTGAAGATTCAAATGCACTTCTGTGCCAAATTGACCTGCTGTTACCCCCCCTTTCAGCTACTGTAACCAACACCGTGCAAACAATGAATTATGAGATTAGAGTTACAGAAAAATGGCCTCATTCTGCAGATGTTGTGTCTGGAACCCGCTGCTGCGGCCTCATGTTTGTTGTGTCATCTTACTCCCTTCCCTTTCCCTCCTATTCCTCACAGCCCCACCTTCACTGGGTGATGATGATTGCCGGGGACCCTGTTATGCAAAGGGTTAATTAGCCTCTTCCAACCGTAACACACACACACATAAACAAAACAAAACAGAAAAAAAAGAGAAGGAAAAAGAGGGGAAATGAATGAGAGACAAAAACACATTGATAACAGAATAGCCATTGTATAGACAGACAAGCAAATAATTGAACAGGAATAATAATAAAAAAGCCATAGTAGAATTATTTGAAGATATACTGCAGTTTCACATGGCAGCTTCATGGTAGGGACAACAGGATGCTGCTGAGGCCAGAGGGGGCACACAGGGTTCCTTTGTTGTATGTGTGCTGGGAGAGGCAGCAGAGTGCACAGCGTGTGTGTGTGTGTGTGCACACGTGTGCGTGTGCTGGAGCCTGCACACTGCTGTCAGCTGCTTGGCATCTCAACAGCTGGTGCCTGTGGACTAAAAGTCCTGCTGTGCACTGTGGCAGCATCAGGATGTAGCCCTGCAGCCTTCAAAGTACATTTGCTAACTAAGGAGTTTCAGGGTTCTGTGGTTTGGGGCTTTTTCCCCACAGTGGATCCAAATTTTGACTTTAAAAAGTGGTGCTTTAAAGCAGATTTGGGGACAAGAAAATACAAAAAAATTAAAAAAAAAAAAAAGAAAACAACAAACCCCAAAACCTTAAACTCTTGATGCTGCTGAGAGTCTTGCTGTTGACTTTAGCTGGCTAAGGAATTTACCCAGAAAGCCAGTGACTGATGTGGATCAAGCCTGGCAGATTCACTTCATCACTCTTCTTTTTCCCACTATGCATGAATTACACAGCTCAATAATTATGTCTTATTTGCAATTTTTAATGCACATTAGGGAGCGATGAATGGAAATGAAAGCTTTCTGCATGCTGAAGGGCCAAAGCTGTGCTCTTGGCTAGTGGTGGGACAGGTTTGTTTCAAGGAGTAATTGACTCGGAAAAAAATGCAACTCTAGGTCTGTTACCTTTGACAAACAAAACAAAAATTCACCAGTGTATAATATGGGGTTTTCAAATGAAGGTACAATTTTCAAAATGAAAATACTCAATTCTGGTTTTTTAAATGATGTTTCACTTTGAAAATTATGTTTAAGGAATTTAGAAGGCAAAACAAAGTGAAATGGTCTTGTTTGGAGTAAAATTAATCTTTAATTATTTCCTCTGTTGCTGAGCATTTTTTTCCAGTTCAATGAAACCTTTTTTTGTTGTTATATTTACTAAGAGAGAGAGGTGGGTGTCCCCAGCCTGTATGGCTCCCTCCCCCAGTGCAGAAAGAGGTGTAATTGCTGGGGAAGGTAATTGTCCGCATGGTGACAATGTCTCTGTTCATCAGGATGAAGCCAGGTATCCCTGTGAAACCATGGATTGGGCACCGTGGAAGTGGGATGAGTGCAGTGCTGGCCAGGAGTGGGAGGAGGGCCTCCAAGACTCTCCCTCTTCCTCTGCCCGGTACCCAACTTTGGGGTCCCAGCCTGTGTGGAACATCCCCTCTACCTCTCCAAGAACAGTCTGGAGGTCATCTTGCACCAGAAAGCTGGGAGTTTCTGCATCCAAGAGCAGATGGCTTCTTGCCCCAAAGTGGGGCAGTCCCATGTCCTCCAAAGAGGACACAAGTGTCTCTCTAAATTGCCTTGGGTTGCATCCATCCTTCCGCTGCCCCCCACAGACATCCACTCCGGCACACTGCAGTGCTACTGTGTGCCTTTTTAGTAATAACTGGGACTGCCTTGATGCTCCAGAGGACGAGAAAGCACAAGACAGGAACAGAAAAGCGAATGCAAGAAGCAGCCCCATGGAGATGCTGCATCTGCTCTCTCTCTTTCTTTTTTTTCTGGTATTTTAATCTCTCAGATAAAACGAAGAGCAAGTTGCAGAATTTGGCTTGATCTTTTGTGTTTTCTGCAAATTCTCAGCCTACCATCACATCCTGTTATGCTCCAGGCAATGTGTACTTCTAGGCATCACTTGGCACCAGGCTGCACAAGCAGGAGCTATAGGTAGGCTCCAATACATTCAAAATAGTGTTCCTTGAGGAGAAACACACTTTTCTGAGACACTGCAGTCCTGTTAGGCAGCAGGTTCAAGATCCTCTTCTCCCTGTGTCTCTGGTCTCAACTTCTCAACAGCATCATTTCCCTTTCCATCCTACACTTTTCCCCATCATCTTTACGCCAATTTTTTTTTAAGGCAAACTCACACTAATGTTCTTATTCCAGTCTTGTACTGGTAAGACAGATCATAAACATCAGTCTCCCTATTAGCAAATTCAACAAATAATATGATGAAGCAATATTTGATAAACACCAGTTATTAAGACCCAAGAGTGACAGAAAAGGACATAAGCGTGGGTTATAACCCTTATCATCTGTTTAGTTCTTCTGTCTATATTCACAACAAATGTCTTCTGTGCCATTGAGAGGTTTTGCATTCTCCAGTCCATTTGCTATGACATTTCAATAGAGCTTACACTTATGTGTTTTGATGAGTTTGAAATGATGCTCAGAGGAACTTCAGGAGAAGAAGATGGGGAGAAGGAAAATTAGAAAAGTGCTCAGGAACTGAATACATACATAGCTGTATGGGGAGAAGCAAAGCTAGAAAGTGACCAGGGACTGAATATGTGCATAGCTGCTCTCTAGTCTATTAATCTGGTCTTGCCATGTCTATACAGAAAGATTTAGTTCAGTTTTCTTAGAATTTGGATTGTTCCACAGGGATTCATGAGGCTGTGCTATGGCTGAATAAAATCTGTTTGGTTTTATTTGGAATATTCAGACCAAATTGGTTGCATTTGGTTAAATCCATTCATAAGACTCAAAAAGGAGACTGGATTTCTGTTTGCACTCCTGCCTTTTTCCCTCCCCCATCCCATTCCATCCCATCCCTTTGAACAACAAGAAGTCACTCATGAGGAAAGCTCAAGCAAGAAAACCTAGAATTAATCTGAGAAATTTACAGGGAACAAGAAAAAGGCCTAGTAATAGAAACTGCATTAACTTGATTGCTCAAATCCATATTAATCGCAATCCCTATGCTAAGAAGCCACCATTTGGTGCTACGATGCTCTCAGCAATACTCACTGATGGGTCAGGGAGAGTCATTCCCAGCAAGGGGGTAGCTGTGGTGGCAAGTGTTTCAGCTGGACAGTGCCAGGTCTGCCATGCCTTCACCTCAACTCCATCCACTTTGCACCACTGTAGTCATTTTTCTTCACGCTGGCGATATATGAGTAACCTGACAGCATCCATTGCTTGATTTTAAAATCGTCTTTTTTTTTTTTTTAATTTGCATCTGAGTTATAGATTTATCCTTTGCAGCAGCATCTTTTTTAACCCTTCTCAGAATCACCTCATGGTTCACCCATGACGTCTCTGCTATTTGGTATTCTGTCTGTTTGTTGCTACCCACATGCATTTTAATCTCTCACTGCTTATATTGTCCTTATGTAGATCCCGTACCAAACTCCTCCCCATCAACTACAGCAGTGAACACCTGTTCTCACATCATTAACTTTATGTGCTTAAATTCTTTCAGAATATCACTCCTGTCCTGTAGCACTGCTGCGTGTTGAACCCTGATGGATAATCCCTGAAATCTGCAAAATAGCTTCAAGGATGTAAAATGAAGGATTCTCCACTCAGATTCACTTGCTGGTTCCCAACTGTCCCATCATAATTTGTAATATATATGCTTGTCTGTTTGGGAATAGGTTTATTAAGCATCTGGGGTTTTAAAAAAAATCACTGTTTATCCATCCATTATTATTCCAGCTCAACTAGTGGTAAATCAGCAGACTTAATAAAGTGTTGCACTTTCCAAATGAACAAAAACCACTTCAGGACACATGGAAGACAGCACAAGTATGTTTCTATAGCTCCATACAGCCAGCATCAACTTCATCTCCTTCAATCCTCCCAATTTTTTTTCTCTTAGATAGCAATTTGCCCAGGAACACCTTGATGTGCAGCCTGGTGCTTGCTGTCCCTCATCTGACAAATCTGCTTTCCATCATCAGCAGTATAGCAGCGATCCCAGGACCAGCCCCCTTCCCTTCCTCCCTCCTCCTTCCTGAGCCTTCCCCAGGAGGTGCCGTGTGGGCTCTCCCCACGTGATGGGGAGCAGCTGCACTCCTGCTCAGCCTCCCCTCGCTCCCCCCGTGCTGCAGCTGCAGCCCATCCTGGCTACAAAGGACGAGGAGCTAACTTTTTGTGGCATATGCTGTTACAGTCAGCTTTGCTGCATCTTTTGTCTGAAATTGTTGTCTTCAAAATAGCTGAAGCCCCTTTGCTTTCTCAGCATTCACTGAGCCTGAGCATTCAGCCAGCCAACGCATTAGTATTTCGTCTTTGTAAGGACTCATGGATGCTGTGAATGCAGCCAAGGGATGTAAGACCTGAGACATCACAGCACCCTCTTCGCTTTGCTCTCAGCACTGGCAAACTGATGCTTCATGCTCAGAGAACTGCTCTCAGTCAGCCATCTACTTGCCTGTCAGGGCATCCCATCCCATCCCATGGTCATCACCTGGGGCTTGCACCTTTACCTTCACTGCACTGAGATCCCTGTTCAGACCTCCAGAACCATATGATGATTAGTGACTTGAGACTCTTCCCTTCCCAGCATCTCCCTAAGCCTTCACTCTGCAGTGCTGAAAGACTCCAAGGTTAGCAAAAGTAAACCTTTTTTCCTCCCCTTCTTCTGTCTGCATTGTTCCATGGAAAGTTTAGGAAGACTTAATCAAGAATTATTTAGGAATAACAGACGTGCCTTCTTCACAGCGTGAGTGCACGAGGTTTCCCTGTGACATAAAAGGCATGTTTACAAACAAAGGTGGTGCTGGCAGCCCTCTGTCATATTCAACAATGTTTGTGCTTACCAGGGTTTTGTGAGTGTCACAGCATTCACTTGGTACACTGAAAGCAGCATTCCACCTGGGTTGTGCACATGGAGGGTTTTGAAAAGATTCCACAGCTATAAAATTCACTGACTTCTGGTGAGAGTATCTGAAAATGTGATCCCAAATTTTTCTGTGCTCTCAAGTATTTTTTAGAGTAAACAGAAAAATACTGTCTTTTTCTAAACTTACGCAGTATTCCAAAATGCAACTATTTCTCAAATCTCTCTCTAAAGCCAGAGGGGGTGGGAAGGCTTCCTTACACCCGCAGACAAATCTGGCTCATGCGTAGGAAAAGAGAGACTTTACAAAATAACACCAAAACACCTCATGTGGTGTTGTCACATATGAGAATACAAACACAGCTTTGGTGCAAAACTGTTTTATGCCAGGGAGTCTGGAAGTAGCTGGTGTAGATAAATGAGTTTCAGAGGTGGTTAAGTACGTGCATATTAGGTGAGAAGTCTTATGCTCAGGAGAGCCTTACAGAGCTGTGTTACACACGTTAGCAGCTGCAAAAATCACGAGTGTGCATTTAAAAACAGGAATTGGAGGAAATGATGGTATTTTTTGTTCAGCACGCATAGAGAAAATGAAACGTTTTTCACACAAACTTTTCACGATGCCTCGTTTATTCTGCATAGTCCATGCATGATACCAGTCTTATTAACCTCTGCCTCCTGCACTCACCCATCAAGTACAATAAAATGGCTCCTCTGATGTCCTTGGTCTGCAGGGAGTTTCCAGAAATGGCATCTGTGCTGACATTGAAATAATCTGCAGTCTGAGGCAAGTATGCAAGTTATTGACGAGGCTGCCTGGCAGTGGCAGTCAGTTCTGTGAACTGTTTCGTTCTTGTTTACTTAAAATCCTTTTCCTTCCTCTCTTTATTTGAGAACACAGTATGGCATGCCACAATGCTATCTCATAGCAGTCCCACACACAGAAGGGCTGGCCAGGGACCATGTCCTGATATCCACAGAGTCATAGAGGATTCAATGCTCTCTGCTCCTTCAGCAGGAGCTGTGGGCTTTCACTGCCTCTAAAAATCCGGTTTCTGCTCCTGTTGTCCTGGCATCAGTCCCACAGCAGGGTCACAGTGAGAGCAGATTATACCCACCACATGACAGGAGTCAATTCCTACTGACTCCAGGTAGCCAGCATTGCCACCATTTCAGTCAGTGTGTTGGTAATTAAAAATTGGTCAAGATCCAGCCATTTCCACCTGATACATTGGGCAAAAGCGTCTGGATGAGATGGACGAAGGGGTCCTGAGGCACAGATGGCTCCTCACAGACCTCGCTGTGCCTATGTGGGGAGCCTGTGCAGAGCTCATCCTGCCTCTTCCACCAGCCTGCAGGGGAGGAATGAACCCCCCAAAAATACACACCATGGAATGTGCTGCAGTGGGACACAGCAGGGGCTAGAGCAGAGCAAGACATGGACAGGCGTGAAAGCAGCAGCAAAAAACTCTTGGCGTTGAATTTGGCCATCCTTTGGTTGATACAGACTACAGGAAGGACAGCTCTATCTTACAGTAAATCCCTGCACTTTTCAGTACAGTACATATGTATTTATACAAAGACATCAGCATGAGACCTTTCTCTGATAGCACTTGTAGTCTGCTATGGCTGAGAAATACAGAAAATCATGGTTAGCCCCCAGAAACATCATTAAAAAGATATAGTACCTGGCTTCTTGGCACACCCCGGCTGCTCCCGTTATCCCTCACAGAAAGAGGTGCAAAACCAGAACAGGGAGCCACTGTTGCCCAGACCCCCATACAGCCATTTCCAGCCTGCCAAAAACCATGGCTCAGTCACAACATATCAAGATAAACCTGGTGCTCCAGCTCTGAGCCTTTGATCTTCAGCCAGTTTGCAAAGAGAGAGAGAAGAAAAAGGTTAATCACAAACAGCTGATGTAAAAGTTGCTGGTCTTGATACAAAAATGGCAGATTCCCCTGTAACCACGTACCTCACAGAACAGGAAGCCTCCCTGTTGCAGGAAATAGTTGTATGACTGGTATTTCCAGAGAGAAGAGCAAATTAAACCAGTTTTCCATCTAAACTGAGCATGGGCTCCTTAGGGATACCAAGGAAGGATATCCCTTCCTTGGTATGAGCTCACAGCCCTAGTGGGTGTTTATAACACATGCTGCGTGATTTTTCCAGCTAAGCTGCAATTTCAGTTTCTACCCTGAGGGTTACACCCAAAGAAGTCAAACGGGATGCTGGAAACTATAAATACAGAATATCTGCTTGTCTCCCCTGGATCTCATCGTCTTTCTGTGTGGGCACATGTGCCTCTGGGCAGACCCCCCAGCCTGGCCCTCACCTGTTCGTTCCACTGGCTCTTGGCCTGGCTTGGCTCAGCCAGCCTGGCCAAACCTGTCCTGGGTGGCATGCCAGTGCTGTCTTCTTTACCATGAAACCTTCCACCAGCACTTGTGCCATGGCCTTTTCTCCACTATATATTTCTGGGGAAAAGGCAGCTACTGGGGCTTAGTGGCCTTGCAAGGAGAGGAAGGGTTGTCCTCAGCCCCAACACAGCTCCTGGCTGCTGGCATTGGCTGCTCTGCTGCCCTGTAAGACCTCAGGTTTGTTGCACAGGACACTTGCCAAGGAGGTTTTGGTACCATGGCCTCATTTCTTGACACGTCCCTCTGTCAGCACTGGAGGCTGAGGATATCATAGAGGAGGGGGCAAAGCTGGTCTCTGCTCACTCTGGTGCTCACTAAAAATCCTGATAATGGGGAGAAGAGCTGGACTTTGCACCAGACTCAGGCCTTTCCTGGCTCCATCTCAGTTTGCCACTGAGATAGGCAGCACCACATGAAACAAAGGGGGAGCAAGAGCAGCTGCGGGAAGCTTTTCCAGAGAATAAATATTTCTATTATTTCCCAGCCTGACTGGAACCATTCATAGGCTGTGAGGTGATTACTCCCTTCGCTGCTTCACTTATCTCAGCGCCCTAGGTGGTGGTTGCAGCAAACGGCATGCTTGTGAGATAACAGCAGCTTTAAAGGGCTGCTGCCTCACAAGGAAAGGGAGATGCTGACTCAGCTGCTGGGAAAATCAAGCAAAACATGGAAAGGAACAAAAGTTTGTTTGCAGCCTGAAGAGGAGAAAATAAGGGAGGGATTCTGAGAATAGGAAGACGCTGAATTCAGGGTGCATCCGCTGGCGAGGCGAGGGGGGAGGCTGGACCGGCCAACAATGGAGCAAAACAAAACAACACAAAGGCAGGAAATGCAGAGGTTCAGGTTCACACCAAAGTTCAGGTTCACACAGCACAGCCAGGGCAACTGCCCCACGCATGGCACAAGTGCAGGACCTCCTGTGGCCGCTGCACCCCATGACATGGCTGTGACCACCCAGAGTTTTTGGGGCTCTGCCCCCACACAGTTTAATGGGTGTTGATTTTTTTTACTTATTTATTTATTAATAAGTATGTAACACCTAGTAATGGGGCCGTGGAGTTAAGCTAGTGCTGTGAATGGCACAGCATACAAAGTATCTACACAAAGATAGATTTATAGTATGCTGGAGAAGCAGTGCATTTTATTCAAAGCCAAAAATGATTAAAAAATCAAAATAGTGGATATCCCCTGTGACTTCTGCTTGGTGAGGATTTGTTAACTCACTAGGCAAGTTTTACAGTCCAGCTACTTTAGCTTTGATCAGATAACCAGACCAGTGTAAAATGTGAAATCTATATTACTGTGCATCCTCAGTGCTCATATTTCTATAATCATTTAAGGAGGTAACATTAAGTACCAAAGCAGGGATGTCCTGTTAGCAGTTAATTTTCACTCACTACTAATTGTGGAAGGTTTTTTCGCTATAATATTCATAGCAAACAATATTTACAGAGATATTTTAATATTCATGAACCAGAAGGTCTTCACAGATTTATTTCCATTGCAGAAACCAGCATACTTAGACGCTGGGCAGGACAGGAGAAAAATGGCTGGGGGCATAAAGGACAAAACCACATAAAGCTTAACTCAGCAGGTGTATTAAGACTCAAAATTGTTCATGTAGACTTCAAAACAAAGCATATGTGGGAACTGAACTCATCCATATGACTTGGGGCTGAGTTTGTAACAAATACTCTCGGTCCTTCACCATGGTGGCAGTGGTTTCCAGGGCCATGGGCTTGTGAAACCTCTCCAGTCAGCAGAGGGAAAAGGACACTGGATGCCCTCAGCCCACTGGGAAACACTCCTGCAGAGTGGCATTACCCTTGCTGCCACAGAGGTCGGTTACAGCTCCCAGAGACTGAGCAGGGAAGGGCTGGTTTCCATCACAAGGCTCCTCTCTGTCCTTTTGGAGATGCCATTGCCAGTTTTTTGGAGGCTGTACACAGCCTGCAGCTGAGCTGCAGCTTTGCTGCTGCCAGAGCAGCTGAGCTCATTAAGATGTAAAGGAAACAAAACTGCAGCTCCCGCTCTGCTTTGGGGGCAAACCAGGAGACCACAGAGCCCACACAGGAGACACACAGATCCCTGTGTATTTCAGACCCTCACAAAGAAGGCTGTAACCATTTTTGATGGGGTGGCACCATTTGCCGAAGATACCTTGGCAAGAGAGACATGCCTTGCTCTCATTTGGCTTCTGCAACTGCCACTGCAAGAGGGAGGGTAGAGCCTGTGGAGGGGACCCTCTCAATAGCGCCAAATAGCAGCATGCAAACTCCTCTGGGCAGCCAGGGGATCTTATCTAGTGTCTGTAAATCTCCACATAAATTTATGGCACTATATAAAAGTTTAAAAAGAAGGAGGAGGCTGCTGCTCTGTAAGAAAAGGAAGTGGTGGGGAAAAGAGTAGAGACAGGCTTAATTTGTGCAGTAGCCTGGAAAGAGTCCATAGGGAGTTTAAAAAGCAATTGTATTTTGGATCCTGAAATTAAGCAGCAAGCCACTCGCTGTTTGGCTGAGGGTGAAGTGGTCAAATGTCATGACATGTGAGGGAAAACAGCAGCTTTCCATCCCCTGTGGGAGCGCTGGAGTGAGGGGTTTGGATGGGGAGGGATGGTTACGGTACCAGAGGAATACAAAAAAACAAACCAAACGAAACCAAACATAGGGGAAAAAAAGCGGACAGGAAAGCATGGACAGAAATTTCAGCAGAAGGCCCAGGACTGCCACAACAGCAACACACAGAGGCTGTAGTGTGGCTGGAGAAAGGAAGAGGATGCATGGGGTGAGAAAGGGGGAGGGTAAGGGGGGGAGGAGAGCTGGGCATTAGAAACCACTGTCAGTTTAATTTCATTTCCCAGTAAAATAAAAAAACTATTTGTAGGTACATGGATGAGAACAAGGAGATGAGATTCAGCCAAGACGGGTTTGTTAAGAACATATTGCATCAAATCAAATTAATTTCTTTGTGTGATAAAATAATAGGCTTTGTGGATATACTTGAGGTTAGCAAGACAGAGTCTTCCAAACATCCTCCTAAGCAAACTGGGGAAGCATGCTCTAACTCGAACTCCTGCAACATGACTGAAAATCAAATTGGAAACTATATGAAAGGATTTATAGTTAAAAGCAGATTCTGTGAGGCCTCTCCCAGGACCTGGTACAAACTGTTCAGCAGGGAATAGAGATCACACCTTCATGGAGATGCTTAAAATACTTTGAACAGTGATGTTTGTGTTTAAAAAAGGTCTTCATTTGAAATAACACAGTGTAGAAGTGTCCATGCAATCTGGTGAGAAGCAGAACAGGACTGCAGTTAGTCAGAAATAATACTTGGAGGGATGACCACCTAGTGGACCTCCTGGGAAACAGATCACAAACTGAACACAAAACAATAGGACACCATGGCAAAAGAGGAGAGCTGGGTAACAGGAGGTGTGAGTGGGAAGAGCTGAAGCCCCAGGTGAAGCAAGCTGGCTACAAGGACTGTTCCAACACAAACAGTCCTGGCCAGTGCCAGGACCTGCCTTATGACGGACTGAAGGGAGTGGTCTCAAAGAGACAACCCACAGAGAAAGATTGGGCCAACCACAGGTCATTCTGAAGACAAAAGACTGAGGGGAAACACGATAATTTATTTCCAAGCTAGAAAACACTGTTGCCAAGGAAAAGAGATCATTTGGTACTCTGTGTTCACAGATAATAGGAGTAACAGGAACAGGAAAAAACTACAGAAAGGAGAGTCAGATAAAATGCAAGGGGAGCACAGCATGGATCGTGAAATCTCTGTCTCTCACGGTCTTTAAGAACAGGTTAAGCAAATATGAACAGAAGAGCATGAAGGGTGGATGTTCCTCTTTTAGGTTCGTTAAACAACCAAAGGCCCTGACAGGTCAACAACAGGCAAATATACATTCACATAGTAGTGAAATACAATTGTTGAGCACTAGCCCTTCAGTAGTAACTCCAGGTATGCAGTCTAATAACTTAATAGGACAATTTACACTATTTTGATAGAACCTGGATGCTGTGAGACCAGAATCCAGAGGTTGGATGAGTTTTACTACTACTACCTTCAATATAGCCAAATTTTCACCCTGGGTTTCCAGCTCCTTCTACCATTGCCCACAATTCTCAGTAAGATGTTTATATCACCCATTTTTATTGGCTTTTTCTCCACTTCCTGGTCAGTTGGTCTGTGAAATGCCTAAGAGAGCCCTGGCCTTTTAAAATTATACAGAAACATATAAGGGCACAAACAGCTTTTCCCATACCGGTAGGCACTGCTGCCTGCACCCAACATGTCCTATTATCTTCATGTTTTGCTTCGCTAAGAAAGCAGGATATGGTGATGTTCATTACTGGTATAACTTCTCCTTTCATTCATCATAGCCATAATTAATTTTCTAGTATGGGTATAGGCTGAGATTTAAAGCCATCCTTGTGAAATGAATTAGCCCCTTTTCTCATCTTATTTGGAGTTCCCTATTGTGAATATACTCCAAGTATAATAGAGAGGCAATTTATGAGAATGAAATCTCATCTGTGTCCTATTCCTTGCCCTCTCTCTGGTGATTTTATTATGCCAGGGTGCCTCTTGCCATTTATTTAGAGGGCAGGCTGCATTTGTTGTAAGTTCAACAGGTTCTTTAGCATCTATCAGCGCACAGTGGGAAGCAGAGGCAGGCCTTGAATGCATGACATTAAACAGTCAAAGCTTGCACTTGGGGTCTGTGGGTGCAGGATGTTGCTCCACATAACATCTCAGCACCAAGGAAATCCTTGGCACAGGCTCACAGTAGTCCAAGACTCAGATTCCAGTAAGTCAGTGATCAGCCTCGGAGGAAGACCTGGGCACAGCAACCTGTGGGCATGAAGCTTGACCTGACTCAAGGCTGGTACCCTGGCACCAGCACACCTCCCATCACTCCCAGTCTGGTGGGTAACGCAGCTGAAAATGCAAGGATGAGATGGATCAACTGTTTTCATCCAAAGAGCAGTCTGCTATTAGTGCATCTGCTCAGATTTAAGGATATCTCTGAAATGAATTAGCCCCCTTCCTCATCTTATTTGGAGTCCCATGTTGTGAATATAATCACAGCAGTGTATGGAGAAAGCTGCCGACTTCTGGGAATAAGCATCCGGCTTTGAGAGAGCTCAGGACAGCTGAACAGAAGAAGCAAAGGTTTTTGCAAAGCAGTGCTCTGTGATGACAATTCTCCAAGGCCCAGCTCAGGGACTGTGGTGTTTGCAAGCAGCTACAGCTCCCCAGGCCTTAGGAGAAAAATTTGCACCTTTGACTTCTGTCAGAAAACTACATTTCCCTTAGTAAACTAAGGTAACTACTCAGAAACTCAAAAAGGACATGTGGCGTCAAATGTTGACTCCAAGTCTTTAAACAACAAAAAACATCATTCATAGAACGGATCCTGGCAATCACACAGGTATAAGGGTCCTCTTTCAGTAGGACATGTGTATGTAGCTGGATCCAGGGACAAAACAACCATGGCCACCAGTGATGCCCCTACTAGTGGCTGAGGCTGATGCACAGTCTGATGTCTGTGACTGTCATCTCCAGCTTCAAGGCTACTACACTGACAGACTAATGGCTGACCTTAACAGGCTGGGCTGCAAAGTATGGCAGCTCACAGAGCATCGAGGGCAAATGCATTTGCAGTTCAAACTGTCCTGCTCTCTGTCTTGGGAACATCTCCATCCACCTTAGCACTGAATTTTTATTATGGATTGATCACCTGGGCAGTGTGTATGCACATTTCAGTTGAGATGAAGATAGTTTGCTGGTTTAATTTCAGCTGAGTTAAAAATGAAAATTAGAACCAGTAACTTTTCAGATTTTACCTTCAGAAAGCAGCTGCTTTTCCAGAACACTGGGATGTAGCTAATTAAAATAGCACGTATCATCCTAACATCATATCCTCACTACTGAACTTCTAACCTGACATAAATACATTGCATACTATAACCTGTTTCTCCCGATTATTAACCTTGAACGTGGCAACCTATAAATCATCAGTGAAACAGCTGGTGCTCAGCATTGCCCCAAAGGTGTATGATTACGATCATTTTATATATATCTTGGTATGCAGACATGAAAAATTCATTGAAGAGCTTGGTATTGTAAGACTTATTGTAATGAATTTTCTTAAAAACATAGATCATGTTTAAAATAGATGTCTACTCATTATAATGCAGCCATTTATATCTTCTTGAATTACTTGTGCATAGCTTGGCTGACTTCTAAAGTTCAAATGTAATTCCTAAACAAATTCAGAGTGGTCAGCTTGCCTGTACTTCAGGGTGACATTTTCATTTTTAGCTTTATGCCTTTATTTCTATGGCGGTTAGGACTCAAACTAGCAAAAATATTGAAAGGATTACAGATTTTTCCCCACTGGAGATTTCCCTGCAATACTTGGTGTTACATCAATCACTACTGGGATTTCAGTAGCTGCCGTTACCATTTTAGCAGTGAGGATGGTAACTGTAGAGTCACCTGAGGTTTGGTGCCAGCAAACACAAGGATTGTGCAATTGTAAGTCAGTAATAAAGCCAAAGGGATTAAACATACCATAAACCATGATATGAAACCAGAACTTGGAAAGGAGCTTGTAAAAGCCACTAAAATCTGTTGGCCAGGACCTCAAGGAATATGGAGAGTTAATCCAGAGGGAGTAGGATATCTGGTGACATTTTAGTTTCGGGATGGCATGCTCACCTTTTCCACCCTCCCAACAGCCACACACATACATAGCCTGCACCAGCTAAAAATGTGCTCAGTGACTACCCAGTACCCATCTAGCAAGCAGCAAGAAGCCTGTGCCACATGTTCCCATCCTACACACATTTTACAGAGAGGTTCTAACTGCTCATGTCTAAACTTGAATGGTTGTTGGTAGGTGATGAGAATCAGGAGAAGGGCTCTGCATTTTGCTCCTGATTCATACCATCAATTTTTCAACTTGCAGATGAAACCATTCTTTTCTGTGAGGTTATGAGAGGATTTTGTCACCTCTGGCTCCCCTCCATCATGCAGCTGCTCTGTCAGAAACCCTGCCTAGGATGGCATGGTGGGAAAGCCACATTGTGCCAGCCCTCTCTGTGCATTTTCCCCAAGATAACAGAGACAATGAAGTTCTCCCTGCCCTTGCTGTAGTATGTATTTACAAAGTACACCAATACCAGGAGATCTCCACCAAGGACTACTGTACTACAGCAGCCACAGATTCCTTCAGCCTTCACCTTTCACCAGAGGGGCATCACTGCCACCTTGGACCTGGAAGCGAAACCACAGTATTCCCACAGAAATCTCCATGTTCCTCCCTGAACACCAGGTTCTTATTTCCCTGTGACAGTTTTTGTTTGCTGCAAGCAACAGACACACAGACATTTGCGTGCCACCCTATTGCACATTGGTCATCAGAGAGATCAGTGAAGATTTAATTTGCTTTTGCCTGCTCACAGCATATTCTCCCTTACCCCTCAGAAGGAGTGAAGACAAGCATAAAAACCAGCTCCACAATTGCTTGCAGATTATTTCTGTAGGTGCAAACAGTAAAGGCTCAGCAAGAAAACCTGATACTGCTGCACGCAAATGTTGCTTGGGTCATCAGAGGCATGAGGCCTAAGAAGAGATCTAAAAAGCCACCCCTCCATGAGGAATAAATAAAGCACATGGCAGAGAAGCGCAATTTGTTCCAATTTAGTTAAGATCCTCTTGGCACGCAAACTTGCAACTGCTTTATGAAGACTTCAACAAATAATGTGCAAGGAAGCCCACTCATCCTTTAGCTGGTATACAATGAAATCTACTGATGAAAAGAGTTTTGCAAATCCTATTCCAAATCCAGGTTACAAGCAGCCACTCTGATATGGTTGTAGTCAAATGCTATACACATTCAAGTGTTGTTGCTGCATAGTGTGATCCCTACTAGCCATCAGCAGAGAAGCTGATCTAAAATCATTAGCGCCTGTTACATAGGAAGGGTGCCAAGAAGAGCTGACAAATATGAGATATTTAGCAGCACGTACTGAAAACAGGCTGAAGGATATTTTGGAGCTTGCCTCTCATGACTTCTAGAAAAGTGCTGTTTTCCTTCGGATTAAATATAAGTATACAGTAGGTAAGAAATTATGGCAGTTCTTCACGAAACTAATGCGGCAGTGAAAAAGCTTGCTCAATTCAAACACTGAGTGTTAAAGGCAGCAGATGCCTTTTTATTTTCCTGAATGCTCCTTTTCTGTGCAGTTGTATAGAGCCAATGACAGGTGCTCCTTGGTATGAACTGGTACTTGGAAAGCCGGACTTAAGGCCTTTCTAAAACTACTAGTTTCTGCCAGACCACCCATGGACACTGGAAGCATCATCTAACCACTTCTTGCTATCTGACAGAATGTAGACAAGGATGGAAAGAAACAGGAATATTACCGTCTCTCTGCCTCTCCCTGATGTATCCACAAGCTCCCTTATTGAGGCAGCTGTAGGCAAAGCCAAAGGAAGAACTAGGGAAGGGCTTTCCAACACTCCTGCTTGACCAGGTAGAAAGAGAAGCTGTTAGCTTAGCACAGCTTCAGCAGTCTACCATCTTAATTTCAGATTTGCCCCACCAGCAGAGCAATGTGTGCAGCAGAAGCCTTTTGAGGAGAACATGAAGCTATAACGATGCAAATCCTGCCACTTAAAACCAGCATCCAAACATGCAACTTTGGTAACCGCATTAGGAGGGTGAAGCGGCTCCACCATCATGTCCAGGCATGGCCAAAGGAACACTAAAGAAACAAGAACAAGAAGCAACTCTCTTCCTGAATAAGTCAATGTACTGATTTATGTTCCCATTTCTATGATGTACTATGCAGTCAGAACAATAAAGTCAAGTGGTAGCAAGTCATACAGCAAAAGCAATAGCTGTGGCCCTGCCCTGACAGTGGGACTCAATGGGACAATAAGAACTGAGACCTAAAGATTGGCACACAGTTTTCCATGGAAGTAGGAGACAGAGGAGAGAAGCTGACAAATTTGGTACCTCACAGTGGGGTAGCAAGTTTGCTATTGTACAGTGGCAGCCATTGACTGAGGGGGGCTGTATTGCGACAGCCCGAGATGTAATGAAGATTGTCATGTTCAAGGATGAGCTGGAGTCTTACCCAGGCAGTCCTAATCAGGGTGGTTTGAGTGCTGCATGATTGTTGCTAACATTAGCCTCACAACACCTCTGTGAAGAAGGCAAGTGTCATTCTCCATTCTGAAGATTGGAAACTGCAATTAAAGCAACTGCCTCAGGGAAGCAGACAGAATTAGAAATTGAATCTGGAGTCCTGGTCTGCTCATTCGCCCACAGGCTCACCTTTCAAACTTGGGAGCAGGCAACTTAAAACAGTCAAAAGGCACCTTTTACCTGCAGCCCGAGAGATGCTTCCCCAGACTCCAGCGATAGCTCCAGCCTAATCAAACAGGCACAAAAGAGCAAACGCTGCTTGCAAAACAAAGCGCATACCCCACTGGTCACTGGAGTGTTACAAGCTGGAATCAATGCGATGATTGTGACAGCTGAGAACAAATTCAGCTATGTTTGACAACTTCCAGAAAATATTGGCAGAGGACAGGGAGTCTGCACTGCCCAGCAGCACCTTTGTGAATTGATTAGCCATATAGCAGATGGCAAGCCTGCTGCAGACTGAGACAGCAGAAGATGGCCAGTCTGGTTGAGAAGAACTTGAAGACGACTGGGAAGAAAAAGCATGTCCTTGCAGTGACAGCCCAAAATGATATTTCGGAAATGTCACACGCATGGCAGACGAGGAATAGGACTGATTTTTAACATTTTCTTCAGCTATTTATTACAAGCACCTGTCTGGCTCATAAAGCAAAATTATATGGCTTAGTTTAAACCTTTCATTTTCACCTCTTTCCTTCACAAAAAAAGCCTTAAACATTAATTTTTTTTTTGTTTTAAAATATTCTTCTAAACAGGACTTATTTAAGTCATTCCAGAATCAATTTATATGTTTGAAACTTCTAGGCTTTCTCTGAAAGCAGGCATGCCTTGAAAGTCTGATTTTTAGGAAGACACATTCTGGACAAAAAGCAAAGGCTTTGCCCCCCTCCTCCTGCCACATATTTTTGGGAGGGGTTTGGCACGTTTGGGGAAAATACATATTTTTTTAATGGTTTTAGGAAACGCCGTAGGCTATTCAGAGTCTGCACAGCTGCTCATCAGTAGCCAGCCATGGCTGAAGGAGCAGAAACTACGGTTCAGAGAAATATGCCATCTTTGTCTGGTGCAGAACAATGCTGCTGCAGTGAAATACAATGGCTGTCTCTTATTTTCTACTAGTCTTTAGAAGGAAAAAAAAATAAGGGAAAGATGGTGGAGTTTCCTTGCAGGGCCTCTGAGCGGAGGGAGTGAACATCAGCTCTGTGCTCACAGATATGCAAATCCTTCCCCAGGCCCAACAATAGCAGAAACCCTGTGGGAGGAGGAGACCGATAGCACAGACCAGGCACTGCTGCTCCCAGCTCCTAAGTCTGCATAACCCACAGGTTCCTGGCACTTCCCGAAAACTGGAAGGCCAAACAATCACCCCAGAAGAGGAGAACTGTAAAAGCTGTGCTCCCAGAGTTGACCTGCACTGCCCACGGAGACGTCACTGGGCATTTTAAACCTTATAATTTGTTTGCCATTCAGTTCACGGGTGCAACTGCCCAAAAGATTGATGAACCCATGGTTCACCATCTTTATATTGCCTCTTAGGTTAGCAAGGCTTACATACAAGAAATTGGAACTAAAAGAAAAAAGGACTTTCTGCAGTAAGATCCCAATTAACAATATTTGCATCTACATTCTCCAAGCAAACTAACCCTCATCCTAACCCAAATGGGTGGGATGGGTTTTTGTTTTTAATGTAACTACAAATTAGGATTTAATGGTATTTGACTTGCAGCTATCACTGATATCTCAATTTTTTAAGCAAGACGGAGGGAGGACAATTAACAGATTGGAAACTACCTGCACTGAGCTAATGCAACAGAAATAGCTTGAATGATTGAGTTTTGATGGTCTTACTAGTGCTGACAGCAAATTACAGTGGTTGGAAAAAATAAAAATATTCACTGACATGGACTTATCCCCTTTTAGAAAATATGTATTTTGCACTATAGTTCCTAATCCAAAATATTTACTTTTTGCATCAAATCTATTATCTGAACTGCATGTACACTGAGCTGGGATATTCAGCTAGCATTTGGAAGGAGGTTTTCCTAACTCTCATCAAACTTTGACCTCAGCAACTGTCCATCTGTAATTTCCTTCATGTATTCTCCCAAGAATAGCTTACTCCAGCTAGTGATTAGATTGGATGCCCATGTGTCTATGTAAGAAGCCATCTTCAGATCTCTCCAAGGCATCATCACTTGAAGCCACAGGGGTCCAACAGGCTATTTGCACAGCACATGAAGCAAAACATGCAGCCAGTGCTCTTTCCACTAAGGAGAGTCAGAAAATGTTCATGGGCTGGCACTTTGCAGACCCTCAGGGAAGAGTTTGAAGACGAGCAGGACCAAGAATTCTCACATGCCCTTTACGTTATTGGACTGCAGCCCTGATGTTAAGGATTCAGAGAACCATGTGGTGCAGAGCAACAGAAGTCTTAAGTGTCCCAAGCAGTTTTGTTCACAATACAAATTTAAAAGTGAAGCTGAATACTAGAAATACAATTATCATCCCCACTCCCCACCCCCCAATCTTAAGCCCCTCTCAAATGAGGAAGTGCTTAATGGCAAAGGTCCTCAATAAAAGAAGTGTGTTATTCCAATAAGCAGTATACGTCGATACTTGACATTAATATGAAACAAGAGTGAAGCTGACAGAAAATACCTGGGACTAGTTCAGGAATTTGTCCACTATTTCACCAGTGATAGTTTTCAACACTCATACTTGAACCCTTTCTTCTTTACAATACCCTTATTTAAAAATATATCTGTAATGGCTGGGCAGAATTGTTGCTCAGTTCTTTCCCTTGGCAGGACTGCACACTGTGCACACAGAACAGGCTGTGCTTGCATTCAGACCACTGCTGTACTTTGACACAGGTACTTTCTTTTTGCAAGTATCAGAGAAAATAATTTGTATTCCTCAATAACCCCATTAATGTTTTTATGAACATTAGGAGGTCCAGCAAAAAAAAAAGAAAAAGGTTGGTGGCAAATGAAAGCCTCCTCCTCAAGACAAGACAGGAAGGGTGCTCCAGATGTGAATCAAGTGCAGAATAGTATCTGATTTATGCATCTTACTCACGTAAGCTTTTATTCATTTAGACACACTTTAAAACTCCGTCAGAATATTTGAAATAATTAACATGTAAAAACTCTGTCAAATCAAAGAAAAACCTTCATATTTTCATGTAATACATTTCTCGGACATTAGATGGCAATCCCCCCACTTCATTTTTGATACCAGGGGCCCATAACCCTTCCAAAAATCAAATGTCACCGCTTTCTCAACAGGTGAAGGGTCTGTTTGGCTTGTAGAAAGCAAGGCTGTTCAGAAAGCATGGAGGCTCTCACATTCCTGTTGCATTCATTCTGTTGCAACAATTCTCCAGTTTTCTTGAGTAGAAAAGGCAGATGAGCAATACCATCATGGAAGATCCTTGTACTAGGGGTAAGATTTGCTCACTTGTCACTTGGACACTCTACACCATGACCTACAACATTTTTGTGTCAAAAACCTACAGGCAGAAATAGGCGGTTACAAGAATTTCCCCATTTTAACAGAGGAAAAATGGATTTAGTATGGCATTTAACAATATCATTTCTAGTCTTGCCAATTAAAAAGGGTCCTCCCAAGGGATATCATTAGTCTGTGTAAATCTTTTCTGGGAATTATGAAACTGAATTGGAAAAAAAAAAAAAAGGCCATTTGATACAGTATGTGGAATACACATAATGGCAAGCACCTACCAACTCTTACAGTGGGAATTCTATAGGTAAGTGAAAAAATAAGACACAAGGCATTTAAACAACAGCTCAAACAAATTCAACAGAGTATGTAACACACCTGATCATGTTAATGTACCTTGGCTTTCAGCCTCTCACTTTTTGTCGTAGTCTACGTGTGATGTTTTAGAAAGAGGCAGGAATAACACACCTCGTCAACCATTCTGTGATGTACATGGCAGGGGGAATCCTTCCTGACCTTCATTAACTCCCTATGATCTATTTAAGTGGCAGTACAAGACATCCTGACATCTATTCATTTCAACAGTGCATGCCTGTGATTCATTCACACAAAATTCACTTCCTAAGCCTTCATTTCTCATCTACTTTCATCATCCATGAAATGTTCTTTTCAAGCCGAGTTCACCCCTTTTCATACATCCCCCTTGGGAACAAATTTTGGCCTTGTGATACTCGTCCATTTGAGCTCTTCTGCAAATTCACAGTGTACATAAGAGTGAGGTTTGCAGCTCTCCCGCATTCCAAAAGCACAGATAATATCAGTCCCAAAGACAGGGGTCCACCCGCAGCTGGCTACTGAAATAGCCTATTTTTCATGTACTCCACTGAAAATCTAACCTTTTATCCTCACTCTTGAGCTGGTTGTGTATGTGTGTGTCAAGGTGACAACACCGTTAAAACAGAAGTTCTCAAATGGTACATTATCTCGAATATCAAAAGGTCACAAAAGGGTACAAATCAGTAGCTCTCCAGAAGAGACAGTGGTTTTTATGAAAAGTGGGTCAGTTTTAGTTTCATGTAGGTTGTTTGACACAGTGGTTTCTGGCATCACAAGCTCTGGTCTACAGGATACCACAGAGCCTTTGTATCCCTTGCTGTCACTACAGCATTGTGTTTTTCTACCCATTAACCAAGGATAAATGACCTAGATATTGTGCCTATTAAAGCCTCATTTTTCTTTTGCCCTTTTGTTCTTTAGTGTACCACATTATCACATGCTGAACACATTTAAAGTATTCTCAGTCTCTCATGCCCCTTTGAAGGAGTAAAGTAGGGATTTTAGCGTGCATTTCTGTAGAGTTACTTAGAGTGGAAAATATGAAGGCAATTCAAGGTTTCTCTTCCTGCCTAGTCCCCTGAAGACGATCAGTTTAGCATTTACAGCCACTAATCTATAAAGAATATAGCAGGAAAATGCTATAAAAAAAGCCACAAATGCAAATACAGAAAGTGAACACCAGTTTTGATGTCCCTAAACACTACATTCTATAATTACATCTCTGCATATCATGGGCCACTTTTATTAAAAGCATCATTACTACAGTTGGCAGCAATTTACATCTTATCTTACATGATAGCAGTTTCCAAAGAAAAAAATAAAAAGACATCACAACAAAGAAAAACAATACATTTACAAAGTCATGTGTGTAAACTTCAAGGCTAGTTTAGAGTTGAGGTAATGCTGTTTAGCTTTGTGGCTAAAGTAACAAAGTCCTTTAATTTAAAAAAGGTACCTGATTTTTTTCTTTTTGTTTATACCAGTGCATTACAAGATCACGAGACGATTAAACTGTAGCTTTATCCTGTAAGAACCTTCTCCACGGGTTAATTTTCAAAAGGTACTCTTCACATTCAACAGCTGCCTTATTATTGCTGCGTCTCAAGACAGAGACATTCACACTATCATGAAGATTGTCAGAGAGAGAGTGTGTGTGTGGGTGTGTGCGCGCATGTGAGCGGGTGAACTCCCATACAGTCAAAATGAAGCGCAAGTACGATATGTATGGTAAATTTCATCTTGACCTTCACAGCAAAAAAAAATTAAAATAAAAAAATTAAATATATAACTTCATCCTTCCTTTAAGCAGCACTTCCTTCTCTTAGTGCCACTTGATTACAAATTGCTGCTTAATTCATAATACCAATGGTACCAAAAGAAAAAAAAAGCAGAGCATTATGTCAATTTCCTTAAAAAGACATGATCACCTCTCAAATTTCATCTCTCCTAGGGATAATAAATAATGCACTGCACAATACTTAATGACCAAGATACCTTTTGACACATCTGTATAACATGACTTGAACTTTTTTTTTGCTACACTATGTTACAGAACAGCTTATAAAAACTAAGTATGGACATTAACTGTGAGTGTAAACAGTAGGACTACCACTTGTCAAAAGTTTAAAACACTTTAACTGTAACTGGTACTGGTTATTCATCATTTTCATTGTTTTCTATTTCTTCCCCCCCATCAAGTGAGTCTAATTCTTCACCCTGTGCTATTTCATCTTCTAAAACGGAGGAATCTGCAGTTTTATCAAGGCTCTCCTCTGCATCACTGCCTTCGAGATTTTCTTCATCTTTAAAGGCAGCTCCTTCAGTTTTGTCAGTAGCCTTCTCTTCATTGGAGCCCACTGCGTTCTGAAGTCCTGCTAGTGCTGGGAAACCAGGCAGAGTCAATCCTCCCAGTCCTGGAGGTAGAAACATAGATGGATAGAAGAGGCCAGGAGCCATGGTAGACAGCAGGAAAGGATTGAAGGCCAGAGGGTTTGTGGGCAATCCAGTGTTGGTGGTGGTGGTAGTGGTGGCAGTGGCGGTAGTCGCCGCAGTAGCAGCACTGACAGATCCATTTGCAGAGTCAGTAGCAGAAACAGTGTCTGTGCTTTTCTCAGAGTCTTTGTTCTCCTCTTCATTCTCATTTTTCTTCTCTTCAGCTTTTGAAGCGCCATCCTCAGTCTCTCCTTGACCAGAAGCAGTAGTGGCATTTCCAGTAGTAGCCGTTATCGGGTTATTCAACAATCCGCTTAGTCCAAACATATTGGGCAATCCTGCCATCCCTGGCAACATCAGAGGCAACATGGCAGCCGGATTTTTAGTGTCCCCCCCAGCAGCAGCAGCTGTTGCTAGCCCCGGCGGAAAGCCCATGAGGCCTGCGAGCTGGAGAGACTGCAGGTTCTGTAGGTTCTGGAGGCTTGTGAGGTCCATTCCAGCAAACAGACTGTTCATTAGTAGTGGGTTGATTCCCGAAGTTGATGCTACAGCAGCAGCTGCTGCAGCTGCTTTGGCAATTTCACTTTTTGGCCTTCTTCCTCTTCTGCTTGCTCCTTCCTCCCTCACAACAGGTCCAGTGAGAAGACGGTCAAACATGGACTCTGGAACAAAACCCTGAAAAGGGGAGGCAAAAAACCAAGCTTTATTCTCATTTAGCTTTTATAGCTTTCAGCAGTTAACTGATGATGATGAAAGAAACAGAAGGGATTTCAGCATACTCCAAAAGTGGTTTGTTTTTTCACCCTGGCAAATGGTGACTAGCTAGCTACTATAGTGAACAGCAGCAGGGAAGCTGAAGGAGGCAAGATTATCACAGATTTTTCATTTTACACTTAAACACAACAGTAAAATAATACATGCTGAAACTCTGTAGCTTCATTAAAAACCCCACCCTGATATGCTGTAGTTATGAATCTTTGCAACACGTACTATTTCAGTATAGTAATGGTGTATTAAATTGAGTACTTGCAGATTTTACCTTTTATTTTCAAACAAATGTTGTAAAATTAAAGGCAGGAAACCTATTCCTTTGATGCTGCCTGTTATCAAGACAACCACACATATTTCTGTTACTAATATGACAAAAGTTTTTTTAATAGTTCTTAATGTACACATACTTGTGTTTCTTAATGATTGTTGTTTGTAGGAAAAAAAAAAGCAAAACAAATGCTGAAAGCTGCCTTAACTATAGCTTGTTTCTTGAGTATATTTCAATCCCATCCTGCAGCAGCCTCCTATCACCATGCCCCCTGAGCTGGGTAACCCTACACAGACACTACAACTTTCTCAAAACCAGCTACAAGATAAAGACTTAATAATCAATTTACTCAACTTTTTTGTTGTATAATCTACAGTGAAGCACGGAATGAGAGTTTCACTTACAGACTGTTTAACAATGTCAGTCCAGTCTGGAGCAACAGCAAATTCAGGATTTTCTTCCAGCCATCTTGGCAAGTCCTTCATTGGAGGGGCCATAGCTCCACCCATCTAATGGGATGAGACAAGGTTAATACTTTAACAAAAACCCAACAACACAACCAAACAACTACTTATATGGACATTTTCTATCTGTGCACTTTCATCTCTGAAGGATAGCAGTTAAGACTTTCAGTTCAGACAATGGAAAACTACATAGATACCTGAATTGACAAAATCATGTTTTAAAGAATTTTTTTTTGTAAAAAAGCAGTCAAGTGCTGCAGCTAAGGCAGTCCTGGTAATAAAATCTGTATATGATGTAAGGAAAAAAATGTGCTATATAGGTTCAAAAAGTAAGAGCTATTCACTCAAGTGATTAATATGAACATATCAGAAGAGCAAAGAAGGAATCCAAGGAACCAGGTGGCACAGCCCAGTACGAATAACTGCCGGTGCCAAATTATTAAACTTTCTCTTGAAAAGTTTAGAGTACAAAACCTGCTTTCCACATGCAAAGACATTATTAAAGACATCCACTGAACTAACTTAATTTTTACCTTCTTTCCATTCCGTTTATTTACAACAGGTACCCTTTCTTCTCCTGTCAAGGTGTTTATATCCAGTTTATTAGGGTTTCGACATCTGTGTCGTTTTTGTTTCGGCTTCTGAAATGGGGAAAACAGCACATCTGCACTCTTCTGGAAAGAAGAGAAATGTATTGCTTTTTAGTTTTTCAAATTGTTGACAAAAATCACCAATCACAGTGCCACTTTTCACAACAATATTAAGAAGGGATCAATTACTTTACTCTGAGATTACGTCAGAAGAATTTTTTCTTGTATCAGATGAAGAAATTCTGCAGAACTTGACAAACACTGTTCTAACATGTTGTTATGTACAAATAGTAAGAAAGAAAAAACAACTCAAACACCCCGATGCCACTTGGTTGTTTAGATACATAGTAAGGGTGGCTAAAGAAAAAACCTTTATAGAAAACCAAGTTCCAAAATGGAATGACTATGAGGAAATTCATTCTGACATCTGTAAAACTAGCTTTTGCATTAATTCCATAGAAAAATGTTTTTAGAATAACATACTTACTGGTACATAACTAGGCATATCTACAGTGTAAGTAGGATGCAATTTAAGCCATTCAACTAAATCCTTGTTTTTCGGAGCATCCTCTCCCACCAGCCTGGTCCCATCCTCTAGATTGATTACGGGGATGCGAGTGTCTGGGTCTAATTGACCAGGAGATGGAATGTTCCTTGCTGGTAGGGCTTCCATGTCTTCTTCAAAAGCTTTGGTCACTTCTGCATCCTCCTGAAAACAATAACATCTGTATTAATTTTCACTTCAAGGGAACAACTGGAGAAATAATTTCAGGGACTGCCTGAAGAGAAACGTTTAAGATTTTGCATACATAAGAGTTAATGGGGTTTAAATAGTCATACTATATAAAGCAATATCGTTGCATTAGGGAATTTTGTAAATTTAGCATTCTTGAACAATAAAGAACATACAGCTAAAGATAAGGCAGTTTTTGTGCTTTTCCAGTAAATGTCCTCCAAAAACCTCCCTTTTCAACACAGCAAGGATGACATACTCAAACATCAAAATAAGTTGTTAGAAATATGTTTTGTTAAAAAAAAAGTAATTTTGAAAGTACGAGCTACTTAAAACTCAACTACAATTTGCTAGAGTAAAATCTTGATATGAACATTTTGTTTGATTGGAAAAGAAGTAACAGCTCTAAGCAAAGAAAAAGCCTGTTGTGCAAAAACAGTATGTTACTATTAGGGAGAGTGTAACAAGACTTTAAAAATATTCAGGAAGTACCAGAAACAGAAGAACAAATACGAGACAAAAAGGAAAAAGGCTGTGGTCTTACCACAGTCAATGATGTCCGTTTGTTGCTCATAAATAACAGATCAAGCCCTTCTACATTTTTCCTCCTTCCTCTCCTCCTCTTCATGGGCGGTTCTCCATCTATTAAAGAGCCATTCAGTAGATGCCTTGTGGGTGTGCGTGAAAGACCTGCTTGCAGCAGCTCCATTTGAGTTTTAAAGGCATCAGACACGGGTGTGGAGACATTAGGCAAGATAAACTTTGAAGTAACAGACGAAAAATTTGAGGTAGAACTTGTTGCCTCTCGTGAGGCCTTTGATAAATCTACAACCTTTTCTTGTCCATTTTCTGAGACCACCTGAGACTCACGTAACTGGGCAACCATTTCCATAAGATTTCTCCTCTTGGCAGCTCTCTCAGCCTCAATTTCAATCTTTCTTCGTCTCCTCCTCCTCTGACGTGGAACTGATAAATTGAGTGCATCTTCCTAACGAAAAATGAACATTTTCAAACGTTAGCAAAGCTCTGTTTGCTATACTGAATTTACAAACTTATAACCCTGAAAACAAAGCCTTCATTTTATTCAAAGAAACATTTTTACGTTTTTCTTATTTTATTTTTCTTTATTACGCAGAAGTACCTGCAAGATAAAATGTTTTAAGTAAAAAAGAGAAAGATGCAGCCTTGCCTTTGATAACTGAGGAGAAGCAGTGATATCTTCACTGCCACTGATGCTGGCTTGACCAACCATGGAGAGCTCTGCAAAGCTCCTTTTTTGTAGAGGGCTGTCCACAGCTGTTGGAGTATATCCAGGTATGAGCCCCTGGAAATCAAACATCTGGCGCCTATTTACTGGCCACTTCCCTTTCAGCACTGCTTCACAGATGTTGTCTAATCGGTTGATCATTACTCGGTCCTGCATAAAAGAAAAGTATGTAATGAACCTTCAGTGTAGAAGCCACCACTTAAATGACTGTTATGACACAGTCCAGTTTCCAGAGCTTAAGAACTACATTCAAAACCAACTATTCTTGCATGTTAGGATAAACGGATCACCTTACAGGAAGACAACACACAATTTTATAGACTAAAACATCACTAGGATTTAAAAGCTGCATTTATATTGTGGGGGAGGGAGCAAAAACAGACCAAGTTTTTTGTGTGACAACGTACTAATTGAAAAATTTAAGAGAAACTCACTCATGTTTTACACAGCAAAACTTCAGTAGTTAGCATAATCAACAGTTAGGAAGGGAAAATCAAAACATCTACAATCAGTATCTTAAAGCTGCCATTCTTGAGATCCAAGAGGCTGGATCTGCAATTCTGTCCTAGGAAGTGGATCCTCATTAGCGTCACTATTAATAAAGTTCAACATTATGAAACGGGCACCAACCTAGGGACATCTAATGAATGTCAATTTTCATTCCACGCCCATTATCACTTCAAATTTCACTGAAGCGTGCACACTAAAAATCTCTAATTATGTTTATTAGTCTACTTATGCTGAACCTATACAGATGAAGGATTTTCTGTTCTATTTTCATACTATGACTGGAACAAGATTTTAGCCCATGTTTCCAAAATACCTGCTGAAAGCAGAGGAGTATTATTTGATTTTTTCCCCCCCATTTCAGTATTCAAGAGCATTCTGTGCTAGCCTATCTGAAGCAGTAGAAACTTCTGAACTATGAGAAACACTGCTGGTTAGGGAATATGAGCATCAGTTAGCTTCCTGAACAGCAAAACAGTGCAAAAGCCACTAGCAAATCTCAGCAGCTGCAACAGACTGCTTGCTTTCCCCAGAAATAAGCCTATTAAGAGCAAGGTCCTCCTGCCCTGCCCCCCCTCCCCTCCCCACCCCAAACCAGATGGCTCTGTTATGGTGATTAGTAAGCTTAAGACTATTACTACTTTATTTTTCTCTCTCCCCTTACTGCAAAGGAGGGTACTAAATTAAGTACGGATTTATTACAAGGTTATGGTTTTGTATTTTTAAAAACATTTCATATTAGATAATTTTCTGCACTGCTACCAAAATAAGGTACAGCTTTATCCTATCCAAAACTGCTGCTTATGTTTGCAGGATACCTTAATACAATTACATCTGTCAACATTACATAATGGCTTAGATCATGTAGGTCACCAAAACTCTTCTCTACAGCCTCCTCACCCAAAATAAAGAGGTGGTCTTAGAAAGTCTCATCTCTCAATGCTGATTACTCTAGAGAAAAAACTTCTAATTCAAAATTGTATAGTGGTGCAAGAGGTGGGATTCTGATGACATAGTTATGGACCCTATGAAGAACTCATGTTTGCCATGTTTGTTGTTTTAATAAAAGACACTATTTTCGATAAAGCAATTTCTTTCATTTTCACTGCTGATTTGTAGGAAATAGAGGAAAAATGCTATTCCACAAATCATTCACAGAAATAGTCTCTTGCCTGTTAGAAGTGTATTATCATACAAAGCTTACCATTATTTTGCAAGCACATTTCCCACATTTTATCTGTATTGAAAAAGAGACATCTCTTTACCCCTAACCAACCTTAGGCCAGAAAGAGAAGGCAAATGTTCTCTCATGAAGCAGCTGAACCACAGAGGGATCCCCATCTTCCATGTAGAATCCATCGCGTGTTTCATCCCTTGCAGTACTCATGGAGGCATTGCTTTCTTCATCAAAATTCTTACCCTGAGAAACTGCTCCTGCTGAATAACAACCATGACCAGGCATTAACATCTAATGTCAACCTAACTAGATAGGCTAAGGCAACCAGGCTTGACACAACATTCTGAACTCAGGCTTTTGTTCAATAATTACTATAGCAAAGCCTTAGCCTTCTGCATTTGGCACACAGAGAGACCATGCTTATTGGCTCAATAAGCTATCTTGGAAATCATCCCTTGTGGCGGAATACCCTGCTGATGCTGGATGGTTCTTATGAAAGCTTATCTAGCCACCTGACACACAGAAGGGCAGAGGAACTGCTACATATAGCCCATCCCATACTCCAGAATGGCATCGTGTCTGCCACTTACCAGCTGGCATGAGTTACAACAGCTGTGGGACTCATACTTATGCACAGAGAACTCATCTGACCAATGCATTACCTTCAGGTTGGGATGACTCTTCTGATTTATCATCATCATCCAGTTTCTCCTCTTCATCTTCTTCAGAACCTTTCTCAGAAATAGATTTTGGATCTACATCTGTACTCATTTCTATGTCTTTCAATTCACATTTAACAGAGCCAGGCTCGGCCTCAGCATCACAGTCTGGTTTAGTGTCCTTATCTGCAGTACCTGTCTCCTCTTTGATATCAGACTTTTCTTTGGCTGCTGTATTTTCAGACCCTTCAACTTTAGACTCTGTTTGTTCTGTAGTCTTTTCTTCTTGTACTGGTGTGGATGGGACAATAGGTGGTGTTTGACTGCAGCCAGCACCCAGAGGGTTTACAGAGGAGACAGTATTTGCATTACCTGTCCCTCTGTTTTGAGCAAAGTTTTTGTGAGCCTCAAGAAAAGAGAGTTCAGGATCATTCAGAATGTGATAATCTGTCCTACTGACTCCATGTTTAGCAGCACCAATCAGTAAGTCTTTGTCATGTTTACCACACTCCCACCACTCTGGCAGGTCCAAACTTGGTTGGCAAAGTTTCAGCCTCTCCCCCAACTGCGGGTGATGGAGAACCTGTTCACGGATTTTCCGCAACAGCTCAATGCGATATAAAGTTCTAGAAGCACGCTCTTCTGTGATCGGCTCGATCATTGTGGAAAGATCAGGTGGTTCTGCAATGACACCAAGTTGTATTATTTAACATGGATTAAATGTATTCCCATTTAAAAATCATTACATCTGGGCAGGAAGTTTCAACAGTCCCACTGTCGAGTAATAGTCAAGTTGATTTCCACAGTCTGTTAAAACTTACCATCATCTGGTTTGACTGGCATTCGGCACACTCGTCTACACATATTCACAAAGCCATTAAAATACTTCTCCAAGCTTTCATCGGACTTTTTATCAAGCCTCGCAAATGCTCTGAATTGATTCCACTCAAATTGATGTTTTACAGGATCGAAAATAATTCCAAAAGTAGACACCACACGATAAAAATCAGCTTCTTCTCTTCTTGTCCATCTAGTCAAGGAAGAAGCAGAAGTGAGGCCACTGAACAAACAAGAGTTCAAACCTAGTTTAGATGCCCCAAAAGCCCCTTTCAAAACAGAATAGTGGTACCAGTGACACACAAGCTCAAATAACATTTAAAGAAAGATACCACCTAGATACTCACTTTTGCCGTTTTTCAGTTATTATAGCTTCCCTTTCTGCTTCTAGTGCCCTCACTTCTTCTCGAGGCCGACGTCTCCTGCGGTCAGTCTTCATTAGTGCCTCTTGCCTCATTTGTTGCCTTTTATAGCTGCGCTGATAGGCAGTAATGAGGCGACGCAGACGGGTAGTCAAGGTTGAAGTGTTGGGCCAGTAGAGTTGGCCTAAGTCAGCATTGCTTTCACTGTGCTTGTCTAGAGAACACAGAAGTATTTGCGGAGTGCAAAACCAACAGTAAACAGTTCAAAGTTTCTATGGCTAAAACTGGATTCCTGTTTTATCAGATAAGAATATGTGCCTCTAATACTGGTGCATAACAAATTAGAAACAGGATAACTATTGGTAGGAGATAAAAAGTAGAATCAAACCATCCAACTCTAAGAACTCAGAAATGCTTGTGAAGCATTTAGAGATAACAATCAAGCATTATTATTCAACGTTATGAATGCAAACATATTATGAACACTGTAAGTATTTAAATTAATGCAATGCATCTTTAAATACATTACTAAGGAGATTATTCTGCCTCTGAGGAAACACCTATGCTTATCATTTCTTTTGTTATTGTCACATAAACTTGGCAATTTTCCTCCATACTGAGGAAACAACGTATCTGTAACTTCCAAGATTATCTCGGCAAAACCATCAACGGCTGCATTATGAAACATCCGGTCTTTATCATCACAGTTTCTACTATGTAATTAAAAATCCAGCGAACCAAAATGTGGATTATTTAAAGACAGTAAATAATTGTTTTGGAAAACATGAAGCACAAAGAGATTTGGCAGCAAAAAGTTTGCTGGGCTATTGCTCCAAAACACCACCTATCTCCTCACATGGTAATACAGCCAAGTCCACCTTTCACTAAATGACCCATTTTGCCTTCTTAATTTCTTTGCTATAGTCTTACTTGGGTGTATTTCTAAGGACTCCTCTTTGTCTTCTGGAGGTGAGTTTGCAAATTCCTTGGGGAGAAGACAGAAGTTATTTTAGTTTCCAGTTTTTACCACATGTCATCATTTGAAGAGAAAAATATGCCATCTCACAAGCAGAAAACGATCTTTGTAAAGGGTGTTTATCTGGTAGCTCTCAACCTTAAGAGCTGCACATTAAAATAAATGCAGAGAATCAGTTATAATTATATATATTTGTAATTACAGAAAGTTGGAAGTTCTTACATCAATTTCATCCTTGAAAGGAGTTCTGGTTGGCTTATATTCTGGATCTTCATCCTCTCTGTCAAATTCACCCCTATAAAATATTTAGAAGAAATATTTTCAAGAAGTATATTGTTTTTGAGAGGGGACAGACGCAAAAAAGCTATGAAAGACATCAGTATGGTGCACCAAGTTCCACATTTCTATTTCATGCTCAACTGTATAAACTATTCTGTGTACTTTGCACATCATATGATCACTTTATATCCTCAGGCAACATGTAAGTAAAATATGACATATGAACTCATGCCAACATATACAGTGCTGATAACGTTATTAATTTTTTCATGTCCTCCTTACCCATCACCGCCATCTGCTAACATGTCTGTCCCTCTCTGTTCAGCAGCTATGGCCTTTGCATCAGGCATGCCAACCCGTTCCAGAAAGCACAGTGCTGGATCAGCTCTCATAGAATTGTACTTCTCATAACCTGCATGCAGAGAAGGAGACAACCGTTTTTCAAAAAGCTATGACCAACTATGAACAAAACAGGTTTAGGCAGTAGAAGTAAAATTTTCTGGATTCATTTATTTATTTTTTAATAAAACAAAGGAGCTGTCAACCATGCTGGAAACAATCACTTCATCCATGTAAAGAAATTGTTCATACTGGTAAATTCCATCAGCACAGAAACATTTTCCCATCAATAACATTAACCAACAGAAGATAGTAAAGAAAGCATTAAATTTAATATTGTTACAGGATAAAAGTGAAAACCTTTCACAAGTGAAAAACTTGAAAGTTTCCTATATGACCTTTGCAGTGGTTCTTCACATTCAATACTCACCAGTGAAAACACACAGATGTGAATGGAAACACACACACACACACCCCCCACACATTTTCTATAGCTCCAGCCCTGCTGGAACCCTCAATACAGGCTGAAAAAATGCTGTATACATGGGTTATACGTAAGGCCAACGAACCTGTCTTATTAGGTTTAGGATGATGCATGTCAGTAAGATGACACTGTTCCCTCTATGGTTTTCAAACTGCTGTTTGCTTTTTTACTGCCCAAGTTGACTAGATGGAAAATGGCAGATCCCAACAGTGCACTGCAGGAAAATGATTTTTAGACTAGACTTGCCTCAGCTGAGCCCACAACACAGAGCTGCTGTACATAGGCAGAACAGCACAATTCAATTAGGATTTGTACTACAACACACTGCTCCTAACTGCTGTAGAGCCTCAAGCCAAACTGTAATCATGAAAGGTTTTATAAGCCATCATTCTCCCCTTTAGTCAGGCTGGGCTGCTGAGAATACCTCTGCGACCTCCAGAGAATTGGGATTATAATCAGGAATCGCTCACTGTATATATCATGCCAGCTCTGCATCCCCAGCCTTTCAAAGTTAACAAGGCTGCATCCCACTCAAGGGAGCCGGGAGTTCTCAACACTGACATTTGTGAAATATTGCTTGGAACAAAGCCCAGGAGGCACTTGTACAGATTAATAGCAGAGGTTAAGCCCACCGTCCACTTTGACACTGGTTGGCAGAGTTAGCAAGTGAAGCAGTGCTGGAAGCAAAGTTTATGGAGATCTATCTTACTATTTGGCTATTATTTAAACAAATATGGCTTTGTTTTATTTACAGCCAAGAAAGTAATGTTTTCTTCTCAAATGTTCTGCAAACATTTAAAAACAGCATCTGATATTTACAGCTCATATTAGGTTTTTAATGCAGGCAAGAAAAAAAGGGAGATACAAGCCAACAGTTCTTTGGAACAATACTTGTTAATATTATGACTGAACAGTCCTACACACTGAAAGCTTTACAACTGAGTTTTGTTCAGAGTGAGACATCACTTACCGTGTTTAAAAACTCCAATTAAAAGGGATTTATCTGCCTCCTTGTCCCACCAGTCTGCAGGAACTTCAGCATGGAATGGCTCTGGTATCCATACATCTACTTCACTGTGAAGACAGCGTTATATATATTCTCATAAGCATTACTGGACCAAGATTTAAAAAAAAATAAAGACAACAAAAAACCCCACCAAACAACAACATCCAAAAAAAAAACCCAACCCACACCCAAAACAAAACAAATGCATAAAACCCCAAACAAACCCACCAAAAACCCCAAACTTCCCAAAAAATCCCCAAGTGTTCCACATTGTTCTGTAAATATGAATTTTGAGGGTGAAAAACACCCCGAAATCCAATACAGAAATTCAAATGCCCTAAAAAATAATTAGGATGTTAAAACAAACAAAAAAAAAACAACCAACCAAACAAAAAAAAAAACACAACAAAAAATTCCCAACATTAGGCTATTTTGGGAGTGGAATGGTTATCTAAATACGATTCATTTAAGGTCTTAGTATTTTTTAAATTTTTTAAATTGCGATAGAATAATCCCTCAATATTAGCAGATCTGTAAATCCACTTCTGTCATTTCCCACATTGTTTCCTCCCCCAAGAAAATTACCCACTGCGCCTGATAAAATAATAAGGCTTCTTGAGAACAGACATATAAGAGATAAAGTGTGACAACCTTTAAACATTACATTATTATAGTACGTGTACTTTATAAAAGCCAGTGTCATAAAACAAAAAATAAACCTGCACTTGCACTAACCTTGAGTCAGCACCCTCTAAGATCTTGTCTGCTTGGTCCCCTATAACTTCTTGTCGTAGATAGTAGAGCATGCGGACACGCAGCAGGACCCTGGAGAGGAAGGCAGAGGGGGGAAAAAGTTCTTAACTTCAGGACTGTTTGCCAACAGTGGCTTTTGGCAGCTGCTGCTGTTCATCCATCATCCTGCCAAGGCTGATTAGCCATGCTGTATGGTAGGCTTGAAGCGTGACAGATGGTGGCACATAATCACCTCTGTGTGGTGCTTTCTGCTGGCTTCCAACAGGCCTGCCTGGCAACTGCTTACACTGCACAGAGAGGGACCCAGCTCAGCCCGGCCCCGGCGCATTTCATTTAGTTCTACCTAGTGCAGCTTGTGAAGTTTAGACACGTACTCTACCACTGCCTCTGAAGTATTGAAGCAAGTTTGTAAACAACTGAGCAGATGGCTTTCAGTAACTGTTCTGCTTCATTATCTCATAAAATTTCCTCAGCTGCTGCCTTAATACCATTTTTGGAAGCACATCAGAAGTTGTAGGAATAAACGAGATATAAAATCTGGTTTTACTACCTTACAATAAACCCTCAATATGGAATGTCAGGTTTTTCAGATTATACAACTTTTTGCTTCTGAGAATGGGGGAGAAAAATAATCCCCCATTTCCCTTGGGAGATATTAACTATTTTTACTCTTTATAGTTCAAACTGCTATTTAATTACCTATGCACAACCTAACTGCTACAAGGAGGTGAAAAATCTTCACAGCGCATGTTTATTTCCCCCCCTTTTCTGCAATACTACAGTCATCTTTGAATGCGCTGTCAGGTGCTGTGGTCATACTTGAAGCTGGCAGGAGAGAGAATGGCAGACTGGCTTTTCAAGGAGACTTGAAATGAGGTCATTTCTATAGAAAAAGTATCTACCTGAAAATAATCCTGCTTTCCTATGTTTACCCAATTCAGGGCACCCCCTGCTGCCTAGTTCATGAAGTAAAACCAGTACCATCTAAGATGGAAATTACTCAGCCTGCCCTCTCACTGTACCCAAATCCATCACGGCAACTGTTGAATTGCTGCTGTTCCTGGAATAGCAAGGGTGACCAGGGAAGCAGTAATCTGATCACCCACCTGCATGAAAAATTTAGACCACCACCAGTTTAGAGAGCTCCTTGTTAGAGACCTGATGCAACCAGAGCAGTACCCAGTTTCACACATGTTATTCAATCAAACCTCGGAAGAGCAGGCATTTGAATGAAGGTCATGTCTACAATTCAGAGCATGTCAGACATGTTTCTTTCTGAATGCATGGTAACTGAGACCACTAAGGTGTTCCTGCTCCCTGTGTGGCTATGTAAATAAGCTGTTGAGGATCTCTATCATCTTAGTATTAAGCAATAACAGCTGTTATATCAAGCCAAAGAGGAGGAGCAGGAAATAAAACCCAAGATCAATCAAAAACCAGAGGCTCTTTAAACCTTTCAGAAGTCCTATGCATTAAACCAGCATACATGGTACACAAGGACAGGACACCAGTTCTTATAAAGCCAACTGCTACTGGTACCTTTGGAAGGAAATTACTCAGATTATTAACTGGCTTCCACCTCTGTTTGATTTTTACCTGTGCTAAACATGTGGCTTCTACAATTCACTTAGTCCTGGTGGATCTGGGAAGTGAAGGAAAAAGATAGCAACTGAAAACATTCTTGCACATTTACCAGTCTTCCCGACCCTTGTAATTGTTTCACTGTATTATTAAAGAAGCAACATTTGAAAAATGAATTTAAGTCTGATCTGCAAACTGATATAACAAGTAATGAAGACATGCTACCTCTGGGATTAAAATAATTTACCAGGAAAGGGTTTTATTACTTCAAGAGCAAGTGAAATGTAATAATAAATCTGAGTAACAGTTCAGGGAAAAAAATCACAAAACAGTTTATTTGGAAGTGCTCTTGCTAACATAATTCTATGAGTAGCTGTTGTCATCAGCTGAGAATTAAGCTCAGTTAGTATCTGGAAATGAGCTCATAAACCCCTTAAATGTCTTTCCTCCTTTACATCACACCCCCTATTGACAGTCCACAGGTACTTTTCAAATCAATAATTTCTTTACAATAATCAATATTAATAAGACACAACATATATGCAAAACACAAAAGTACTGACAACCTTTCAGTAACACTGCACTACAATTGTACGGTATATATACAACAACGAGTAGAAATTTAAAAACAAAACCAAACTTCCCAAGTCCCGAAAGCAAACAACCACCCCCAAACCCTAAAACAAGGTATTTTTGGGACAAGGGTAGGTTCAGTGTCTATAACAGAAAATATACTAAGCAAAATTGAGATGCAGTCAAAGGAAGTGGACACAAAAATAAATATTACAAAACAAAAGCCAGAAAAAAAGCTAAGAGAGTCTCTTAAGAGACATTCATCCAACTATAAAAAAAAACTCCAACAAATACAATAATCTCTATCCCCAAAGGTTTTTAGTTTAGTAACATGTTTAGAACTTCAACAATCAAATCAGGACAAATCAACTCAGGCAAGAGAGCTCAGTGAGAAATTTCATCTCAAAGGAGAAAGAATAAATAATCTCTATAATGTGAAGAGCAAGAGAGGAAGGGAGAGAAAGAATGAAAAGATATACCCACATATAGGTGAATCTACTAGAAGAAACTCCAGGAACTAAAAACTAGATATAATAGCATAACATGTAAGAAAGAGAACCTTAAGGACATCAGCCTAAGAGACCCCACAAAAAGGGTAAGAAACGAACAGCTTTTGTTTAAAGATAGCCAACTGCCAAGAGAAATAGACTTAGTGTAGGAATATAGTCTTTCCTTTATATGGTAAAAAGAATAACCTCATCTGATTCCATTCTTATATAATAAGGAGAGAACAATTCGCTTCAGAACTGTGCTGATCAGTCATAAAGAGCTTACAGAAGTATCCAGATATCTGTTAAGATGATTATCCCCAAATTAAAATGTAATAATGGCCTTTACATCCTATTAAATGACCCTGTGTTCTATTAAATATATTCAAATTAAGTTGTGGACTTTTCAAAAGCATGTAGGTATAAAAAACCCCACCAAACCTCTAAATGAAACATTTCTTAGTACTTACTTATTACAGTGATGTTTGAGATGTTTCCTATAGCTGTCTTCCTGAAATAATACATCTGGATTACAGGTTGTGAGCCAATCAGCATCTTGCAGCATTGGCTGTGAACTCTGGGCTTTTACTTTCTTCCCTTTCCTCCCTCTGGGCACTGGTGCAGACAGACCTAGATAAAACCCAAATATTTCTTACACAATCTGAATAGAAAAACTGTCACCCCAAACTACATCACAAACATACATTTAAAGATAAGTATCACTGCTATATTAATTACTTTGTGGGCAACATAACCACCAAAAACTGAACAGCAACATAATTCAGTACAGAAAATTGTAAGTAACAAAATCAACCAAAACTTTCATGCAAATTTAGGTGTGAAGATTTCAAAAATTCAGAGTGCTAGCCAGAAAATGGTGTTATATAAATATTTCTTGTAAAAACTCTCACGAATCTGAATGGCTGTAAGGAAACAAGCTTTCTGATTTACGGCAATTTAAAAGAGATTAACTCCAGCAGTAGATGCCAGTTAAAAATTATGCCAGAATGTTTGTTTAAAACTGATTCAAGGGAAAGAGCACTGCATTCTACAAAGTGTCTGAGGGAGACTTTCCCTTTAAGTACAGACCAAGTCAAAGCCCACCTCACTCATAAAATCTGACAAAATCCTAAAACATGTCAGAATGGCTATAGTTTAAACTAAATACACAGCATGACTGAAGCAATTCTTTCCTATTTACTAGCATCATTATTTGATTGTGGTAGACATACCGGAATGATTAACCAAAGCTCGAGTTTGCCCATCTGCAGTTGGAGTGATCAGATCCCAGATGAAACTTTTGATATTTTCATCCCCTTTGTAATGATTAAGACAATACACCAGGATAGTCCGGCAGATGGTTTCCACATCTTGTTCTGTTAGCTGACGTTTATAGCGGCCGTGTGAGAGGATGTCAGTCCACCGACCCCAGCTATGAGAAAAATACGTTCAATACAACAGCCAGGGCACTGGTGTTTTAATTTGTGACTTTCAATTTAACTCCAGGTACCAAGCAAGTTTGGACCTCCTGTGTTAGCACTAATGCATTTTGCATTTGCAGATTACGCCAGGGAATACAACCTCCAGCACCAAAGAGTTAAGAATGTTTATTTTACAGAACAGGCAATAAGTTCACTGCTCGTAAAGCTGCAATTGAACTACACTCAAAATAATAAAGTACATATGTTTAACCCTAATGGTCCCAGCAAGCTACAAATAGGAAACTCAACCAATTCCTACAATCATGGGGTTTGGGGAATCATTCCTATTTTGATCCTGAAAGCCATTATTAGCAATTGTTGTGTGCTACTTCCTAAAGTAAAGACAATCATTCTGAAGCCCACCACATTAGCAGTCAAATATAGCTACTTGCTTGCAAAGAGATAAAATTCAAATTGGCACATTCAGTGGGGAAAAGTATAAAATAGCTGCATTTAAGTGGTGCCAAAATACCAGAATCTATGTTGAAAACCTCTAGCTTGACGGTGATTTCAGAACCATATTGTTCTTTACGAATACACTTTAATTACTCTCAACACTTAGAGAGGTTAAAACTCGATAACTCAAGAATATTTATGCTATGAGAAACCAAAACCAAATATTCCATCACCACAAAATTACTTATCTTCCCAATGAGCTCAGAGCCATCTGAGAGATACTCAGATACTTTAAGCTAAGTAACACACATATACACAACTTACATATATAGCAACCAAAAAAATCTCACTGGCATGTATACAGCATAATGAGACAAACATTATACAGTAAGAGATGATGTGAATGTGTCCAGGAGAAGGATGAGTTATTTACTATAATTTCTGTATTTTCAGATGTTTAGCCACAATCAGTATATTTTATTTGTACATACTTACCCATAAACCAACAAGTTCTTCTCCACCCTGAAACATTCACTTCTTGCATAACCTTGTGATTTGTCCTGAGGCCTACGGGGCTTTATGCTAGGTTTTTCTTCAGAATCACTTTCTAAGTCTGAAAACTCCATCAGTTCATCCTCTTTGACAGCACTGTAGAGTCTGGTTTGCTTTCTTACTCTTGGTGTATCAATAACTAGGTTATTCTAAAATAAAAGTGAAAATGTAGAAATTTAGGAGGGGGAAAAAAATCTTCAATGGAATTGTGCTGGGAATAATTGTAGAGCTCTTACCCTTCCATTTAGAGCATCAATATCCAGCTCAGCTTTCTTCGCCCACTTCTGCCAAAAATTAGGGTCATCCAAAGATATGTCTGTCCTGTTCCCAGATGCAACAAAACTAGCCTAGTAAATGTGAAAACACATGCATTGGTTTCTTAACTACATACTACAAAGAATACCTATTTTTAACTAGCAAATACAATACTTAGGATTTACAAAATGGTAGTGTCAAGAAAGAAAAAAGGTTAGCCTAGAAACTATTGATATTGGAAATACAGAATCCCAACATTTTCAAGGAAAATACCTGAGACAAGTACACTGGAAAAATAAATTGACAGAGAAGGCAGTTTAATACTACTTCCATCTATCCTGGTCACACTTTATTAATTTTCCTCTGAATTTCAATGCACACCTTTGCAAATGTTGAGCCTTTCCCTTCAGATTCAATAGTAATGGTGTGCGTTCGCCTTAAGAGAATCTGATCGATATCCTCTTCACAAAACTTAGACCCTTCATCTTCCTCATCCATCAGAGCACCATATGCCCCCTTTCGAAGAAGATCTTCTATTTCTTTTTTAGAAAGCTGTTGCACCTGTAACACATAAGAGAGGGGAGTTTATGTTTTTGGGGGTTTTTTACACCAGCCAATGTGTTCATCTGACAGCACAATCAGATTGATTGTCCTCTCATTTGGCACTTTAAGAACTGAAACTCTACGATAATGTGGCATCAGTCAATTAAACATTCATGCTGAAATCACCTTTAAAAAAAGAATAAAAACAACAAAATTCTCAGGGTGAAGTTATGCAGGTGGTTTAAACGACTTAATAATTCATTGTTACTGAATCCCTTTAGCTCTGATGACTGCTAAACTTCTTCTGGGAGCAGATTTAACATACCAACCTGACAAAAAATCTAAAGCAAAAAAAGTTTAAAGCTACACCAGGCAAAAAGGCTACACCAGTGAAAGTCAACTAGAAGAACTCCCTAAAGTGCCAGGATCAACATAATGTAAAGGGTGGAATGACGAGAACAGATCAGGATCGAGGGAACATGACTCCACTTGTCCCTTTTTTACAATAAGTGAGCCATTAGATAGGCTGAGCCAGTTCACGTAGCCAATGCCCTTAATTAACCTTACTTTAAAATGTATGCTGTACTCCATCTGAAAAACACTGTCCCCCAGCTAAAACACAAGCAAGAAAAGTGTAACACACTCACAGCATTTGTTGACAGTGCACCTTAAAATATTAATTCTCACCCCATTTGTAGCATTTTCTCTTCCACTCATAGATTGCAGCACAGCCTTATCAAGGCCCAGCTTCAAGCTAGCTTTGTCAAACATTTCCCTTTCATAAGAATTCCTTGTTATCAATCTGTAAATTTTCACTGATTTGCTCTGTCCTATTCTGTGACATCGTGCTTGAGCCTGATGAAACAAAGGCAGATACTCAGTTACAGGTAGAAGAAAAAGGAAGTTAAAAGGAAGTTACAGGTAGAAGTTAAAAGGAAGAAAAACAAAATTAAAATAATCAATACAGAGAATTTACTTTAAAAGTTATTGTTTTTCAATACAAATAATAATGTTCATGCTTTCAAGAAAGCAACAATGGATAATTTCACTTGTAGCTGAAAATTTCACAGTAAAAAGGCAAAGAAAAATTTTCAATAAAATTGTCTCTTTTAATATTACCTGGAGGTCATTTTGGGGGTTCCAGTCTGAATCAAAAATGATGCAGGTATCAGCAGCAGTAAGATTAATGCCCAAACCTCCTGCCCTTGTACACAGCAGGAAAACAAACCTATCAGAATCAGGTCTTGAAAACCTGTCAATAGCTGCCTGACGCAAGTTGCCTCTTACTCGTCCATCAATTCGTTCATATGGGTACCTGAAAATAGATGCATTATAGGGGATCACTTTGCAGCAATGGCATTGTTTCTTTAGAAGAATATGCAATTAAAAAAAAAAATTATGTGCTACTATAGGGTCAAAAGAACTATAACAAACTAAGTGACTGTTTCTGTATCCACTAACTTCATCAGTAAAAGACATACTACTTTGTCTCTTGCTCTGCACCTTTCGGCAAAGAATAGACTTTTCACTCCAAGGAATGAAATAAACATTGAACCCTTAACTAAAAAACTCTAAAGCCATCAAAATATTTAACTGTGCAGTAAACTACAAGGTTTAAAGCCCTCTGTATGAGGTCATTTTGTATTCACTTGAAAGAAAAAAATCTTAGTACTTGCAACTTACAGGTATGTTCTTTCCCTTAGTCAGATCACTACAGAAAATACTGTAGTGTTTGAATTTCATCCCTTTTCAATATGGATTACTCACTGGTTAAATACTGTGGTCACTGAGGAAGGCACAGTTTATTTATAATTGTATTATATTGTTGCTCTCACCGTCTTTGAATGAGGTAGTCTTCCAGTATGTCCAAGCAGCGCACCATCTGGGAAAAGATAAGCACCCTGTGGCCACCAGCCTTCAGTTTTGGCAGCAGCTTGTCAATCAGTACTAGCTTGCCAGCAGCCTGGATCATTGCCTGGAGCTGAAAATCTGGAGAGTCGGCATTGTGTGTTTCTTTAAACTCTTCCAAAATTTTCTCTTCAGCACCTGCAAAGATTGGACAGCAATATATGAACACTGCAAAGGGTTTTACTGATAAACAATGAGCTTGCCTTCAATACCCTATAGAAACTGCAGGAATGTTTTAAGCACTATGTGAATAAACATTTATAAAAAATATTAAGCTTAAAATTAAGGCAAACATATACACAAATGCAGGATAAATAAAAAGTACCTCTGAGAATTCATTACTGTTGTTTAAAAGGGAAAAAAAAGAAAAGGAAACTCTTTCCTAAATAAATTCATAGAATTATTGATGCACATAATTTAATGAAAAAATATTAAGAAAGATATGAAAAAACAATTTCTTTCAACCGATAAAATGAAATTTTTTTGTTCTTTTTAAAAATGCAACATAAAAGAAAACATATCTCATTTCTACAGGAAAAGACAAGGAATACAAATCACATTTGATGCCTGTGCCTCCAAAATCAGCCTTAAACACTCACATGACCTGAACCTGTTCCTTCCATTATAAATTACAGAATCAAAATCCAAACAATGAAAAAAATAACCAGGAAAGCAGCTCTGAAATTATTAGTTTACCTTCTCTTTAGCTTTTTTCTCATTGAATGCATTTTTTTGTTCAGTTTGATGAAGCTATCCAATGTATGTACTCTTTCCAGCATTACTCAAAAGTTCTTTCTTGGAACTCGATTTGCCCATGAATGATATGCATAGCAGCAACTATTTCCTTGTTCTGCTCACTACCACAAGACCAAGCTCAAATTTTCTCTTCAACCTCTCCTGTGCTCTTATTGCATTTTTTGTGTCACTTCTACAAACAGTGGACAATTCCAAGAATTATCAGATTGCTATTCTTGGCTATGTAAAAGGTTAAGAATCTTCATTCTAAGCTTATTTCACATCCAAATAAACCCTTTTTTTGGAGCCATCTTTTTCAGTCCCTCTGCCTTTTTTTTTTCTTTTAATAAAATGTAATTTATAAAATATTTCTAGTTTGTATAATGTGCGGCTTCAATTCTCCTTTTGAATGGCACAAGGAAAGCTGGCAGGGTTGGGGGAAGGGGAAAGAACAGCTTACTGCCAGACTTCTGCTGAGCATCTCTCTCTCATATCCCAGTTCTAAGTAGATGCCTGTAAACAAACACGGAAATGCACCCTCCCTGTGTGATCGCTGGTTCAGTGCCTGCTGTAATGTGGTGCCTTAACTAGATACCACCCTGAGCAGGCTGGCTGACAGCTTCGTGTTACTCCACACACGCAGTACTTGCTTTTACAGAACTTGATGGACTCAATGTGACCACATTTGAAGATAGTTTTATAACCCCAAATTTTCCTTATCTGGATCCCCTGCTCCAAGCACTGCTCATCCTCATGGTCTGCACATAAGAAAAAAACATGCCCATAAGAAAACTGTGTAATTAGACACACAAAGCTCCCTTCAGTCACATTACTTCCCAACTTGTAAAATGGGAAGAATTTTGGGCAGTAAATCTCCAATTCTGTATTGAACTTCAGCAATTTCAGGACACAGTAGGCTGTCAAGTAGTTCATACACAGTAACTTCAATGATCTTTCCTGGTTACATCAGTTATTTCTTACTTAATTGTGACATCCAGATTTAAGTTTCACTACTACGAAGCAAACCAATATGCATATCAAGCGCTTGCAAAATCAAAACACCCAAGCCAAGCACAGCACAACAAACCTCCAAACTGGTCTAATGAATGGTGAATTTACAGTATCAGAGCTTGGTCTCAGCAAGACCCACGTCCAATACCAGACCATGACATCCAAAACCCTGCTCTTTCAATAATTCTGTCCTAGCTAAACCCTGTAAATGACCATCCTGTCCTTTTAATTCCTACTTCAATTTCAATTAAGTCATGTACATTCAGCATGTCACCTAAAAGTTACTTGATGCAGTACCTGCAGGTCTGTAACACTAGTTCCTAGCCTAGCTGATTTTCAGTAGGGGATGAAAGGAATGTATTTGAATGTGTGCTTGGTCCATTAAGGAAAGCCCCAATTCCACTCCTAATTAGGACTGGCTTCCAGGGCTCAAGAGGGCAGAACAAACAGAGTAAAAAATCTTTCCAGTGTTCACCACTGTAGGATGTGTAAGTACAGAGGCATTCCCCACTGCTGGCTATTGGAGGTAGAGAAAAATGAGTGATATACAAACACTTGGGAATAGTTGCTATGGAGAAAACAAGGAGTCCAGCTTTAAGAAAAAATCCTGACAATGCTTTGCCCAAATTCGCTGGAGAATACACAAAATGTAGTTACTACGTCTAGAAGTTGACTCACAGTCTCAGCAGATCACAGAACACATCTGCCAATCAAGAGGCAAACAAAAAAGCCACTCTACATTCAACTCCTACCCTACTACTTCCATCACATAACCTTAACTGAAGATTATATAGAAAACTTGCTTGCAACTCTTATGCAAAACAAAACATATATATCTTCTGCTTGGATATTCAAATACAGATGCTTGCGCACAAAACCTTTAAACTTTGAAGAAAATGAGAAAGATTCAGAGAAACTTTAAAAAAAATCTAAGTCTCAAGAACAGAACTTGCTACTGCGACAAATCATTCATCAGAACACTATGCAACAATAAATCCTAGCACTGCAACCTCTTAGTAGAACTACAATAAATTTGTGTCATCACACTTAGTACAAAGATGTTGATTATCAGTCAACAAAATAAAACCTCAGGCTCAGACAACTATAGTATTTTTTTGTCCTAGAACTACAAAGGATGTATTTGTTTAGTTCCATCTCCACGTTAATAACAGTTGATTTATTTCTTTTCCCCCTCAAATCTGAAGGCACAACCCACCTGCCATGTTGCAGAATGAGACCAAGCAAGTCCAAAGGTTCAAAAATCATAAAAACGTTATAAAGGCAAATGTATTCAAGAGTCAAACCCACCCCATTTTATTAGGGTTAATATACAGTCAACAAAAAACATTTGAAATTTTCCAGATAACCACCTGGACCTCAGCAGTCTCTGAAAGACATTAAATGATACAAAAGCCTTCTGAGGAAAAAAGATCACTGCTGTAGGCAACACTGCAAGTACTACTCACAAACTTTATTTGACAAAACAAAGTAGCAGGAAAATACTCAGTTTATCTCTTTTAGCAAACAAGCAAGAAGGAAAAATAACGACAAGCTGAATGCCAAGAAGTATCAAGTTCAGAAGCTCATAACTTGAACATCCTATTTTCTGATTAACTCACTCATATAATGGATTAATGTAAAAAACAAAGAAAGAAAAAACACAACCAAACAAAACCAAAATCAACAAAAAACCCCTAACAAACCTTGCACCAGAACCACAAGGCTACCTTACTGTATGCTCATACAAGTTCAGAAACTGAGCAGCCACCAGCATGGCTGAGCTGAAGTACTTTGGGGTAACCCTATATCATGTCTTTGGAATAATTACTTGTGCATGAAATATAATTAGATGTAATTTCATGAGTCAGTTTAAGCATTTTTCCCTCATTTAAACACAAAATATCAAAGTAAAAAACTTAAGTACTGCAATATGGAAGCCATACTGTTAAAAAAACTGAAATCACATATGGCTCTCAAATAAAACAGTCTTTCATCACAAAGCTTATAACCAGCATTAAACCAACCGTAGCATAAATCATATTTAGTAATGAAGAAGAGTTGGGAAACAAGAAACTAGTAGAATGCAACCCTGTATGGAGGCTTGTGTTACATGCTCAAAGGAAGAACTGACCAACACAAGTTTAGCATACTTCAGACAGCTACAGAAAGCTGGTTCATTATAGGCTTGGTCACTGGAACAGACTCCCCAGGGAAGTGGTCACGGCACCATGAGAGTTAAAGGACAATCTGGATGATGCTCTTAAGTCATATGATTTAATTTTAGGTAGTCCTGTGAGGAGAGGGAGTTGGACTCAATAACTTCTATGGGTTCCTTTCAAGTTAAAATATTCTATGATTCTATAGTACTTGCCAAAGATAATCCTCATCTAAAAACCAACAGCATCACACTGAAAAACACTCTTTAAAGCCTAAGATGACATTCATACTAATCTTTTCCTTACTATTTATATTAAGAAAATGAGCTGACATGTGGCCATAAAAGGATGTCTGATCATGACTTCTTACTCTGCAACTTTTATTCAGAAATTTTAATTTACTATCTAATAATGTTCTACATCAAGAAATTAAGTAGCAGCTAGCTATAACTCTGAAGAAAAAATTGCCATATTCATGCTAGCATATAACAACCTGCATGATAGCTTGTGTCTTGTTTGTCAGAAGTAACAGAAAGGAAACTTTGATTTTACCAACGTTAACTTTGTCAGGGCTAGGAAGTCTCGGAAAATACCAGCATGCATGTCTGTAAAAGCAGTGCTGTTCTGGCTAGCACACATGCATACCTATGAGAACCTGTAAGGTTATCTCACTTTTCTATTTAAAATACATGAATAAAAGACACACTAGAATAGAACTTTTATCTATTGAACATCCTTACAACCATTTTTCAAATAGGGAGAAAAACAGGCCTACCATTAATAAGGTATGGATGGTTGCAGCATTTTCTTAGTTCCATCATAGTGTTTAAAAGATTAGGTACGTTTGCCTGACCTCCACCCTTGGAAAGAAATGTGAAATTCTTTTCAAGAATAGCACGATAGTATTTCTTCTGAATATTTGTCAGCTCAACTTCAATGATGGTTTCCTCTTTGGGGGCCAGGTTCTTTTCTACATCCTCCTTGAGACGTCTCAGCATCATTGGCTTCAAAATAGCCTGGAGTTTTTGCACCTGGAAAACAGATGTTTAATAAATACCTGAATTAGAACTGCCAGGCTTCAAATATTCATTTTTTCAATTTCCTTAATTCTAAAATCCTTGTTTCCTACCTCAGATCCCAAGTAAAAGAAAATCTTTCCTCAGTGGCCTAGAGACTGAGTTCTCCTTTCTAACTCCGTGACATACACACTTCTAAAGTCAATTTTTAGTGTGTAACCCTTCTGTTTAGTGGTGTCTGTGATTAAACAGACTTCACTCAGAACTATCCTTCTAGACAAGGACAGTACAGCACACAAGTCATGCAGAGTTAACCCTGAGTACAGCTATAGAAGCAAATCTGACTGTAAGATCAACTTTTGCCATTCACTTCTAATCACTAAACAGTGCTTAATGCTATTTCCCCCCTTTACATATCTGCTCCTAATTATCTTATTTCCCTAGTTTTGACATCCCCTCAAGTAGAAATCTATTTAAGCTTGGTCTAAAAATGGAAACATTTTTAAGACTCTGATAGTTTTTAGTGTTTCCAGGTTTTGTGGTATACACTTTCAGACACATCCCAAAGAAAGGAAGGGGGAAAGAAGAAAATGTCCACTTTCCTCAAAGAGAAAAGCTAAATTTCTTCCAGTTTTTGTAAATTCCCTTCCACGAAAAGCTGAAACATATTTCATACAAAAAGAAGACTGGCATTTAGGTTTTTTAAGTTGTCTCTCAAAGTATAAACCACCTCATTGCTGAGGAGCTAATAATTCACCCTCAAACTGGTAATCATCTCCTGATGAGAGCTGCACAGTTGAAACATGAACAAATGACACTTTCTCCTGGATTCACATCATACCCTTAGTAATAAAGCAACTTCAGGAGAAAAAGGATAGATTAGTACGGTCGGATGAACAATCAGAAAAATACATTAAATGGGATTGCAAGAAATGGAGGAGAAACCCCAACTCATTAACACATAATCTGTGCCATCACTTGCAAGATAAATCTGATTGTGTACCTATCAACAAAGAAGGAAGTTCTTCCAAAACTTGTTGGACCAAGCAATCCAGGCTCTAATTCAGATTATAGCCAATGGCATTATTTTAGTAATAGTTCTGTGTATGACTGCAAAAGCTTCCAGCCATTTTGAGCAGGCTAGACAACAGCTATGTTGAGAGTTAGGCTATATTAACTCCAGCTCAAACACTATACTAACAGGACTGCAAGGCTTCTGGATCAGAGCTGGCTCACTTTCAGTCAGGTCAGGGTCCATTCTGACTAGCATGTGATAGCCTGAACAACCTGTGGAAACATTCTATGATTTTGACAGGAGGTAAGGGGTTGGGGGAAGACCTATTTCGTAATTTAGACTATTACCTATGAAAGAGGTGCTCCCAATGAAAGTCAACAAATTCGAGCAGACAAAGTTAAGAGATACTAGAAATTGAATGTTCAGACAAAGGCAACAAAAATGTACACAAAAACACATGCAGTTATTATCACAGGTTGCAAAGGGCCAAACTAAGATGCCATGTTTCATTTAATTCCTAAAGTTAAGGTGATTTGGCTTTTTAAAAAAATTTCATACATACAGGAAAACATTTTACATTTCAAATATAAAACATGTTGTGCTGTGTATTGATTTGTGCATCTCTTTTCTTGGACAGCTTGAGAAATCTGTTTCTGAGTCAAAAAAAATCCCTCCCTCTATTTGCTAAACTGGGTTTCAAGTATGTTCCTGTTTGCACAGAAGTCCCTGAGAAAACTCTCAGATGTTAATTCCACAGAAGTTACAGAGGACAGTCTCCTCACTAATGCCGATACTTAAGGAAAAATGTCAACTGACAAGTTAATTTTCTTAGAAGTATTTTCACCAAGTAAGCATTACAAAACATACCACCTCTATTTTTAAACACTACATTTTAACAAAAGGAAGGAATTTTTGGTCAAAAAGCAAAAAAACGTAACAAAATGAAAACGAACAAAAAAACGAGGATAAAATCAGTGTGGTCTTCCAATAAGCAAATAGGTATTATTTGTAAAACCAAGTAATGAAGTTGAGATGTAATAAAATGGATAAATTCACAATATATAAATAGTGTGCAAGATAAGTTTACCTGCTCCTCAGTTTTAAGATCCCCAAATTCTTGCATGAATGTGGTTTCTGATGGGAAGCGACCTGGTTCCAAGAAGTGAAGCAAGCTAAAAAGCTCTTCTACTGTATTTTGCAAAGGGGTTCCAGTAAGCAGCACTTTATGCTCCTGAAAAGTTAAGAAATAGTTGTCTAGGGATCCATCTCCATTGATTTTCAACAGAAAAATTCACAAAATTCCTTCCCCTCATCACCATATGTCTGTCTCATCTCTGCTTCCTCTCCCCTCCCCAGCTTCTTACATAAAACTCTTCTCAAGACATTTCTAACTGGTACTGTGGCCCTCATTCAGTGATAGCCCAGAAAAATACTTCACTACTTGAAGCACCTTCAAAAGTCCTCCAAGACACATGAAGAGATTTTACTGGTTCAGAACATCCCAGCCCCTTCACAAGTACAACAAACTTTAAATGGCAAAATAACAGTTGAACTTGTACCATCACTTCCAGTCAAAATCCACTGATTTACCACACACCAAGCAGAGAGTGCATTAATCTCCTCAGGACAAGTGTAAGTTTCTAACACAGTAAACCTGAAGCAGTTCTACTGTCCTACTAAACACTACAGCGCATGAGATGGGCCGAGAAAGTTGCATACTGGTTTAGAGGAGGAGCCCAGAGAGGTTAATCAACTAGCCCACAGCCAAATATGAATTTAGTAGTGTAACAAGAACTAACATGAAAAGTCCCATATCTCTATCTGTAGCCATGACTATAAGTGCAGCTTTTGTCTAATAGTAACAGCAATAAAGACAATAAATTGTACACAGCATTTTACAAACTGAGTTAGTCATTAATGTTGCTTGACTGCATTCTTCTCACATTTTAAAAGAATCTTCTGACCAGAAAAAATAATTATTGTGTCTTTTAAATGGTAAATATCTTTACATTACCTTATTTTCCTCTGGTGCTTAATACACTGATTTTGTACACATAAAATAATATGTATTTATCTAAGCATCAGAAACAAACTCACTTCTCCCTTCCTTAGTAACTCTGAAAGAACACCCCTATGGCCACACAACAAATTAACATTAGAAGTGATGCTAATCATTTGAATTCTCATGGCTGAATTTCATCTCCTGACCACATCATACTTTCATATAAATGTGACTATGCATTAAGTCACATGAAAGGAGAGAAAGGAAAGAACAAATTTATCTTGACTCTTAACAAAATCCACATAATTCTAGGTCTAAATCTACGGAAGAACTTGTCAGGAACCAGCACTCCAAAACTGAAGGTATGCATGTGCTTCCAGGTATTTTACAGACTTTCTCATCTGCATTCCCTCACTCTTCTTAACACCTGATGATTTACTTAAGAAGAAAATCTTTTCTTTTACTTCTGGATTAAACCATAAAACAGAAATAACAGAAACACAGAAAATTCAAAGGTAAGAGATGTTCACACTGACCAGGTCCATCATCTTGAGTCCTTCCAAAAGCTTACAGTTCCTGTTTTTCAGCCTGTGGGCCTCATCAATGACCACGCAACGCCATGGAATGTTACGCAGCTCTGGGCAGTCAGTCAAGATCATTTCAAACGTTGTGATAATGGCATGGAACTTGTAGGACCCCTTTATCACACGACCCTAAAAAGAACAGCAAATGTTAAAAGTAAACTCCCTGGCAAAGAAAGTGATTTGCTTCATCTTCAAAATTTGTAGTTTAAAAATACAGCATGATACAATGAGCAAATTGTTTATTTAAAGCAAATTAAGTCATTATTGCTGACTCAGTGGAGAATACAAATGTATAGGTTTGCTACTGGCTTCTTGATAGGTGTTTTTAACCCTCTAAAAAGGCCCAAAGAACCACTGCACACTTATTACAAAGACGTTACACAAGTATTTATGTTGTAATTCATATGGATTATACTAATACCTTGAGGCATTACTGTATTGCTGCAATATTCAAATAAGATTTTCAGACTTCGTCATGAGAATTCTCTTTTCCCTTTAAAATGAAAGGTATGTGAATGTCCTCCCAAACAATCCAAATATGGCAGAGGTGCATTAAGGCTTCCTTTTCACGACTATTTGAATATTGTGCTCACCAGTAATTTTTTTCCTGGTGGACACTCAGTATTCAAAACCCTACAAACGGTTTGGGTTGGAAGGGACCTTAAAGATCATCTAGTTCCAAACACCCTGCCATGAGCAGGAACACCTTCCACTAGACCACATTGCTCAAAGCTCTGTCCAACATAGCCTTGAACACTTCCAGGGATGGGGTATCTACAACAATTCTAGTAAAAAGCTTTGATCGAAGCAAATATCTGAACTCTTAATGAGTAAAAATTTGAACTCTCTTAAATGAAGAATGTAACAATTCCATAATATTTTTGTAGATCTGTGTTAAGCAAAGTTCAACAGGACAATTAACTTGATGTCTGGCACCATATTCACTATCTCATTAATTGAGAGTCTTGTTTTCAGCACTGATACGAAGACTGTTTTTTTTTAAAAAAAAAAAAAACAGCCCTGAATAAAGTTTACTCATGATCATCTTTCTGACATAAAGTTCTCCTTCCCAACGTTGTTCAAAGAAAAATGCAATTTGGTATCTCCAATGTCACTGGGTCTGTGGAGAAAAACTGTCTGTCTAAGGATGTCCCTCACAGAAGTTCAAAGCAGGACTGTGTCAGGGGTTGTATGTTGAATACATTTCAAAAGAAACAGATATTTTACAGTAAGATGACCATTTCTTCTTTTAGACCTGTGCAAGACTGAATCCTTTTATCAGTGACCTGCATATAATCCTCTGCAAACCTTAGGGATCAGAACAGGCTCTTGATTCAATAAGATGATTGGAAATCTGATATCCTAAACTCATCATTACATCTGCCTTCTCGCGTCAAGAACATTGGGAGTAATGACCTGCTCAACAATGCCTTCTCATGGCATAGTCCAGAAACATTTACCTTAGGGAACAAAAAAAGTTGCTACTTAACAAACAGCAGATGAAGATATACTAAGGGGACAGTTTTGAAAGCTAACAAGCTGAAATGCTGTACCCTTTCCATGAGCCAAGTAAATTTCCATCACAAACAAGTCAACTCTTTCACAGGGCTCTGTCATTAGCTCTATTTGGCATATACAGTTTTCCTGATCTTAGAACAGAACTCCTTCTCAGAGGCAGAACACTTCAGAAAAGCAAATGTTTTATTTGCTATTCCAACCAGGGAAGGCCCCCTAGAAGGACTTTCCAGTTATACTGCTCAAGAACACCAGAACAGGATTCTCTATGTGAACCTCACAAGCAGAATGTCTGTAGTAACACTGTCCTTACTTCTCAAGTCACACCACTGCAGAAACCTATTTTGTCATCGACAACTCTAGCATTTCACAACAGCTTGACTCTGGTAACTGGTGTTGAATCTGAAAAAACACACTACAACAGATGGGGTAGGTGCTTCTTATGCATGCTGTCTCTTGTTATTGCCCTTCAAAGCCACTCATACTTTCTCAATGTTCAATCATCTTTTTGAGAAACAGCTCAACTTGAGAGGCTTCTTTTCATGTTAAGACCTAAAAAGCCAAAGATGCTGATGTCTTGGTTGATGTGTTTGGCAAGACAACTAGAAACGATACTGCCAAATCCTGTCTTCTTTCTCTCCCTTCTTGTCTCCCATTGTACGCCCAATGATGATACTTTGGAGAATGCCAGACTGAACACTACATGAGGACTCTTTTTGACAGCACATGAAGAGATTTTTTTCCCCCCCTATAATTCGGTTTCTACAATGTGTTTCACAGCTGACACCATCCTACAAAGAATGGAACACAGAAGGTGACACATCTAAGCTAGCTGTCACCAAAAGGATGAATTCACTCCCTTTCTCCTTTACCCCAAACATAGCAATTGTCTGAATCTCCTCTTAAGCCAATTCAGGGAGCAAAGCTAGCAGAAAATGATTCACTTTTTTGTGCCATGAGTGCTTTGTCATTACTCGCTATGGGGTCAAATGACTGCCATGCTCATTGCAAGAGGCAAGTTAAGAATATGGCAATGGGGGAACAAAACTTTCTGCAGCATCTTGCTGTAGATCCTTTTAGTTGTCTTTAGATCAATGAAACAATATTGTCAAAATAACTAAGAATCTGCACAGGAAGCAGGATTTTTCTGATGACATTCCTTCATGTTTCATGCTAGGTATCCTAAGGGGAAGAACATGCTGAGAACAAGCACCACCTAAATAACCGACAAACATGATTTTTAACACGGGAAATGTTTCAGTAGAGGCAGTATTTGTATAAACCCAGTTTTTTAAGTTACATAAAATAACTATCTCTGTTAAGAAATTATTGCAAAACTAGAAAAAAAATTATTTCAATTCCATTTGTTCATTTGTATATTATACATCTAGGTAAGAACCTAAATGTGATAATTATCATAAGGAATATAACAGAATCATAGAATGGCCTGGGTTGAGACCTTATATATCATCTAGTTCCAACCCCCCTGCCATGAACAAGGACACCTTCCATTAATAGGTTGCTGAGCTCCTTTCAAACTGGCCTTGAACACTTCCAAAGATGGGGCATCCACAACTATTCTGGATCATTAGACCTCAGCATAATATCTGAACAGATTCTTCAACAACTAGGTATTTAAATTTGATTTGAAAGTTTCTTTGATAAATTGCTGAGAAAATGATTATTTTCTAGACCAAACAGATGTATCTTCTAACTAATATAAATCACTATGTGTTTTTCTACTATATTTAAGTACATAATTCTGTTTCTGTTTGTCCTAATGGCATGTCAAGTCATGCCACAGTCATCAGCTTCAAAACAATTTTTAATCAGCTCTTTCCTTGTAAAAGCATATTTTTTATCTTGCAATCAGCCTCAGCTTTGCTCTAAGACTCCGATTTTTCAACACTCTTTATGAGGACAGGAAGTGAGAACGAAACAGGATTACCCACCACATTACTGACAAAGAGAAGAACGCTGTAACTTCTCTCATCCTTATTAAAGATTTGTTTCCTCCTACACACTAGCCCTTTTCACCACAGTATCACAGTATGAACTCATATTTAACTGGTTGTGTGCCATGACACAAAAGAATTCGCATTTGTCTTACAGCCTTTCCAGAGCTGAGCTCTCTCCCTGCAGTAAGAATCACCATTCCTTGTCCACAGATAGCACTATATTTAGCTATTCTGAGTATTGCTAGCCTGGATCCAATTTATTAGGTAATACAGATTACTCTGTATCCATGAACCATCTTAATTATTTACCACTCTCTCCATCTTTGTGTCATTTGAAAACTTCCTCCGTAATGATTTTATGTTTTCTTTCACGGCATTGATAAAAGTGTTACATAGCTCATGGACACAAACCAATCCCTGAAGAACTATGCTGGAAATGCAAATCATTTCTCATTTACAATTACATCAAGAAATATCAGTTAGCCAGTTTTAAATTCACTTAATGTGTGCCATATTGATTTTATATCCTTCTAGTTTATTAATCAAAATATCCAGTGGCATAAAATCAAATGCTTTACAGAAAATCTAAATATATGAATTCAACACTATCACTTCTTTAAGCTCAGTTGAAAATAATACTCCACAATATATCAAGTCAGGTTGAACTTCCACTCTTTCCATTTTCCCTCTTAAGCAAGGAAGATTATACTGTTTTGCAGTATCATGCAATGTATGACAGTATCTTCCCCCAATCCTGTTTACTGTGGGCAAAGACACACACTTTATTGATCTGTTGCTCTTCTTAGCTTCTGTTTTCCAAATAATTTTTCATTTCTACGCCCAATCTTTTCTGTACCTGCTTTCCTTCATTCATAGGAACTATTCAACCTGTCACAGTAACACAGATTCAAAATATATCTGATTTATCAAATTTGATAAAGAAGCATCAACAAGTTTAATTTCTGCAAGAAGGTCTTTCCTGGAATGGTAGGCAAAGGTGATTTTAAAGCTTAGTTTCAATTAAAGTAGTTTCTCCATTAAGAATCTTTTCCGTCAACTGTCTTCAGGAACAAAAACCTGTAATGAAACAATGAAACTCTAAACAAGTGTTGCACCATCTCCTGGTGCTCCTCTATTTCCAGCTGATCTACTGAACACTTAGAAATCATTCTCCTTATTAATACACGTATCTTCTTTATTAGCTAAAACCTAATATATTAGTACTGAAAAACTAATTGATGCTTAAATTAGTAAACAACACTAAAGCGTATACAAATAAAAGAAAAATCATAAAGAGCTTTTACCTGTGGATCTTTGAAATACATTTCATACAACTGAATGGTCCGCCGACTTGCTTGACTCCCATGATACACAACCACATTTAACTCTGTCCAGGTGCGGAACTCCCTTTCCCAGTTGGGAATTGTGGACAGTGGTGCAATAACTAAGAAAGGACCATGGATTCCTTTCAAATATATCTCATAGAGAAACGTAATGGACTGGATAGTCTTTCCCAACCCCATTTCATCTGCTAAAATGCAGTTTCGTCTGAAAGCAAGAATAAAAACAGTCTGAATGATTTATTCCTAACTTAAAACAGAAAAATCATTAAGGAGACAGACTGACTAAACCAGATATTTCTAAAATGGCAAATTTACACTGAAAAGACATATTTTTTCATTTTTAATAATTGTTATGATTTTGATGCAATAAGCATGGATGTGTCCTTTCTATCTACCTCTCAAGCTCACAAAGGGGAGGGACGGGCAGCAGGGGTATGCATGAACTCAAAGCATTTGCCATAAGAATCTATCTGAAATACTCATGTTCTACCTCAAACTACTTTGTAAATGACTCCTGCAGCAAAAAATGAGACACATAAATGATTCTGAAACCTTGCTTTAAATGATTACTTTAAAAGGTTATTATTTCAAATAAGCAATAAAAGCTTTTCCAAGGCAGGATTCAGCAGTAAGCAATGTTTTACGTACGTGTTGTACCAATTGAAAAGAAGCCAGTTTACTCCCTCCAACTGGTATTCCCTGAGTTTGTTATTGTTTTTATACTCCCTGGAACTCTCCGATTTCTTCCAGTCATCGGCAGGAGGTCGCTCCTGTTTCAAATACAGCAAATCCCATTAGTGGTTTCTAAAAGACCACATTACTTTACTATTTTCAAATAAAATCCTCTATATGGAGCCAATTCTTACCACACGCTCCATTTCTGGCTCCCTAGACATCAGTTTCTCAAATTCTTCGATCTTAGCTTGGTCGATGTCTTGCTTGAGTTCCCAAGTGCTGTCTTCATAAGGAAGCGAACACCATTTCACCAGATAATGCGTTACAGGCTTTGTTAAGACAAAAATAATATTACATCACAATATAGAAAGAATAAAAGTGCAACCATTTTTACAGATCTGCAGGCCAGATAAAATTAAAAAAGTTTATCAGACCTGAATGTCTAAATCAGCTAAAAGGATAAACAAACAGCATGACAACCCAACAAAGCAAGATTAGAATGTGGGGAATGCAGGCTTACTACCAAAATGAGCACAACACTACATTTGAAATCACTAAGATCAGACTAAAACTTAGAATTAAAACAATACTAATTTTTCAACCCTTACAGTTTCTATGATTTGCTACATATTGAAAACAGTCAATAGCTTTCTCTTTTCAGTGTCATCAGAAACTTCCTAGCAGGCAACTCAACCACTGCCATTCACTGACAGAGCAATATGAAAACACACAGGCACTGCCAGTGAAGCTTTCTATTCTTCCAGGACCAAAAAACAATCTCCTGGACGGAAAATGATCTTGTTCAGCAGAACAAGTCCCCAAAAATGAAGAAACAGTAAATTCATGACCTCTTCTGCAACAGGCAGTCCAAGCCATGTCTAAACCATTATGACATTTAGCTAAGACTCTTTCTTGCAATTTTCATTTAAATTCTGCATTACATGCATGGACATCATATTTCTACAGTATTAGATACCACTCCTTTCTTCTTGTTGTTTGGTTGGTTGTTTTGGGGGATTTTTTTAAATATAGGTAACTTATTGGAAGTTTGGAATCCTCACTTAACTCCCTTTATTTTAGGGCAACTGCTATATTAGCCAATGTTTTCTCAAACATGGTCCTATTTTCTATACGCATATACTGTGGTAGCTTCTCTAAATGTTTAATATATTCACATTTCTAAACAATAGATTATAAACACAATGTCTATATTGCTATAGATGCATGAAAAATTTTGCTTACCTCTCCATTATCATCTGTGCTACGTGAAAAATCCAAGATTCGATCAACTTCCACATAATCTGGATTAAAAAGCTCATCATCAATCTGTTCAAGGAGAGAGGCAAAAATATAAAAGATATCTCTATTAGCCCTTCCTGAGAGGAAAAATGATTATATATTTCACCAGGCAATAATATTTTGGGTCATGGTGACACAGAATTTATATTTGGCAAACTTCAACATGTTAATTGAAATGCTACAATTCAGCAAGATCATTCCCCGTGAGGCAATCAGACTTCTCAGACTTTGTTAACTGGGCCTCTTAATTACTGTGTGAAACCTTTTACTGTGAGAGAATGTTTAAGAATATTTTAAATGAAGTGTGAAATTACAATTCACTAATGAGCAATCGAAAAGGCTTATGGCATGCAATGCATTTAGCATTCTTGAAAACTACAGCTTGCAATAAAGAAATTAGAGCCTTGTACACTAAGTGCCTTTGGATTATTTTAACTACAGGAATTGTCCAACAGCTTTACAAGCAAGATTCAAAGATTATTTTAAAAACAGAAAAGACAATGCATGCATACACAGTTTCTCCAAAAATCACAATTTGTTATGTTCTTTCTTATCCCTTCAACAATTTAAGGGATTCTCTTGCACACTAAAGCACTGCATTTCATTTTATACTTTTAAGATCCCCTCCAACAGAAGACAGACAAAAGGACTCAAGGTCATGTGCATTTTAAAAGCTTTTTCTAAAAGAAGAACAAATTCCAGGTATTTACGATAACTTGTGACCCACTTGGAAACAGATTAAAAAAAAGAATATAGAAGCAGTTCTAGGCATCTTCACTGAGAACAGATGAAAGTTTTCAATTTGCAACAGGTTTTGTTCTGCTTGAACAATACAGTAAAAACAAATAAATATAAATAAATACAGTAGCTGATGAACCTGATTCTTTTTTTCTTAAAAGACAGCATTTTACTGAAAGGTAAGCTTTCAGAGACACAGATCAGCAGATCTGGTCTTTTACTGACAGGACTCCTGCCACATTACTGCTTATGACTTTAAGTGAAATTAAATTGATGATAAAAAGCTTAGAATCCCTAGTGAGCAACAGTCCATAACACAGAAAAACGGGATGCATTTTTTCTGGCATAATCAGCTCCTGAGAAAAGAGACATGGTATTGATTCAGTCATGCTTACAAAGCAAACAACTGGTCACTCACTCACTTTAAAAACAAAACAAAACAAAAAACCAAACCAAAACAAAAACACCAAACAACTTACTACAGGAAAAAGTATACAGTTGGGATCACTTGAGTTTCATAAACTTGCAAGACTTGTATCCTGAATGGTTATGCTTTAAACCAGAATAAATGCTACCGATACATCACACAGTTATTCAAAATGTTCTGCTTGCATACAGAACAAGAAATCATAAGCATATTCCTTGCAACACCCATAAAGAAACAAACACACAAATCGTACTTCTGAAAGGAATTTGTTCTGGCCCTGTTTTGCCTTAAACCGTTTAATCTTCTGCTGAATTCTCTTGTCTTTGTCCAGCTCTTCCACAGATGCCCACTGACAGTGAAGGTAAGAACTAGAAGACGAAACAAAAATCTTACTCAAAACACTGCTTCCATTAAAATCTTTATGTATCCCACCAGTATAACTAGATCTTTGCAGCATACTGTAGTGCCATGCTTGGAAAACTGGACGCTATCTTCTTTATCATACAAGTTATTAAGAAATCATCTTTCCTGAAAGTAATTATACTAATAGGGAAACTTGTCAAGAAATAGAAACAACTACCACTCAAAATTTAAATGTATACTCTATATATTTAGTATTTGGCACAAAGCTAGGATGATTTTTATTAGGCATACTTAAAACATAATTACTATACAAGACATTTATCATAAATGTCGCTATTTAGCATCATATTCTAGCAAAGAGTAGGGGTTTTAGAAGTTAATGAAAATATGCAAACATTTTAAGTACTACTATCCTATATACATTTTTTATGAGAACAGCATTGTAATTATAAGTTGCTTATGAGTCAATTGTAGTTTTAACACTAACAGAAAGAAAACCCCTTGTAATTTCAGTTCCATAGTAATAATTCATCTTTAAGAAAACACAGACTAAGGAAAAGAAAGTAAAACCTGCCAAAATGACTTGTCCCACTCTATAAATGTACAATTTGTCAAAAGTTCTACTGCTAAGACATGAACAGTTAATATGAAAATTACATGTCTATGTAAAAGAACTAAACAAAGCACAATTAAGCTATTAAACATCATGCAATAAACAATACAGTGCAAAATGTACAAAATGACAGCATATTAAAAGTGAAGCCAACTATACACAGCTAGCTGCAAGAAGCTCACTTTAAGCAGATTTCTGTCTGTCAGATAGAAAATTTCGTAAAATTAAACAAGATATGCTATTTTTCTACAAAAAAAAGCGAGCTTATCCAGCTATGAAGTATTTTATTTTAAATACTGACTGCACTGCATTTTCAGAGTCCAGAAGTGAGACAACATGCTGCTCTGGCCACTCTTACAGAGGGACAATGATCTGCTGGAATATTGAAAGCCATCTCCTTTGTTTGTTATCTTAGATGTTCTATTGAACATAAATGTTTTTGAAACAACATCGAGGGTTATTTTTGAGTAGTTTGCATACATGTTACTCTACAGTTGCAGTTAGACCTACACAGCTACATAGGTATGAGCTCCATGCATAACCTGCATGCATAATCAGCCTTAAAGTTTTTAATAGCTGAACAATTTTACTTATGGATTTGATTTTGAGGAGAACACAAATTAAGACAACACTGTCAAACCCAATACCACCAATGCAAAGAATTTCCCTGTTTATTTGTCATGGTATTGGATTATTAGATATGTTTAAAGTCCAATAATAACAGCTATATCAATTACAAAACCAGTTTTTGAGAACTATTTGGAATTAACATGAACTTAAAGATAGCAATCAAACTTACAACTTTACTTACAAGTTCTTGTACTTTACATAGAATTCCTCTACTTCTACCTCCTCTCCATTCTCCATCTATAAGAAAAGAAATGTTGAAACATGAATTAAAACTCTGAACAACCCAATTTGCAAATGATTAAAAGCTATCTGAAATATGGAATAAGGTCCCCACATAGACACACATGTGGAGATGTAGGAAAAGGTTTGTGGGGGAAGACATGGGTGAGGAGTTTCCTCCAGCTGCTTACCCAAGTACATATTGCATTGCTTACTACAACTTCCAAGACATGAATCATTTGAACTCCTCCCTAACCACATGCAGCTTCATTCACAACCTCACCCCAAACCTGGCTTTCTGCCAAACCCACAGTGTTAAGTAGAAGCCAAGTGTACCATTTTCTCAGGCAGCAGCCAATTAGCAACTGCACTCCTGAATGCCATATGTATTATTTTTGGCTGGCTCATTGCAACTTTACATTGTGGGTTTTGTAATGTTTTAAAAAAGAGTTTTAAAAGGGGTTTATTCCTCCATATAGTTAATAACTCCAAACAAGAAGCCATATAAAACTAAACCTTATACCTCTGCTAGAATTTTAGTGCATCAGTGTTCATGGCTTTAGTTTTACTCAATGGTGCAATTAAATTCACTCAGGCAAGATGTCTCACATACAGAGCAGCCAAATTAAATTAACACCCAAAAACTACATTTAAAGCAAGGTTAAAGTTGTGATATAAACCAGCAAAACCAAGGGCATTCAGTGCTAAGGGTTGAGACTATCCTTAACTCATCCCTAGTGCCAAAGTATTGCATAACATATGGCACGTAATACTTTGTTGAATTACTCCTGAACTCAGCCATAGGACAAACTAAGGACAGTGCATCAGGCACACATTTAGAATTCAGTTTATGTCACAACATTAACGGTTTGTGTTTACTAATGAACTTTGGAACAATTTTAAATAGAAGAGCATTTTCTGGTTTACATACTTCATCAGGGACAACAACATCTGTAATAAATATTGTATGCAGCACTAAACAGACAAAACTGTTGACTGCTGTGTAAGTCAACATTTTTTATATTTATATACATGTATTTTAAAAAGAGAGAGAAAAAAACATATATACACAAGAGAGACTACTCTAAAACTGGAATTGTCCTCCTCTAGTTGTTGGCTAGATGTTACCTCCGCAGCAGCGCAGTTAAGGAACAGCAGTAGCAACCGTATTAAACTGTGTTCTAGCCCAGCAAAATTCATTCATTTCTAATCCCTGATTCACATAGTCACTTTGCTTCCAGACTAGCCAGGGATTTTATCAGTTTAGCATTTATATCACTACAGCACAGTCTGTTTGTGTTCCTTTCCAGGGTGAGGAGCAACACGAGACTTCACCTATTTCTCCCTAAAGAAAAGGAAGAAGATAAGGTATTCCTGGTGGTACTTCTTGAATCCTCTGTGAAAGATGACAAACTGTCCAAACTATCCCCAACCCCTGAACACCAGGAAGAAACTTATCTGTCACTTACAAAGATACTATCAAAGGAAGGAATCTGAAGACTATCAAGATTTTTTTTTCAACCAAAACATTTAAAAGAGTCTTTCTCAAGATGGTATTCATATTTAGAGATCAAAACTGTATTGAAAAATGAAACATTAATAAATGAAGATCACATTATCTGGAACTTATTCACTGCCCTGAGGCAAAATTGGTCTTTAGGAAGTCAACTCTAATTTTACGACATTAAATTCTTTTATTTTCTAAAATGTATTGCGACCAAGTCTCTTTGATTAGTGTTAAATCAGAATCCTTTGAGATCCATCAATCTTACGATGACAACATGGTTAAACACCTTTACACAGAGGTTTCATATTAGCCAATTTAACTCCCCTCAACAGCATTTCAGTCAAGCATATTTTCTGTCAGCTGCCAACTTAATAACAATAATTTACAATGTACATCTTGATAAATCCCATTAACTCTCTTGACTAAAACACTCTTGTATTGTCTAATAAGTCTAACTTGTATTGTCTAACTGGTCTGTGTTATTATACATTCTATGAGAGGGCATCAAAGATTCACCCAAGTAAAAAGTATTTCAGAAGAAAACTTTTTTAAAATCTTAGTCTGGCATTCAACACTTACACCCTCCTCCAAAAATCTAATCAAGTTACACTCACCAGGCTTCACGTAGGAGTTAACAGTACATCAGTTTAGGATATATGAGACAGCAGCTTATGACTCCGACTTTACTGTCCAATCCCCACTATATGTACACTCACATTTGCCAGGTAAAAAGGTGAGAGTTTATGCAAAATTCTCCCCAAAAAATTGATTATGGAGAAAATCCTAAAATAACATGTCAGACTTGGGCAATGCAGAACACTTCAAATTATCACCACTAGCTGCGACCGGAATTGACAATGTGATCTACAGTCTCTGTAGATAGTTGAATAAATATATGACCCCTTCCTTATAGGAATGCAAAGCAACACATAAGAAACAATCACCTCAATAGATACACAGCACTAGACTGTAAATTGATCAGTTTGATGAAGAGATGTAGGCACTGTACACATTTTAATTAGATGTAATTCTCACATATACTGGCAGGCAAAAAGACACATTCAGATGTTAAACATGCAGGTATGTGGAGATGGTGTTATACAAACTCCACATCTTTCCATAACGTGCTATTTGTGCTGGATACAATATTCAGCTCTAGCCATTCCTTTACAAAGTTAAGAAGCAGAAATTCAAAGGGCACTGAATGCATACAAACTTAAGACATTAGGTTTGGAAAGAGAGTGATACATACACTTAATGCATTCTACAAGAGGAAAGAGTATTCAAGGGAATTCAACATTCCATGTTAAGGACAACAGGGGAAAACACTATCTTTTATACTTCAAACATAAACTAATTTCTACCTTTTACTCTACAGGTTTCAAAAATGGCTGCAAGTAGACTGCTGCACCCTATCTAGTAACTCTACAACTAGACTAAGACTATTTCTGAGAAAACCAGCATGTTTTTATGGTAAGAATACTGCTCCAAAAGCGTGTTCATGATCTAATATCCTTTACTTGAACGCAACATCTTTGTTACAGTCTAATCCACTGAAAGGTTTCCTAGCGGAGCCTTCCCTCATGTTTATTTTATGCACTGGTCCTGATCGCAGCCATTTTACTTTGATTAGTAATCTAACAACCAGGGTTTTGATGACGTTAGTAAGAGTGCAAAAGACCTTTAATAAAAGCACAGTTGGATACTTCAGATGTTAAATATTAACATCCTGAAATGCATTTTTTTTTTGGATTTTGGAGAAGTGGGTTGGGCAGAAGAGCAGGGAAAGAAGAGACACCCCTCAAACCTGTAAATACAATCCATAAAAAACATTAAAGAAAAAGCTCAAAATAGAGCTTGCCTCCAGCAGAGCTTGCAATCAAAGACATGTAGGCAGCAGACCAACCACTTCCCACAAACTGCAGCAAAATACACACTCCCCATGAGTAATCACACCTTTGTTTGCAGGGGAGAGGGAGAAGAGAAGAATAATTGGAGAAAAACAGCTTCCAATGTAAAGACATTTATGAAAAGACCACATTCTCCTCTTCTGCCTAGTAGGCCATCAGGACAACTAATTACTCACTTTATAAGTTTATCTGAAAAAGAAGCTTATGGTTTAAAACACAAAATATAGCTCTAGACTTTAAGAAACCAAACCAAGCCAAAAAACCAACCTAGAAATGTTATGCTTTGCAAGGTGCATAAACAGGTCAGACTGAATCACAGCCAGCCATGACATTGCATGACTGTAGTTTTACAAAGCTGTTAATGATGTTAGGACCGTAGTAATAAAATTGAACACACAACCCCCAGCTCAAAAGAACCCTCCAAAAACCACAATACCCCCTCCAGAAAAACCCAATCCAAACAAAAAAAAACACAGCCCCCCACCCCAACAACAGAAAACCCCAAACCAACACAACATTGAAAAAAAATATCCATGAACAGGCAATTTTCCTTTATCCAATTTGAAAATTAACACTGAGGAAAAGTAGTATTTCTGGTTAACTAAGATCAACCTGAGTACCATATTGGTCCAACTGTAGTACAAGTCAGAGAATTAGCTACACAAAAGAGTCTATAAAATATAAACACACCCTTTCAAGTTCTTTTCTACTTTCTATTCAGAGTTTTCACTTTGGAAGTGCAAAGGCCAATCAAGTTGCAAAGCAGATTAGAAAAATCCATAAGCAAAATGAGAACGTAACTAGCAACTGGGGGAGAACTAAAAGAGAACTTCACTGAACTTGAGAGTTTCTTACACCATCTTAGTATAGTGACAAGGAAGGTATTAATCACCTGTATATGTAACATATTTGATCCCACGTGAATTTGTTCTAGCTGATAAGCACAACTACTATCAAAAGATGCAAAAATTACGGGCAAGGGTAGAAAAGGTAGAAGCCTGGGTTGCGGGAGAGTTCTCTCACTCCTCAAAGACCTACAAAACATTGCTCTGAAGAGCACCACACACTTCCCCCAGATAGGTATATTTGCAAAAATCAAATTTTTCATCCAGGAAAATGCAAGAAATGAGTAGATGTTTGTGTATGTCCATCCAAAAGTATGTTGCATACTATCTAAATACACTTTCAGGGAATCCCCTCTACTCAAAAGAACAGTTTTCAATTTGGAATATCCAAGGTGTTTTAAGGACTCAATAGGGGCTTCAGCAGAAATATGCTTAGCCTATTTAAAAATATCAGCAGAAGAGGATTTGTTTTACCTTTTTCTTGACTGAACGGCTACTCATGATTTTCTCCACAACAGGACCTTCAGCATCAGTAGATTCCTACATCATAAATACCATACAAGAGTTATGGGAGTACATCTTTGTTATTTAAAGACATCTCTTATTACAAAAACTTTCAAGTAATATTTTGCAACAGGAGTTTAACAGACAGAAGGACATTCTCCCTCTAGCACGAGAACTTAGAAGACTCACATAGATTTAAAACCATACTAAAGGATTGAAGGATACTTTTTTAAGTCCATTTTTAAGGGCTAATGCAACTCCAGCTCTCTCAGTAAGGTTGACATGCACAGATAAACAGATATAATCACATGGGCAGTTCAACTCCCCTGAAATAATACACACTTTCAGCACCATACAGTCTAAATATCAGACGATGTTCAGAAACTCTAGTTGGCTGATTGAGTGTCCACATGATCGCTATCAAAACCGCCTACAATTCTCTATTACATTAATTCACTATCACAACAGCAGGCAAACCTACCAAATTCTCCCTCTGATAAGACACAATTAACAATGTAGATCACACACAGTATTTCACAAGGCTTAACAAATTACCAAATGAAATATCAAAGAACATGTATATATTCTCCAATAGGTCATCAGTTAAATGAAGTAGTTCTTTGAAAAAGCACTACAAAACAATGAGATGGTTACAACGGTCATTCCTACAGTATTACCCCTCATCTTATTCAAACTATTTTATCCATCATTTACATTGCATTACATTCTCTTACAGAGAATAAAGTGTACCCTGCTGGGTACTACAAGGCAGTAATTTCATAAAGGAGTTCTTATGGTGCCTAGCAGCAGGAGACAAGCTTGAGTGGTTTATTAAAGTCACAGAAGCCAGACCACTGAATTCACAGAAGTAAATTCAAGATTCCTAGCAGTACAGTTCAGGTTTCCTTTAGGTAGAGACCATTAATTTCAAAGAACTTAGCTTGAACTTTGAAGCTGTGTATCATCAGCTTGCAAACAAAGCCATGAATTAATATATTCTTTAAGAACATAAAGAACTAATGCCTTCTGGCACACTGTGCCAACCATGTATGAATAGGAAAAGGTCCATTTGGTACAGCCACCTTTCCAGTCCTTTCATATCTGACCTGTTGCTCTGACTGAGAAGTATTTGAAGGAGAGTCTCTTCCAGCAGCATCAGCATCATCAGCCTCCTCATCTGAAATCTTGAACTCCAGGTCTTCTGTATAACGCTTCCTCTTCACCTGCCTGCTGGAGCGTCGCTTCTGAATAGAAAGCATTAATATTTTTCATAAGAAACAAAACTGATGAGCAGCAGAATAACTGAGAAAACTTCTAAGTGTGTCTCAAATACACCAACATGTAGCAAATGCTGTAATTTTTACAGCACCCTGGTAGAAATAGTAGACTCAGGACACTATTATTCTGAACTCCTGCCTGTTGACTGTTCTTAAATTCTATAAGCAAAAAACAACAAAATCCCCAAACAAACCAAACAAATAATAACCAAAAATCTACTTTATGCGTGTTCTGAGTTGGAAAGTGGGACTTCCCCCTCTCCTTGTTTTCAAACATTACTAAAACCATATTAGAAAATTAGAAAGCCTATCTCAAAGCAATTAAATCCCAAGACGTTGTACCTCTCCATTCACATCTATGACAAACTTTGACAGATGGCCAGTGCAAGAACCAAACACCACCTTTCCACAGCATGGCCCACAGTGCTGCTAAGCAGTGACAACACACTTTCTTGCTCTCCCTGTCCGCCCAGTAGTACCAGGATTATCTTGTAGGGGAAACAATGAAATATGATTTCCTCACTCCACTGACCCAGCACTGTCAGAAAGGCATCCTGCAGCACAGCATGGGAAAAGACCCCAAACTAATAGACAAGAATGAAAACCTTGAAGCACCCCAAATTGGAAACACGATTTCTGTGTTCCCACACTCTCGTCACCAGCATAAGAGAAAGCTTCAGCAAAATCACACAAAACAATCTATAAAATATACAAGTATGCATTTGACAGAATTTGCAACCTGATGCTCAGTTGGTAGGCATAATTTTCTACAACAATAAAATTCAAATTCCCAGATAGTCTGCATCATGTTACGTATTTTGAAAAGCTGAGAGCATATACTGTTGAAGGAAACTGTCAACTGAGGATCAAATATCTCAATGGACTAATGTATTTATCAAAAAATATATTGAATATCAATTGTTAAAACAAATTTATGAATTGATACGCTACTTATTTATACACCTTTATCAGCTATCATACATCTTCATTGGTACATGCAAATACTTATGTAGCTTGTTTAACAGACCTATGCACCTGAGTCTCTCAATATACATAGAAAAAGCCAAATATTTACTTTCAAATATTTAGTCATCCTTTTAAAAACACAAATATCTGACGCACTTGCAAATTTAGAAATTCTTTAACTGAAAATGAAAATTTTGAGCAAAGGTTAAGCTTACATCACCCTTTTAAACAATGGTGATGTGGCTTCTACTTTTACTACAGTAACTTAAGGGGGTTTCCACAAAACTGCAACAATATTTTTATACTTCAAAATAGATACCCCTTGACAAATTTCCATCTTCCTTTACATAATCACTGATGGGAAAATACCAATTTTCTTCTCACTGTATAGGTAAGTCTTACCATTATTTTTCGTACCAAAAATCTCTTCTTCCATTTACCTAGTAAAAAGAATGCCTAAAATATAATGGTAATTCTTTATTTGAATTTTATTGACTTGATGAACTTCCCGTTTCCTCTTACATTCATATGAACTTTTGCAATTGATATGCATTATTGTCAGAAACTGTGCATAAATTTCCATGCATCAAATTAACTCATTAACTGTTCTATAGGTAGAAAAGAGTAATAGGCTTGATAATAGAATAGAAAAAGTCTGTATGGTAACACACAAAGACAAGTATTTTTGCTCTTTAAACACAACAATGCACCACTTTGCGCATTACTACGTAATACCGTTACAGAAGATTCAGGACTTAACACTAAGAACACAACTGTGTTTTAGACAACTGCATAACATCAGTCTCAGTTGGGAAATGCACAATAAGCTTATTAATTCTAGCTGTCCTAGCACATATTGTTGGAATCCTTCCCTAAGTTTATGCAAAGAAGTATGGGTGCAGTATACCATGCACAGTACAAGAAAGTATTAAGAAAACAAAAAGTTAACTGAAATATTTTATTTAATTAAAAAGTGATGTAAATATCCTAACAGTTCTATTAAAAAAAAAATTGAAACAAATTTTATCATCAGTTGAGTTTCACGAACAGAAAGTTTTCATTCCACTTCATTGAAAACAAGTAGACATGCCTAGATGTTGAACTGCAAAGAGAAGATAATCTGCAAATTAACCCAAAAAAACCATCCACTTCGAAGTTTCTTTTTCATCTTTTGTCAGTGCCATTAATCATGCTGAGAGACATTTGTGGCACAGGACAAAAAACTCAATTCTTCTAGCATTTTAACATCTGCATGATATAACTCAACTTTTCTAATTCAGAATATGTGGCCTGAACAAACTCATACAATCTCATACTTTCACCATCACAATTTGCCTCTACCCCTTCATGAGGTGATTCTTATTTTTTGTGCTGACTCAAACCACTGCCAGCAGAAGCAAGCCAGGAGCTGACCACTTCTTAACATGGCTAATGACAGAGCACACAAAACTTGTCATATATTCTATTTCCAGATTTTCTTTACCTGCAATAAAGTTTGGACAGAAAGTGACAGGTGTGCAGTGAAGAGAAATGAATCAATGTTAGCCCACAACTGGCAGTCCTGCAAAGAGGCCCTTCATCCACTAAAGCAATATATATATAAGTCCCTGACACGCACATTGCCAACACTCTGCTTTGTCCTGTTTCATTCTTGATTTCAGAAGGTTTTCAAAGTGAATGCAAGAACAAACACTGGGCTTATAAGCAAGACCTCATGCTAGCATATTAAGCCTACAGAGCAGAAAATTCAGCACCATAACTGCAACAGTGATGGAAGAGAATGTGTGAAAACTTAGCAGCACCACACATATATCTGCAGGCAACAAGACTGCAAGGCAGAATTATGATGGAAAACACTTGTTTTTGTAAAATATTCATCACAATGATTTCCAGTTGTCACCTTCGTTGTAAACAACACAGAAACCACCTAAATAGTTGTATTTCTGTAACAAAGATGATGAGAACTACTGGTTTATGTATTTAACTCATCAAAGTGTACACTGAACTTGAACAATAGCATTACCTGAACCCCTGGGTCATCTTCATCTTCAGGATGAGGTGATGGTGGTGGCGTTTTTTCCAAATCTGAGTTTTCAGAACCTTCCTTTCCCTTGTTAACCTTTTTCTTTGCAGCACTCGTTTCTGAATCTTGTTTCTTGTTACTGAAAGAGGTATTTTTAATCACTATTTGTAAAAAAATTATAAGCAAGAGGTCCTTAAGAAAATAGTTAATCTGTGAAATATTTGTTTTCAGTGACTTCATTATTTTCAATTGCCTTTCTTAAGTATTTCAAGGTAACTGCAAAATCAGTGATGCATGCCCCATCACTACACATTTTCCATTCCTTTACAACAGATACCTCACTTCTTTCCTTCAATACCTTAGACAGCAACACTGGATGTGTACTCAATAGGAACCTAAAAATGGGACTGAAAAGGAAGAGCTATTCTCTTCAGAACCTGCAGTTTCTGAAAGGAGCATTTGGGCAACCTGACACATGAGAAGAGAAACAGGATTATGCATGTGCTTGTCTTGATATTAACTGTCCAAACCAGGTAGGCAGAGCCAGAGTAAGCATTACCGAAACAAAGGACTGAATAAGAAAATTCTTCCTTTTCTTCTACAATCCTTGCTATTTCCAAGCAGGAAAGGCACTTTTGAGTCCGCTTTGAGGACACCCATACAGCTTTCATGCATGCACCCATAAGTTGTATGGGGGGTGGCAGGGGGAACCTCACTGATACCTCAGCATCTACACAACACTAGAAAGCTATATCCACTGAGGGTAGAGAAGTGTTTTGGGAGTTGTTTCGCTCTCTTCTCCCCCATGAAAAAGTTCACCACCTGAGGAGCTGGGACCGCATGTCTCCAGCTGGACTCAGAGGCTTGGAAATGGGTGAGGACACATGTATCAAAATCGAGCTTTAAATACACTGTCACCAGATTGCTCACACTGAGATGAACTGCAGCACTGCGAGGGTGAAAGTTTTTAACGGCAATGAAGAAGATCGATGGTAGAAGTTAGCATGTTTTAGCACATTTGGCCTTTGAATCTGAGGTTCGTTTTGGCTAGTTTCTTGTGGTCAGCTCTGCCCTGGCCCATTACGAGTGTGAGGGGCTTGCTGTGGGACGGTGTTGAGATGCCTGAGAGCAGAGCTGTGTGCTGGTACCTGACACAGGGCAAGCACAGGTCACCAAGGACTACATGAGACATTTTTATATGGCTTCTGCATACTCATCATCTTAATTTCATGCCCAGGATGCTGCATGGGGTTTGTTTTTCCTTCACAATCTTCAGATTTTTAACTTCTCATTTCAACATCAGCTTTAAACTTGTTTGTTAGCCCACTAACAGCATTTTTTGGAACTGCAATTTTAAATTAAATTAAATTTTCCAGTACGGCCATGTGTCTCTTTGGGACTGGGACAACTTGGTTACACAGTTATTCTCTCCTTGCAGCCTGTGTTTAAATGAATGCTGATTTCAAAGTTCTTTAAAAAAAGGATAAAAAATTTAAATAGAAATTTACATGTGACAAAGCTTTGAGTTTTGAACATGAATTTGTATTATTGCAACACTGTCTCTACTCGGCCCTTGTAAGGCCACATCTGGAGTACTGTGTCCAGTTCTGGGCTCTTCAGTACAGGAAAGCCAGGAGCTACTGGAGAGGGTCTAGTGCGGGGGGCCACAAAGATGATTAGCGGGCTGGAGCATCTCTCTTACAAGGAGAGACTGCAGGAGCTGGGCCTGTTAAGAGACGTCTGAGACTAGATGGTCTCAGAGGTCCTTTCCAATCANGCCGGCGCTTGTTTCCGCTCTGGCTGCCACCAATGGCACAAAAAGCCGCAGCTGAAGCGGGGCCCCCTTCGCCTTTTCATCCGCACGCCGAGAGCGCTGGCGTCGCCCCGGCAACCCGCGGCCACGTGACCAGCACCTGCTCCGCTGGCCGGCGNTCAGTACAGGAAAGCCAGGAGCTACTGGAGAGGGTCTAGTGCGGGGGGCCACAAAGATGATTAGCGGGCTGGAGCATCTCTCTTACAAGGAGAGACTGCAGGAGCTGGGCCTGTTAAGAGACGTCTGAGACTAGATGGTCTCAGAGGTCCTTTCCAATCATTAAAATTCTGTGATTCATTACTAGATATAAATACTCAAAGGTGGGTGTCAAGAGGATGGTGTTTTCAGTGGTGCCCAGAGCCAGGATGGGGAGCAATGGCTATAAACAAAAACAGAAGTTCCACCTCAGCGTGAGGAAGGACTTCTTTACATCGAAGGTGGCTGAGCCCTGGAACAGGCTGCCCCGGGAGGTCGTGGAGTCTCCCTGTCTGGAGACATTCTAAACCCACGTGGACGCGTTCCTGTGTGAACCTGCTCCAGGTGCCCTTGCCTCGGCAGGGAGGTTGGGCGAGGTGAGGTCCCTTCCAACCCTAACAACCCCGTGCTCCAGTGAAATCAGGCTGCTCGGGAAGAAAACACCTCGACAGGCGACAATCTAAATAAATAAATAAACAAGGGGGGGAGGGGAGGGAAGAGTCTGACAAGGCCGAAAGTGCACGGGGGCGAGGGGCAGAGTCTGGCAGGGCGGGAGGAGCGCGGGCAGAGGGCGAGCCCCGAGCGGCGGCGGGGCCGGGCAGCGCGCCTCCCTCCCTGGCTCCCTCCCTCGTTCCCTCGCTCGGTGCCCGGCGGGCTCCCCTCCCTCTCTCCCTCCCTCCCTCCCCGCCGGCGCTTGTTTCCGCTCTGGCTGCCACCAATGNCACGCGCCTCTCGAAGTTCTCTGAACCCGAGGCGAAGGTCGCCCCGCCAGGTGAGCCGCGCTGACGGCCCCGGCGCCCCCCGCCCCGACCCCCGCGGAAAGCAGCGCGGCGCGCAGTGCATCAGCCCCGCCGTGCCCCGGGTGCACGGCCGCCTGTGAATAACAGGCTTAAAGCCGGGAAGAATAGCGCGGGCTAGGCGGGATAAAACACCAGCCTGCTGAAAGGCCGGGCAGTGCTAACGAGGGCCGGCCGGGCGTAGACAAAGACCCCGGCGCGGCGGGCAGGTCCGCCCCAACACCGGCTTCTTTCTGCCCTCTGTGGGACCTTCCCCACTCCGAGCCGCGAGTGTTTCTTGACCTATATATACACCCCCGAGCCCTGCGGTCACTCGCGGTAACGGAGACCAAAATCGCGACCTAAGCGATTCGGACACACTTGCAAATCAATTCGCTTGCTAGGCCGGTTATAAACAGACACATGAAAGAGCCACCAACTTGGGGAGAACAAAGCCCGTGCGCAGCTCCACCGGGAATTCTAAATTCAGCACCAGAACTGCTCTTTAACAGCTACGGTTTCCTTGAAGGAAAGGGGAAAAAAAAAGAGCTGAAGAAGAAATAAACTATAGAACAGCACCATCCCCCTGAGCGATGCGACACAGTGCTTCCCAGTGCATCACACTCCCAGGAGCTCTACCTGGCCAGCGAGAGCAGCAGCTTCCTGGAATTGTCAGCAACTGCTGTTCCTCTCCATCTTCCCACAAAGCCAATATGATTTGTTCCTGACTATTAAATGTACCCACTTTTGACTCAGCCTCTCCATTTCCAGCAGATCATCCTCAGGCCATTCAGGAACAGTGTTAGCCTGGAACAGTTACCTTTCCACATGGAAGTACAGGAAGGTACTTAGAGACTGTTCTCAGAGACTTTGCCGTTACGATTAGGTTTCCCTGTCAATGCTCAACTCTGGATGCACATCTGATAGTGCTTTCCAAACCTAGCAAGAAGAAAGGTGAACTGCAATATACAAGTTTAGACAACTCTCTATTTGCTTTTATACATGCATGAATGCAAAATTTAGCAAAGTCCCACTAGAGACAATACAGAGTCCAGTCCCAAAACAAGAACTATAAATCTGGGAGAAACTGAAGTAGTATTTGCCACACACACACACCACTGAAGTATTTCAAAACTGTCAGTTGAACTAGCCCCTCAACTCAAGTGATATAAATACAGGCATTTCAGACTAGATGTTTTACAATCTAGCTGCCCAATATCACTTTCTGCTTTCATCCTCTTACCCCTGAGCACTGCACAGCATACTGACCGAAGGGGATGAGTAAGAAAACCTACAGAAGCTCAGACGAGCAAGCAACATGAAGGAAAACATTAAGAACTGAACAGAAAGCTTGAATTACAATTTGATAATGGTATCCAAACTCTGACAAAGTAGTTTGTGTCAATTAGCCCAGCAGCCACCTACAGAGCTAGGTGAAACTCCAGCAACGAACTGACTCAAAAATAACCCCAAAATCATGGCATGCTTTGCAAGATTAAGAGAGGAAGTAATTAGCCTGTATGTTTACACTGTGTAACTACTTCATCTGATCTGGGTAGTGGATAGATCTATTTATTAGTATAATTTTTGACAACTATCATGATTTGGATGATTTTTTTCTACAATTCTATGATCTAAAGTAAGTCAGATGGATTACTGATTCCTATTTTACCATTTGGGAACATTTGCCTGTGACAGATTCATGATTGGAACCTGGCTTAAACAAACATTACACATCTCCTGTGGATTATTAAAATCATTCAAAAAATAATCTCACCCTCTCAAAATGTCAGGTGAGATTTACTGTACTGCCTTACCCAAGGAAAAGAGTAATTTTTTAAATCTTATAGTGTAATCAAAACTTTTTTTTTAAATCAATTTTTATACATTACTTAAGTTGGAAAATAGGAAAACAAAGGGGTTTATTCCAGCCTGAAAAGTCAGCCAAATTACTAAAAATCTTTGGTAACAGTGAAGCCTAAAAGGCCTGCTGGCAGCACAGTCAAAGGTAAATATCAGGCAGCTGGGCTGCTTCAAAGGGGAGATGAGGACAGGTGTGAACAGGAACAGCCTCAGTGGACCTATGCATGGAAATCTAGGATGATTTCCTGTTCTCTCCCACAGGCAGCCCCTTCCTGCCTTGCTCAGGATGATCTGACCTCGGGAGTGGAAACTACCAGCACTGCCTCGGGACCTCTCTTCCTGTCCTCCAGCTCCCCAGGGTGCTGCGTCCTGCTGTCCGCACTGCTCCCCCACACAGCAGCCTCTTCCCACTTCCGTGGCCAGGAGCCATCCCCTTTCCGATACAACAAACAGCCAATCTGTGCGCCAAAAAAGCCCTTCTCCACCTCCTTCTAAAAGCTGTAATTACGCTCATGTTTAGCACTCCCCTTGTAAGCAGCAACCCATTTGCCCTACTCTGCATTCCAGGGTGCTGCTCTGTGTGCGTGAAGGATGAAGAGTTTTCCCTGCCACAGGGAGGGGAGGAAACAGATACGAGCAGCCTTGCAAAGCTCGGCACACTGAGGAGATGGGACGAGGGAAGAGCTACTGCAAAGAACTGCCATTTGGCCCTTGCAAGTAGTTACTGCTTCTCCCACCATAACCGGTGGCCACTCTCCAGGGTTTCATAGGAAGTGGCAGGAGAGCTATCAGCTGTGCTGCAGCGTGATCTTCTCAAACAGGTGGTCATCATCTCCTCCAGGGACAGGCACAGGAGGAACAGACATCTGAGCCATGACTTTGCAGTTCAGCAGGATTATTTGCCTTTCCCTGTCCATCTACTTTTGCAAAAATCTGCCTGCTTTGCACGTGCCTGAAGCTGGCTCCATAGCATTTAGAGCCCACATAATACTCAGCGCCCACACAATTTAATGAAGCCCCTTTACTTGTGATGCTAGGTGTACCTACATTCTGCTTTTAAGCTCGACTAGTCTGATCCACAAAAGATTTGTTTTGCAAATTTTTTTTTCTAGTCACCACTATATTTGTCTTTCTGTATTGGCAGGATTGGGCTAATATCCATTCGAAGTGTAGCAGTACAATATTAATGTGTGATCTTTCATTCACTATGCAGTGTAACATACTAGCAGCCCATTTGGGTGTTTTCTTTCTTTTTAAGATGCCACAGGACACACAATTCAAACAAGTACAAAATGAATCAGCTTCTTCCATTCTCCAATCTGACTCATCCCTCACCTGTAGGTGCATTTCAGTGAGGCAGGTTGCTCACTTTGTCACAAACTACACCAAAGATAAAAGGGGATAAAATTTCTGGCATTTTGTTTTTGTTTGTTACATAAAAGGATTACACTTCTAGTCAAAATCGGAAGTAAAATAACAGGGTTATGAGCTATATTAAATTACAAAAACAATTAAGATAATTAAATACCAGATATTTTATCACTGTGTATGCTCTAATACAGCCTGTGTCAATATTAACTATCAAGGACTCATTGTGCTCTATCCAAAAACTGTTGCTCTTCAGTAAATACCTAACTCTATTTACCTGAATTTTACATGACTGCAAAACTCTTCTGTTGAAACTGCTCAGCTTATTCAGGAATGAGAACCATTAGTTATGCACAGCATTTAGAAATCTAAAAATCACACTACTACTTTCAATGCTTAGAAGCAAAATAGCAAGCAATATAAGCAGTAGTAGTGAAGACATGCAGAGTCTTACTTTATCAAAATATATTACTTCTACATAATCATCCATAATCTATACTAAATTTCATTAATATCACTCATCTCAGCTACTGTAATATTTCCTTTCCAGAGTTAGTGCCACTGAAATACTGTGGCTCATACGATTAAATATTTGGACTGTTGATTTATTTAAAAACTTGATTCAGTGATCTGCCACTGGACAGGCTCCCCAGTCTGTGATGTTGCCAAAGTAAGCAATACATTTCACCAATTTAAAATTCTTTGGCAGCACAGCATCCCAACACAGTCTCCAAATCCTTCAAAGAAGCCTGATACTGAAGCTGACAAGACCACAAAATGAGAGCAACCTTGTTTTCAAGAGTGTTTGTAATAAGAGACACAAGCTCATTATGGCAAAAGTAGGACTTTCTCCACATCCCTGAGCAAGCATAAGGAACGTGGAATGCTCTTAATGCTGCTCCAAACATGTTTCTCTCACAGGTAAGACAACAGAGCCTAATACTTACCAGAATACTGAGAGTCACCTGGCCACCCAGAGATGAGAGTCATTGCACAGAAAACAAGATAAAGACTCTCCTACAAACACATCTAAGAAAGCAGTGATTTGTTCCTTCAAAAGAGACACTGCTCTTTTAATTGCATGGCATGTCCCATAGCTCCTTTAATCTGCATGGCGTGTCTCAAGATTTAAAGACACATGCAGAGATAGGAGAATTGAGTGGATGGGACAGACAGCTCAGAGGTCTGATGTCCAGCACAGCCACAGGAACCCATACATGTTTTTGAGGCAGACTCCTTCAAACGAAGGTTTATTAAACGAAGTTTCATTGTAGTCAAGTCTCTGTAAAACTGCACTAATTGAGAAGTCCTGCATCAAAAGTTTTTTTACTTTTTGGTGGCAAAAATTGCTGGGAGATGCTCAGTGCCATGACTTATGTAGCCTGCTCACCTTGAAACCTGTGAGTCTAGGCAACTGCAGCATCTCTCTTAGGAGGAAAGGCTGAGGGAGCAGGGCCTGTTTAGCCTGGAGACGAGACAACTGAGATCTTATCAATGCATACAAATAGCTTAAGGACAGATGACAAGACCATGGGGCCAGACACTGCTCAGTGGCGCCCACTGACAGGACAAGGGGCAGTGGGCGCAAACTGAAACACAGGAAGTTCCATCTAAGTATGAAGAAGAACTTCTTTACTTTGAGAGTGAACAGGCTGCTCAGACAGGCTATGGAGTCTCCTTCCCTGGAGATATTAAAAACCTTCCTGGGATCTGATCCTGTGCAACCTGTAGGTGAACCTTGTTTAGCAGAGGGCTTGGACTACATGATCATCAGGGGCCCCTTTCAACCCCCAACCATTCTGTGATTCTGTGAAAAGGTTATTTTAGCTGATACAGTATTTTGGTGTCAAAAATACATACTGGCTGATATATAACTTAAAGAGTGTTTCTAAGCTATGAATTTCTGCTATGTATGTAAACTCCATCCTTAGGACAGTCTGGTACACAAAGTAACCTCTGCAATAGGGATTGGCTGATCAACTGTAATTTACTGATCAGTTAATATAACCTATTCCCAACAACACTTCATTTTACAAGTCAGTGTTTGGAAGTTCTTCAAGAAACATTGTCTTGCTAAAGGAGTAAGTGACATCTTAGTTCATGCCTTGGTTTAGCCACATAGCTATATCACACTTACCCAATAAATAGTCAGTCTTGTAGAATATATGCAAAGCTGATTCATTAACTGCAATTTTTAAACACTAATACAAATGGGTTTTGCGAACTGATTTGGATTAACTAAGTCTGGCTGTGCTTCCATCTGGAAGTTATATTTTATAACGCTAGCCACATCTTGAAAAACAGATTCAGATGTTTGGAACAAATTCAGAACAGTTGTAAGAAATTCTAGGTACAAATGAAAAAAAAAATTGAGCTTTAATGTCTTTTTCCTCTCTGTTTTCTTTCAAGTAGGCATTTATAACCACAGCGCTTAGGGAGTTGAGGGGCAAGGAAAGAATCTGTATTATTATCTGTGACGTATTTACTCATGTGTAACGGCAGTTTATTCTTTCTCGTACTACTCTATAGCATTTTAAGCCTATCCTGATAAAGGGACACAAGGCTGAATGAAAACAGTTAAGAAACAGGGTTGAGGCATCTGGTCCATCCACCACGATTTTCTGCTAGGAAAATTGTCTTTACATGAAACAGCAAAATGAATACAATCCCTACAGTGAGGATCCATCAATATCCATATAAAATGCCTTTTTAACAGCAGAGCTTATAGCCCATGGGTTGTATTAGTATAAAATAGTGTCTGTGAAGGTTGTACAGCTTACAACGTGAAGTGTCTAACTTCTTTATTTAGGGAAAAACATCATCAAACCTTTTTGCTCTAAGCCTTCATCTCTGATTTGGTCAAAACTACATGAATGTTGAGAATGAGAAGAGAAAGAGTCAGTTCTGAAATCTAACACGTCCAGAAACTCTTCTGCCTTTAAAGGAAAAATTAACCTTCTGCCTTTCCAGCTTGCTTAAAATAACTGTGAAGCCATAAACAGGAAAGTCAGACGAGAGAAATGTGCCCAAGCTTCTCAAAAACATGATGTTGTAGATGGTAGAAGGCAAACGACAAAACAAGATTTCCTCTCCACCCACGCCATTTAGCACAGATGCTCTAGAAATCCCACAAACACACTGTTTTTCTCTGATAGCACATAGAAGTTTCCTGACTTACCTAGCCTTTTTGCTGGTCTTGGGTTTTGGCGTGGTATTTTTTGCTTTCTTTTCCTTTGGCTCTTTAGGGGTCTTAGGGGCTTTGGGGGTCTTGGGTTCCTTCTTTTCCTTGGGTTCTTTAGGATCCTTCGGTTCTTTTTTTACCTTGGGCTTTTTCTTTTTCTTCTTCTCTTCTTGGGAGCAATCCACTGAGTTTCTGCTTAGATTCTGGCTGTCAAGTCCCCCAGGAAAGTCTTCCTTACCAAAACCTTTACTAGGACCTTCTGCAGCAATGTGATTGTTTTTCTTTTTCTTTTTCTTTTGCTGTGGCTGCGGCTCAATTGATGGCAGATAATCATCGCTTTTCACTAGCTGGGTATTCGGTCCACTAACCTGAGTCATATCCGGCACTGGTTTCTCTATAAAAGGTTCCGACGGAGAATGCTGAGAGAGATAAATAGAAATAAAATTGTAGATTTGCAACTTTGATTTCTAAAACTTTGCTCTTTTGGAGCATAAGGTAACAGAGGGAGAAAATACTATGCACAAGATTAGCCTATTAACAAGATTCAGCATATCTGATATGTTGTGCAGCAAAACCAGGAAAGAATAAAGCTTTTTGCTGTCAGAATAGTGGCAAAATGATGAGAAATTCTTGATATATCAAGGGTAAAATTATTCTAAAGCTTGTATATAAAGTGGAAATATAGAAAATATTTAGCCTTCAACATTTAGATGCAAAAGGAAAGCAAATGTTGTTTCAGATATTTCAAAATAGTTGTTAGTAGAATTAATATCTTGTTACAAATTATTCAGTTGTACTGGAATTTTGTGTTTTGGGGAAAAAATTGTTAAAGTTTGTTTCTAGACATTCAAAGGAAAATAAAGAATATTCACAGGCTGTATTTCTAAAAAATTAATCAAGGCAATTTACATTGGTTCAGCTGTGACAAGAGGTATTTTGATCAGCATGTGAAGGATTAAGCCACTTGAAAATGTTACATTTTATGTCAAAGATCCACAGCTTCCAACTTGTACTGAAAACAGATTTGTTCCTGCACCAAACTGCATAAAAAAATACCTTAAGTGTTTATGAAGCTACATAAACATCTTATTTCAAAGTCTCTGTAGTGTATCAGATTTATGCCAGACTTATAAACTACAGGAAAACATATGTATAATTACACAGATGTCAAATGCCTGAAATAAAAACATATTGACAACTATTTTCATCTTAATGGTTCTGTTCTACACAAAGATCCACAAGCCTGGAGTGAAAAGATGTGTAAACTCTACCATGAGTTTGCAGCATATCAAAGCTCTAACCTGCTTCTCCTGCCTGTCCGCCTGTGGTTGTTAAGTGCAGGACAACAGAGCTTTGCAAAAAGAAAAGTAATAACATGACACCGTACTCATGCCTTTCTTGGACACACATATACAATCAGACCATTTTCCCACATACTCTTTGTTTCTCCTCCTTTTCTCTTCACTAGAAATTAAGCCACAGTGATTCTAGGTGGAATCCCCATTCACCATGGTGTCAAAGTCCAGCCTTTGAGATGTTTCATCCATTGAATTGGGGGAAACTTTATAGCACGTCAGAATTTTACTTCTTGGAATAGTAGTGACTGTGTAATTGCAATCTTCTTCACATTTCCTTTTCTCCACTTTTTATTCAAACTGCACTTAGAAATGGCAAGCATGCAAATGAATGACTACAAACCCAATCCCTGAGCATAAGGAGAACTGATGGGCATACACAGACATACACTTCAGCCACCTGGATCTAAAGAGAAATGCACTTAAGATTTAGAGTTCTTGATATTGTTACATGAGAAAGTGAATGCATGTGTATTTTTCCAAATATATTAATATAATTTTCTGGATGTAAATAAACTGAACCAGTGCAGTCCTAACTACTTCTGGCATTTCTTCACAGTAGCATAAAGACACTGTGCCCTGAATACACTCACATACGCAGAAGCTAACCAAGCAGCAGAAGGAGCAAGGCTGTCAAGAAGTGAAGACAAGAATTTTCTCTGCTGTCTGGGAGAGGTTTGAATGGCATATGCTATAAACTAGAGTTCTTGATGGAAGAGACAGGACAAGAAGGAAGGCCTGAATGACAGACTGAAGGTCTGGGTCTCCTTGACTTAACCAATAGCTTCCAGAGTGACTTCTGCATGTTTCTGTCCACCTGTTTATTAAGATACTTTTTGTGCAACAGGTTCTAAGCTGCAGTGGAAACCCAGCTTTAATGCAAACCATTGATTTAGCACTGACATCAATCAGCCCCACCTCAAGCCCATCTCATATTAGGCATCCTGAAGTATGAAGCAACTGCTGTTGTAGAAATCCGAACTCACCACTGACACTGACATCTCCATGTCAGAAAGTTAAAAAAAAGGGATATTTGTATAGAAAACACTGATCCCAGAAAGTCAGCGGTAGCAGTCTGCAGTCCAATTATGCATTCCATAAAATAGAGATCTTTTAAAGTGTTCTAATTGGTTCTGAATTTGGCTGACTGAATTGAATGTCTCCTCAGATTTGTTCTGTGATGCAGAACAAAACTGTCTTCTCTCTACCTCAGACTGTTATGTACTTGTACTTCCTACTTTTAGGTAGGAAAACAACTGAATATTACACAGGTCACCTGTAAGTACTTCTCACCCGTAGGCTTTCAGAACAGTACTTTTAACGTATATTTTTGCAAGGTATATTTCTGTATTATCTGCTATTTCGTATCTCATGCACCCTACATTTTGCAGAAACCTCAAGTGCAGGTTTCACCAATTTCTTCATCAAGTGTCTACCAAAATACTCAATCCTCTTCTAAAATACTGTCTACTTGCTGTGTCTAACATCCAAGAAATCTGAGGTTTTCTTCCAAATATTTGTAGATTTTTTATTGAGCAAGTGCCTTGTTTTTGGCACTACATTATTTGTTTGCCGTATTAAGAGAGACTTTTATAACTACCTAGCAGCTCATGCATAAGGCACAACTTTCTAGAACAAATCATAACCAGTAGTTTAATTCCTTTTTCTTCCTCTTGAGCTTATGAAACAGCCAAGCCAACAAATACTAAAACCCACAAGAAATCCAGTAATGCCATGTAAATTTAATTCTATAAAATTTTCAAGGTTGCACCTTCACTGGTGGTATGCCTGTGTAACTGAAATCAATATTCTGTTTTACACATCCTTCAGTATTCAAAAAAAATTAATCCGAGTCCTTTCTAAGACTTGTGAGTCATTTTTGTTTGTTTGTTTGTTTTAGAAGTCTGAACAACTTTCAGCAGAGTCATAGCCAAATCTGAATGCAAAGCTTTCCAAATCTTCACAAGCACAGTGTCAGCCCTTCATGATTTGACATTTGTAGTTTTAATGGAAAGTCTGGCCAGAAGGTAAAGCACTGAGAATGGCAGCAATTGCTGACACACTGTAGTACCCAGTAACTCACTCATCCTATGAAAAGTCAGATTCTTACTCCTCGGAAACCTTATACATAAGAATCATTCTCAGGCTCTAAAACAACTTAGACTATACATTAGACTTGAATGTTATTCTTGAAACAAATAAAAAAACCCCCAAACTTACTGCCTTTTATTTACCATACCAAATTACGTGCACTACCAAGCCTACAAATACTATGATTTTATTTCATACTGTTCACAGTCTCAAAAACATTAAGCTACAAAAAGCAAACTCTGCCCTAATTAGGCTTTGGTTGTATTTCCCATTACTTGAAAATATATTACTTTTGCCACATGGCACTCCCCTTGCAGTTTGGCACGTTTTGTGAGTCATCTATGTCTGATTTTCTAAATTGTAGTATTCTTTCAAAGAAATAGTTGTGAGTACTTTTATTTTTCTACGAAGTCTGTGGCTACACTTTTGCAATATGCTAAAATGGTTTATCCCTAACAGACAACCCCACATTGCTCCCTAGTGTGAAGCTGTGTAGGAGCAGCACAAATCTAGTGAGAAGAAGAGACGGGAAGCAGCTTGAAAGATGCATTTTCTTACCCCAAACCAGTTGTCTGCTCTTTCTTAAGTAGGGACAAAAAGGAAGAACAACAGGCTTTCACTAGTAAATATTAGATTAAGCCTACTGCAGGGAATTATTTCAAATAGTTCTACTTTAAATCAACAAAGGATTAGGTCTAGTTACAGGGTCACAATTTCTAATGAAAGAAACCCATTTCCCATGTATAAAATTTTACAAATACATGTATTATAAGTTTTACCAAAAGATTGAAAAAAAATTATCTGCATACTTCACAGAAATCACTTCTCCTGCTGTTTTTAGTAATAACAAAGCCATAATTTAGTATGTTGGTACAGAATTTAATCTTCCACAGGAAAGAAACCAGTGAAGATTAAACACAAATAGGTATCCTATTTGATATTGAAGCAGAATTATTTTTGGTATTATTTGAAATAAGGTGAAAAAGGTGGTCAAAAATATTGCTTTGTTTACTAGACCCACATCTCTTTAAATCTTTTAGAGAAAAGCTGTTTTTGTAAACATTTAACAAAGAACAGATGGCCTGTTTTAATCATGCGAAAAAACCTGGAGCTCACATTAATACTCCTACCAGCGACTACTGGGGCTAGTCACCTCCCTAACCAGCAGCATGGCACAGCCTTCAGTAATACCATTCAGTTTGACAATGGACATTTTCTCATCAATTCCCACTGCTTGACAGTTAATCAATGCTATTAACATGCAATATCACAATGCAGGACACTCCTAAAGATCGCAGCTTATTAGAGCAAAACAGAGATTCTTCAGGAACTCTGAAGAGTTAAAATCATTTGCAGCTCAACAGGCCACCCAGCATGGTAATATGCTTTTGCACTGCCAGTAGGAACCAACAACATCCAAGGAAATAAAAAATAAAAACACTGTTGGACAAACTGTTTCTAGATTGCAAAAATCCCACTTTTCTGGAATTCCAACTTGTTTTTAAGCTTCCAAACACGTATCACTAAGACTTGAAAAATTAAAATTGAAGCTGCCTGTGTTTCACAGCTGCTTACACGTTCAGAGCTAAGCTCATTCTCTGCAGCCCGAAGCACAGAGACTTGTCTCAAACCAGGGCAGTTACTTGAAGTAGCAAGAGGGACAGGATGCAGGATTAATCCAGTGAGGGTGAGTGGCAGGGAGGGAGGTTAAGGAGGAGAGTCTTTCTGTTGCTTGAACAAGGATTGAACCACAATCAACTGTACTTAAACACTGAAAGCAGCTGAGTGTCACTTCCCCAGCAGAGCAGCAACTTGAGCCAATATTGAGCTTTGAGAAGTATGAAGCAAGAGCAGCAAAGTATGCGACATGACTCAGCTAACTTTTGAAATTTAAACATCAGCACCAAACAAAACAAAACAAACAAGGTCCTTTTTACCACAGCCACTTTCATTTCCCCTATGGGTATTATTTCCAGATTCCCTGGTCTTTTCCATATTCTAATAAAGATCTATGATAACCACACTTTATTTAAATTTTCCAGTAAAACTTCAGTTTACTAAATTGTCTAACAGTAAAGCAAGTGCTCCATCAGTTCCCACTGACCCCAAAACACAAACCTCTCCAGTATGATCTCCATACAATGGATAATTTCACTTTAGGTAAATCATTACAGATTATTCTCAATTGCAGCCCTGTCAAATTATCACATTCGCTTTGGAAAAGTTAAAATAGCAACTTGTGACCAAAGAAAATTCTTTTAAAACAAAAGGCAGACTACAGCGTTACTTCTGGCAGCAGCCCTACCTAGTGCCACAGAGATCACTCATTTTCAATTTGTATCCTTCCTGATGGCACAGTCCAAAAGGTGTTAAAAGCCATCACATGTTGAAATCACAATTCTTTGTTTCAAAGGTTAATGAAAGGATTCATCATCCCTCTGAATTGTTTGGAATTTACTACTCATTTGACTATCCTCCAAACAAATAATTTGTAAAGTTTCTGCATCATTGCTTTACCCCTGCAATTCTCAACTTGTCTTACTAACACTTTCACCATTAGGCCTCTCTTGGTGGTCCCTCGATCTGAAGCATGCTTTGTCTTCTCTAGAGCTCTGTAAACGCTTCTCAGACATTGCCCATATGGAAAGCTCACATATCAGTAAAAACTCCAGAGCAAATAGGAATCAATGCCACCTCCAAAACTCCAATCAAATGCCTACATTCAAAAACATTACAGTTGTACAGTATTTTTCTTAAAGTACAGAAACATCCTCAAGACTATGTTCACACCCATAATTCTTTCAAATATCTGTTTTACCAATCAGTTTCTTCTCCTTCATTGTGGACGGTGATCCCTTCCCTTTCACATGAAACTACTACTACGTTGAAGATACATATGACTTTTACTGTACTACATGAAAATGCTAAGCACTAAACTTAAAATACTTTGGGGAATATGATGCTGTTTAAAAATAACTGATATCTCAGTAAATCAAACCCCTCTAAGAAAATTGTAGTTCCAAGCGAAACGTGGCATTTATAAACAAACATGCTGTCAGTGATCTCTGCAATAAAGGAAAAGACATCACACTAGATGAGAATGAAAGAAGTCTATTTTGCAAATAGATTCGACAGGCATCTAAATTTCTTGACATACCTCTACAAAACACAGATGAAACTGTATGGAAAACAGAGGTTCTATTAAAACCTTCCTAGCAAGACATAACTTGACAATTAAAAATCACTGTGCATTAAAAAAGTTAATGTTTTAGTGAAGTGCTGCTGCAATACCATTTTATTTCTTAGCTAGTCCTAGGAGAGAACAGGATATTCTAAGACTATCCTAAATCATCCTGTTCTGTTACTGCTACTGGAAACCTGTAAAAAAACAGGCATAACTATTAACAAGTACTAACTCGCTGATCCAAAGTTGGTTTTTTTAAACTCTGATTCAAAACAACTAGAATTTTGATGCTAGTAGTATCCTAACAGTGGAGTGGAAGTGATTAAAACTATCTTAATGCCCTCTGCCACCACAGCAAAAGTACAATCATTGCTGATTTGGTGGAGCTGAAAATATCACCCAATTCCGGTATCTGAAATAGTAAAAACATGCAATGCAAAATACAGTTTCTTATTCGAGTCTCAGCATAGCTACAGTTATTAGAATGATTTGCTTTCTGGTCATGTACTCTGTGGAGTAACACAGATTACAAAATATGAATGATACTAATGTGGCCATCCAAAAAGCAAACATCCCATTATATTTTACAGTAATCATATGCAGCAACAGTGTTTCGTGCTCACAGAAAGTGAGAGACACTACTAAGCCTATGGAATACCAGCCAGAGCAATGAGTGCTGATGGTTTGTTCACAGCTCAAAAACCAATGAACTCATTCCAAAAGAGAGTTCCTAGGTTGCTGTCCATCAATCAGAATCGACAACAGTGTTAATCAGGCAATCCCAGACAACTGCTACCCCTACAGTAATGAAGTGTGCATGATCCAAATTACCTTTCTACACAAGACATTGCAGCAGCAACCCCATGAATTGTATGCAACTGCTAATATGATAGTTCAAAAGACAAATATTTTATTAATACTTTTTTTTACTACAGATTACTTTGTAATACACACTGACTTAGCAGTAAAAGATTGCTCCTATTGCAAGCAGGGAGGGTCCTAAGTATTATAAACAGCAGTGAGACTCTCCATCATCACAATATAGACTGGTTGAGGATTCACCATTTTAGCAAGTTTTTACTAGCTCTAGCTGCAGAGACACATAGAAAGGGTGGGACAATTAGGTACTGAATTCTACTGGCAAAAGCTGTATTGCTCATGTTGACAGCTTGTCTACCTCAAGCCTGCCTTTCCTGCATGGCCAGAGCCAAACAGATGTTCACTTCTATGTGCGCTCCATTATCTAGAGGAAGACGTGCCAAAACATGCCAATGTTTTACCACGGAAGTTTTGTGGAGTTTATGCCATGCAGTCTATACCACTGGTGAAAAAACAACTGTCAGGCCAGCAGGACTTCACCTGTAAAACGGCCTGTAAGCATCTTTTTCTTAACTCTTTACCTCTGAAGGGGCTGCACAAGTCTTATGAGGATTGGCTGAGGGAGCTGGGGCTGTTAAACCTGAAGAAAAAGAGGCTCAGGAGAGATCTTATTGCTTGCTACAACTGCCTGAAGGGAGGTTGTAATGAGGTGGGGATCGGGCTGTTCTTGCAGGTAACAACAGACAGAACCAAAGGAAATGGCCCCAAGTTGTGCCAGGGGAGGTTTAGGTTGATACTAGGAAATTTTTTTACACAGAAATGGTTGTTCAAGCATTGGAACAGGCTGCCCAAGAAAGTGGTGGAGTCAACATCCTTTAAAGATTTCAAAAAACACATGGATATTGCACTTGAGGACAAGGTTTAATGGTGAACACAGTGGTGCCAGGCTGATGGTTGGACTTGATGATCTTAAAGGTCATTTCCAACCTTAACAAGTCTTTGATTCTGCCATGTAACATCTGTATTTAAAAATGTGTATATTTTCTTTGTGAAATTATGTCTGTGAAGTTTTACCCAAGCAGAGCTATCAAGAAACCTGCGCTTACTAGAGAATTCCTTGGATTAGAGAATATCCAGGAGATTTACCGACAGTTTTTCCAACCCCTCTAAAATGAGGCAGTGGCTGCTCATGTCCAGGCAAGATAGGGAAGTCACACAGTAAAGTAAGAACATGTAAGGAGGAAACAGTCCCCAGAGGACCTTATACAATACTTCAACTTTTCCAGTAAAGGGGGAATAGTGGAGGAAAATGTGCATATATTCAACTAAACCAGTAATAACTAAATTGCTGTTATTAAATACATAAGCATTATAAAGACTAACCTAACATTTTGGCATATGTACAGGCTGAGCTGTTGCTCTTGGGCTTGCCTCCATGTTCCTCACAGCCCTTAAACTTCACTGTGAAAGCAAAGCAGTTCCTCCAAAATAGTAAGATGCAAACATCCTCTTTCTCATGGGCACATTTCACCGCCATCCTTTGAAATCCAAGGTCCTGAGGGGAAAAGAGAAAATGTACTGTCCTGCACATGCAGCCTCTTCCCTTAGCCAGCAGAATTCCTTCTGTTCAGTTACTTAATGTTGAATACATGGAGATCCATCCTCTCTGAAGGGTAACGTGTTCCTACACCATCTTGTATTGCATCACCATAGTTTATGATGCTCTGGTACAAACTATGATTTCCACTAAACACCCTGTTCCCCACCCTATAAAAAACACCCACAACAAAACCGTCCAAACTGACCTGGTATATTAAGCACATACAGCCTTCTCCTAGTATTTAAACTGATAAATATCCTCTAAATATCTAAATTTATCTAACTGATAAATATCCTCTGATAAATATCCTCTAAAATTTAAGTCTTCTTCCATAGAAGACTTAAAGTCACTTAGAGAACTACTTTAAGAGGGACCTTAAAAGGGTCACATCTACTTCTATCAATACATTTCTCTACTGTTATCAAATCTAAATCACAGCAAACAGTATCATGTTTATGACTAAAGAGAAAAATCAAAGACCAGCATACATGGTACAAGTGCTGGTTCTGACCACAGACAACTGAAAAAGTTCCGGCTGTGCTTTCACTGCTGCAAGCAACAGTAACAGTAAAAGCATTACATGCCACAACAAACAGCATTTCCATTCTGGTACTTTTTCTTCCACTCCTCCTAACCCCCAAAAGAGGTAACAGGAAAAATTATGGTACAGGCTGTAAATGTAAAACATAAAAGATGAAACATGAGATATTATATATCTTACATGTTTACTTGAAAGATACATACTATTAAAAACATAAAAATACAAGGTGTACGTGTAAATTCAGAAGGAAGACTTCTTTTTTTATTTGCCAAACCCCTAATAAAGTATTTTTTATCTGAATTCAGGTAAGGCCCACTTCATCTTCTCATAATTTACAACAGATAAAGTTTACTTTAATCTAAGGAAGGGAGAACAATAGAGAGAAGAGCAGTATATTTAGGGTGGTTTTTTCCACTAGATTAAGTTGAAGACTTACAGACCAGGAGACATTTTTCTCCTGCCTGCTCTGCAGCACTTAAGATTAAAGTAAATACAAGTTACAGAAAAACCACCTGTCTGATGGACATTCTGTGAGCCCCAGTCCATTGCTTGTAAGAACAATACTAATGCTTTTCAACTATGAGTAATAGAATCATCGAATATCCTGAGTTGGAAGGGATGCACAAGGGTCATTAAAGTCAAACTCCTGGCCCTACACAGGACACCCCAAGAATGACACCATGTGCCTGAGAACGTTGTCCAAATGCTTCTTGAACTCTGCCATGCTTGGGGCTGTGACCCCTTCTCTGGGGAGCCTGTGCCAGTGCTCAAACACCTCTAGGAGAAAAACATTTTCCTCATATCCAAACTAAACCTCCCCTAACACAGTTTCATGACATTGCCTCCAGTCTTGTTACTGCCACCAGGGAGAAGAGGACCAGTGCCTGCCCCTCTCCTTCCTTTCATGAGGAATTTCTAGACTGCAAAAGGACTAAACTGCAATAGACTGTAAGGAAATACACTTGGAGCTAACGGGTGCCACGTGGCTATAACTGCATGTTGCCCCAGTCTAATTACTTAGCACCACCTACATGCCTCTGTACTTTTTTTACAATGTGCCTGTGCCAGAAAGTCCTCAAACTCAGCCTTATACTCTTCACATCCACAACTATGTGCTCTGCCTGTGTGCGCACACTGTAATGTCTCTTCTTCTGGGCTTGGTTACCTTTCAGTCTCAGGAAGCTTTAGAAAGACAATTCTTTCAGCCTTCTGGTAGCAAATCATGCTCTGTTTTGTGACGCATATTTGCCCCAGGGCAATCTCTTGTCCCTCTTCTGAGGGCACTCAAGGCAAGGGTCTTCAACAGGTCTAGCACATCTCTGAGAAAGCCACCTCTTGGAGGACAGATTGGGGATCTCAACTGCCCACCAAGCACTCCCTCATAGACATGAATGAGGGCAACAACTAAAGATGTGACTTGATACATTCATAAAACAGTAAGATACAGCAACCACCAGCAAAATGCTTTCAAATGTATTTTTAGGCAATTACATTTATTAGCATATGGTGTTTGTTCCAGTACAGCAGGAAGACTTTAAGTAAGATACAACTTCTCAAACACTTTCCTAACCCCTTTCTTAGGAAAACAAAACCCTAGCATTTTTATTTTGAAAGTTTCCCCCATCAGCTTGTAGACTTTGCTAAACATCCAGGTTTAAGAAGCCTGCACACATAAAAAATGCAACAATCACAGTTTAATGACAAACACGCGTCAGATAATAAGGCTGGTGAAGAGAGGATGCAACTCATAGAGAGCCTTTATTATGAACTTTATCGCTTCTCCTATCTGCAAGCCCTCATCAAAGTAAGAACAAATTTTCCCCCCAAAAAATTTAATTACACATACACATCACGTTCTAATATCTCAAGGAAAGGGCAATGCCTTAGATGTTTAAGATTTCGACAGATGTAAAAAGGACCATAACCCTTGAGGTTTTACTCCTGTCCCTAGAAAGGAGGTCCTGCCAGAGTCCCATGATATGTCCACAATACCACATCTAAGTATTTGCATTAAATCACCGAACAGTATGAATTCTTCCTTGCTTTGCAACAAGATTTTTTTCAACTTCACCAAGATATCTTGTAGAAAAGAGTGTACCAGATTGAGAAAAAGGAGCTGAAATTCTTTTGATTCAGCAGCTGAGCTGGTGCCTATTTTTTTTTTTTTAACTACAACTTGTACAAGGCTTTTCTGTGACAAGTTTAAAAAAAACACAGTTTTCTGGTCACATGGACTTCTAATGCTGTAAAACACAAAAGAATCAGCTAGGAATGAAAGTTATACAGTCTAAACCAACTTGTTTTCTTCTTATTTAATGATTCTAATCTTTAAGTTGGCTGACTTCTTCTGATTAAAAAGGCCTCATCTCAGAATTTCCCCCCAAAAGACCATATTTGGTAAATGCTTTCTGATATCACAAGATGATGTCCATGGTATATGAATCAACCTGTCTCTACTGTTCATGTCTACTTCAAATCTCAAAGTGTTTAATTGCTGCTGTTTTGAAGTACAGGAGAGCATATTTAGTATTAGGAGATTCACAATGTAAAGTTAGAGAATTTTGTTTTGACATTCTAAATGCCATTTCCATAATCACAAAGAAGTACCACATCATGCCAGAAATTCCAAAATTCCAGTGCCACTATGACTTTTACTTCTATTAGATGTCCTGAATAAGTTGAAGTGACTTTTCTAACCCATGTTTAGTTTAAGTCAACATTAAACGGTTCTTGTCCAGCAGAAATGCAAAACCTTTCTTCAGACATGGGCCAGTAAGTCACTCTGCAGGCGAAGTAGTAAACATGTAATGTTGCCTTGAAAAAAAAGAGTATGTAAAGTTCATTATAAACCTAAGAAAACACATTGTATTACATTTTTATTGGTTTTTAATGGCAGTCTAAATTATTTCTGTATTTCAAATACTTGAAAACAAAGAGTAATCATTGTTATTAAAAAAATAATTATGTCCTATTGTTTAACTTCTTACAATACTATCTCTAACATACGGGTGACTCTTCCCTAGTTACTTTCAGAATTGCTGCCTCATTCAGTTTACAGGATGTTGTTTGGGGTTTTTTCCCTTTTCTTTTAAATTACATACTCATTTCTTTCTAATACAGGTCTCTAGCAAAGGACTTGTCATTGGACCCTCTTCCTGAGAAGCGCCCAACCATGACTGCAAGACAGCACCTACTTGGATAAATACAGCCCAGCATAACACACACAAAGATGCCCCAAAGCCCATTACTATCACTCAGGCTTCCGATAACTCCCTATCCCTCTGTCTTGGTTTCCTCATATGTAAAATGGAGAATACACACTGTAGGAGAGTCAGAAGATGAATGAATTAGTGAGTGGCTGGTGAAGTTTTTCTGTATTAGGGTTAAAATTACCACTTAAAAAGCTCATTGAGCTATTCTTTACCAAGATACGAATAAAGACATGGTAGTAAAAATAAGCCTGTTTCATGAGATTTAGTGATATTAATTATTGGGTTTACTGAATAATATACAGTAAACAATTATCAGGCCATACCACAAATAATAAAAAAATCCCAAACTAATTAAACAGCTACTGCTCTCAAAGAAGGTCTTCCGTGGGTACAAGAAATGGGACAGAGAAAACATGGCTGTATACACAGGTTATATCCTATTTCATAGGCACAAGGAATGTGTAGTGTCAGTCGTACATCAGATCTTTCTTAAGTCCAACTTTGCTGCTTGCTATCATTCTGTAACCACAATCACTTAAACTATGTGCATGAAGTTACATAGTTTAATATTTTCTGTAACTTACTTAGTTCCTTCTTGATACTTACTTTCAGAAAGTATATACAAACATTACAAGCAAAGACTTCTTGTCTACTGGAGATACAAATAAGGCAGACTCTGCAGATGGTTACAAACAATTACTGTTTTCTGGATGTCCTCATCACACCCCTCTTTCACAGGCACAGATGTTTATAGCAATATAAATACTTAAAAGCTCTAAGGTGTGCCATATTAAGTATGTGGGGAAACAGCAAAAGAAGAGTTAAAAGTTACTGTTCTTCCTTCTATACATATATATTTACTACTATATATATATATATATATACATTCAAACATTCAACTTTCAGTGTTTAACTTTTCCCATCCTGTCATGTAGCAGATAACCAGTCCTCAGGTTAAGTAATTTATAGGAAGATAAAACAAAACGCAATGGAAAGGCAGGTGTTTCCTTTTCCTTCTTCTGAGTCTAAATAGATAAGCAAAATAATCTGAAAAACTAATGATTTGTGCAATGGCTTTCTTACATTTTGTTTTCAAAGCGCTCCTAAATAGTTACAGAAAAGCAGTAATTCTAGACAAGTCTCTCTGATTAACCAGCCTTTAAATACCTATAGTTGACCAACTCATGGAAATCAGAGGGCAAAAGCTACAATATATCTTCAGCAGTGATGCACATTATACCAATGACACCTATTTTATGAGAGAAAAACTACTAAAGATTTAATGGTGCCAATTAAAGAAGCCAAGAGTTTCTATGGCTCAATGGCTGAGTCATAGACCTTTTCCCTATAATAGGTTCCATTACAGTCCTGAGCTCAAGCTGTGGGAAGAGGGTTGCAAATGAGTAAGAGGAATTAGTATTTTTAAATGTTATAGCAAAGGAAAGTGTCCTTTAAGCATTACAGAGCTGTGCCTCTGTTAGAGCAGCCTGTGCTCACTCACCATCCCAGCTTTCAGTGAGATCCTCAGAAATTTGTGGACACCTCACAACTTCAAAATACTATCACAGAAATTAAGTCCATCAGTGTAGAGCGCTCTCAAATTTAATCAGTATTTCATATGCATTTCCAAAGTTGAAATACTTCAGTACTTACAATTTTTGTGCTATTTTATTACCTGATTTTTTTTTAATTCATTTAATATATATATAAAACAACCTAACACTCTGTTGCTGAAGACCCAAGTAGCTTGTACGTAACCACAGGATGTCTGTAAACTGGTGGGATATACGATGAGGAAAAAAAAATTACAATGTTGAAGTGCTGTCAAGATCGCTTCCCAGGGAAGTATTTGTGCCAGAGTACAAGGCTGCACAAAATTCTGATCATCCACATCCACAGAAGTTACACTTCAGACATGGGTACAGGTTGTCGTGAAGAAGTCTAAAGCGAATTTAACTTACTTTAGACAGATTGCTATTTATCAAAATGTTGGCAGATGATAGTACAGGAAATAAAAATAATTAAGATGGGCAAATTTGGCACCAGAGCAAATTGGGTATAAAATCAGTAGCTTACAAATGTAGGATAAAAATTCAGATGCCTACTCCAACATTAAAAGTAATCTGATTTGGGTAAGAATTTAAAAAAATAGGAATACTGGGAGCAAAAGCCAAGTGATCTTGAAATTGAAGTTTGATGAGATTACAAAAAGCAGTTCATAAGGTGGTACTTTTGACAGCTGGAAGCTCAACTCAGTGGCCCAGACAACCTTTACATGTACTTTGCTCCTAATGACTGCTGACAGTAAAAATCAACAGCAAAACCTTGTTTACATTAAAAAATAAATGGATTTATTTATTTATTGGTTTTATTTAATATGACAAACACTGAACATATTAGTTCAGAAAAAAGTTAAATGTGCTTAGAACAACCATTTCTGTTTCCTTTTCTAAGTGAAGAAAACATCTATTAAGCAGACTAATTAGGGTTGGTAAACCAAGCTTCTGGTACTAGAAATTTTATCTTCAAACATGAAAAAAGGGGTTGGTTACCCAAAAAGCTTTTATAATTACACTGGCCAACACAGTCAGGACAAACCTTGAAGTATTACCTCTTTTATAAGCCTTACTTCACACACATCCTCAAATCATCACAGCTATGACCGTGACGACTCAAGATATCCCACAGAAAACCGCTGTGATTTGTATTTGTAACACTTTTCCTGTGACCGTGCATTGTCTTTGTATCATGACTGCCATAAAAAAATGCAGCAATGCTGTTTAAAACAGAAAGGGATACTTAATAAAGATGCCACAGTACCCATGTTCTTTTGCAATAGCTTTTCTATTCCCTGATTTGGACAATTTCCCCAGAATATTGCAGAAGTCATTTTTATTTTCAAGTACTCTAAACAAGAGAGACTTGAGAAAAGTACAAGTAAGCAATTTATTAAACTACTGATCATCCATCATTTGTACATTTACACAGTAACATTACTTAAGTAGTAGTGATATACTTGTAAGAAGTGGGTTAGTGCAGAAGGGTGCTCGTATCCAATTGCTGAGCATGTGTCTTAGGCTGCAACAGCAATATTGCAACTAAAAAGGCTTCTGAGAGAATTTCACCTCTTTCTAACGTTGTGTTGGAAAACTTGTTCTTCCTCAAGAACTTCCTACACACAACATCCCTAAAACAAAAGATCAGATCAATGATGATAAATGAAGACAGAACAAATTCTTCCCTCAAAAAAAAGGAATTATTTTCCCTAGAAAGCACCCCAGATTTCCAAGCCCATAAGACCATAGCCTGTTTTGAGGGCTCTCTTGACCTGACCAGTCAATTACAATCTAAACCCCTTCTCCCATCCCTACCCACTGAAGTAATTGAGTGGTTTACAGAAGTGCTTTGTTTTGGGTTAAGTTGGATACAAACTGATGTAGAGACACAGAAGAGAAGGAAAGGAGGAAGAGTTTTTATCTTTTACACCTACCAGTAGATTAGACTTAGGCAGTTGATCACTGAAAGACCAAAGAACCTGCAGATCATACTTCAACTACTTACAACCCAAGTTTTCTTGGACACAATTTTCCCCCATGTTTTCTTTGCTTCACTTGTGGATATAAGCATCTACCTCTTCAGCATCTACAAGTCACAGAACATATTCCTGAGTTCAAAGAAATATATGCTAATCAAGATTTAAATAATTCTGTATTTGTGACTTGCCAGAAAAAAACTGGTAGTTTTCTAGCATTGAAGGTAGGTATTTTCACATGCACTTGCTAGTATTCATTTTACGTACCAGTCCCCACAGTTTTCCATGAGAATTTTGAATTATCCAACTGGACAGTCAGTAAAATCCCTTTAAATGCAGAAAGTCACTTTCTGAAGCTTCAGTGTTTATATTTTGGATATACTAGAAGACAAAGCAAAACAAAGGACTACACCTGAAGGCTTTTTTACCTTTTTGAGAACATGCAAATGCAGACAAGTCAAGCTGACACTGGAGAAAGTGTGCAGGAACTGAGGAACAAGCAGTGCTAACTATTTTCAAGGTAGAGTTTGAGGCAGGCACTCCTCAGAGCACCAAGCAGACATAGAGGAGCTTCCCCAGGGTGGTGGTGGTGGAAGACTGAGGAGGTTTGTGGTCACCTCTGTAACCCCATGTGTGTTACCCATCTGCACATTTCCACCCTTTGAAAAGGAAACTGTGATTGGGTTTGCCTGACCCACCAGCAAATTCCCACCGATTCAAATTACACAAAGGTTATCTGATGGAAGAAGTTAACAGACATGGAGGGTACATATCACAGGCTGAAGTAATCTTTTTCTAGCTGGCTTACTAATACTCACCTGTCAAACTCAGGTAACTGTGGTTTCACGCTGACACTTTCCACCACAAGATTTACAGCTTGACAGAAAGGGCTCAGTTATGCCCAGTTCCCTTCAAATTCTAAGGCAAATATAACATGTAACAAATATAACATTTTTAGTATGTGTTCTCTTCACTCTTTCTGTGTCCTTTCCAAAAAAATGTGGCACTGTACAATTCATTACTTCCAGGTGAGGTGAGGTTACACTCTCTGAAGCCAACACAATACTCCCCCTCTGAAGATGTCATAGGCTGGCATGGGTCAGAAAGGACTTTATAGGCAATCTAATCCAACCCCCTTGCAGGGACATCTTCAACTCAATCAGGTTGCCTGTCCAACCTGACCTTGAATGTTTCCAGGAATGGGGTATCCACCATCTCCTCTGGGGAACCTGTTCCACTGCTACACCACCCTCACTGTAAAAACATTCCTCCTTATATCTAATCTAATCCAATCCAATCCCCTTTTAGTTTAAAGTCATTACCCCTTGTCCTGTCATAACAGGACCTGCTAAAAGGTCTGTGCCCATTTTTCTTATAAGTCCCCTCTACGTACTGAAAGACTGCAATAACATGTCTCCAGCCTTCTTTTCTGCAAACTGAACAACTCCAGCTCTCTCAGCTCTCCCTCATAGGATAGGTGTTCCAGACCTAATTATCTTCATGTCCTCCTCTGGACTCACTCCAACAGATCCATGTCCTTCCCATGCCAAGAACCCCAGAGCCAGATGCAGCATTCCAGGTGTGATCTCACAAGAGTAGAGCAGAGGAACAGAACCATCACCCTTGTCCTGCTTTTGATGCAGCCCAGGATATGGTTGGCTTTCAGGGCTGCAACCTCATTTTGCCAGGTCATGCCCAGTGTTTAATCCACCAGTACCCCCAAGTCCTTCTCAGCAGGGCTGCTCTCCATCCCTTCATCCTCCAGTCTGTAGTGATATCGGGGGTTGCCCTGATGCAGGTGCAGGACCTTGCTCTTGGACTTGATGAACCTCATGAGGTTCACAAAGACCCACTTCTCAAGCTTTTCCAGGTCTCTCAACATGGCCTCCTGTCCCTCAGGTGTGTTCACCACACCCCTCAGCCCGGTGTGGTTTGCAAACTTGCTGACAGTGCACTTGATCTCACTGTCCAAGTCATTGATGAAGACACTGAATGGTACTGACCACAATACCCTTTTCTGGAACAGGAGGTCTCTGCACTTAGCTTTACACTGAGGTGTAACCACTGTCATTTCAGACATCAGCCTAAGCAGACCCCTTCAGAAGTGAGATTTACTTTACACCTCAGAACTCTGTTCTGCCAAGTTTCCATCTCTCCTTTTTTTTTTGTTGTTAAGATCTGTAAGCCTCTAGTAGAGGAGATATAATTTTCATTGCAGACTTCCCATATGCATATTGTTGCTTATCATATAAACCTGCTCTTCTTACTCAACTTTTCCAGACCACATAAAAGCAGTCTGCAGGGGACTTCAGAGGTATACAGACTGTGCTTTGAGAACACCAACTTAAAGAAATCTTACTAGATACACGAGATACAAAACAAAAAGTGATCACCACTAATCAACTCTAGTTTTTTCTTGGGGTGGGAAAACAGCAGTTCTCCATATGGCCTTTTCACTGCACTATTTTATTAACTTCAACATGACAAAGTGGGCTTAAAATCACAGACTTGTTAAAAATCCTTTGATGTTCTATTTGCTACCCAGGATCCACTTATGTCAAAGAGCCCAAGATACTTCTCAGACTCAAGCTGTATAGTCCCAGCAACAAATGAAAATAGCCTTTGAATATGTTAGCTCTGGTATGTCACAGGTAGGCCTTTTCCCAGCTCCTCTAGTAATTGAGCTAAACTAACAGTTAAGGTAGAAAGTGTCATTAGAAATGGAAGGAAAGAAAGAAAAACAACTAAAAATTCCACACTTCATTTTCTGTGGACAACTACCTCATTTAGCAGCACCGAGATAACTCTTAATTATAATGTCTAATCATACTTTAGTTCTTCAACCACCTTGATTAACACTGTTCTATAAAACACCTTATCCTTAGTGCAGATATCTTTTGTACCCTACCTCCAGCTGTTCTTTACACAATCTACAGTAAAATGTAAAAATATCTATACACGTCTTAAATCAGACACACATACAGCAATATCAGGTCTGAATTTTGTTTTATATTGTAATATCATATTATAACAGGAGAGTTGTGCCTAAAGCAATCCTTTAACTCACCCATCACTGCCGTAACAGTTTGAGAGTTGTATTTTTCAGCATTGCTGTACAGTACAAGAGGGAACTGCAAGGAACTGCTCTGCCATGCCCTGCTTGCCACTGCTGCAGAGCACCTCTCAAGGACACCCAACAGCAACACTGGCAATACAGACACCAAACAAACCACCTGTGTCAGTCAGCAGGAAGCCCCAAAGTCCCAGCCTAATGCCTTAGGTGCAGAACAATCTGGTTTTTCAACACCTTTTCCTGAAGTATTTCAAACATGGCCTGCAGAGAGAAACACTCAGAACCAGGTAGTCTTCCAGTGTTGCAGATGTTTATCCCTGTGTCCACATCTGACAACACTTGCCCCTGTAAACCTCTGCAAGATCCCATTAACAGAGTGACATACAAATATCAACGGTAAAGCCCAAAGTTTTAGACTGGTTTTAATTACTACATAGTTCATATACAGTTGTATAAGTGAACTGTGATGTCAATTTTTTATGAGTAAGGTGTCACTTTAAATTCAAACATGCACTGTGTATTATAAGCCTCCCACTATATTTAGCAACAATGGACTGGTACAGAAAGATTTCTTCCAAAAATAAAATAAAGGTCTTCATATCATTCAGCGCTCACATGTAAGGAAAATTACAGTATTCGGTTATCAGACTCTAGCAAGGCCAAAAAAGATACGAAGTAACAGAATGCAAGTGGATGAAGGGCCATCTGGAGAGAAAGGAGATGTAAAAGGAGAGTGGGAAAACCAGAATTCATACTGACTACTAGACATTAGGAAGTTTGTTATGAAGCTTGTTATGAGTCCACTCTTCTCTTTCCTTAGAGGAAAACTACATCCAAAAATCTGTGAAACTATTAACTTCTCAGTTACTGTGGTCATTATGTTATTTTTACTGTGAGGGTTATGAAGACATAATAAAACACAACTGAATTAGCACAAGTAAAATTGTCTAATTTTTTCAGATTCAACTGATTAAATAATTCAGCCTGTTTTAAGAAAGAAGTCCACTGTAAGTGGATATACATGCCTTCTGGGAACTCTCGTATTACATGTGAAAATTTCCTCTCTGATTAATATAGTAGTTTATATTTAATAAAATATAAACAAATTTATATTTTAACATAAATATTAAAAAAGTAGATGAAAAATGTTTGTTTCTCCCTACAACATACTATATCAATATATCAAAGATGCAATTGGTTTTGTATACTAAAGAATAAGTGTTGCTTTCTTGAAGACAAATATTTGCAACTTCCCAAAATTAAAAGGGTAATAATACGCCATAGAAACCTGCCAAGCTCCGGAAGTCAAGATTTTAGAAGTTAAGATTATAGACTTTCAGTATGTAATAGGGGTTTATAAAAAAAAGAGGGAGAGCAACTTTTTACACAGACATATAGTGACAGGGCAAGGGGAATTGCTTTAAACTGAAAGAGGAGAGGATTTAGATTAGATGTCAAGAAGGAATTCTTTACTCATAGGGTAGAGAGGCACTGAATAGGTTGCATAGAGAAGTTGTGAATGTCATCCCTGAAAGTGTTCGAGGCCAGCTTGATGGGGCCCTGAGCAACCTTATGTAGTGGGTGGCATCCCTGCCTGTGGTGGGGGCAGTTGGAACTAGATCATCCTTGATGTCTGTTCCAACACAAGTCATTGTTATCAGCCTGTGATTTCTTAATACTTAACTTTTAGAGCAGCTTCCCATGCAATGTGAACCCATTGCCAGAAGTTCTTAATTTTTGTGCTTGTCCAGAATAATACAAGAGCTTCTGTCTCCTAAGCTTCGCTAACAGAGTAAACCCAAATGAGGTTACTTGCATTCAGATCCCCAGTACTGAGGAAGAACAAAAGCAAATGAACAAAAGATTCCTCCCAACCCAATAGTAAAAAAAAAAAAAAAAAAANAAAAAAAAAAAAAAAAAATCAGAGATCCACTTGTTTTCTTCCACATCTTGTGTAACTGCATTACTCTCACATTAACCTCTATAATTACCAAATTCCTACACAAGAAGTAGGATTTCCTGCTTTGAACTGTTAAGACCAGTTGTCACAGTCTTCTTAAGCTTCACTTGTAAGAGAGCAATACTGGAAGTAGTGGCAAGGAGAGCAAGGAGGTGACATGTTAGAGTAACAGATAAAATTGGGAATTTTACAGATTTCGGTTTTGAATAAATAACAAAGTTTATGCCCATCATCTACCTGTTCCTCTTCACAAAGAAGGGCAATACTACTTTTGGCTACATGAACTTTGCCCAGGAACAGAGAAATATCTGACTAAAGAAGTGAGGTATGAAGGACAGTAAAATCAGAGAGAATGTTGATTACAGAGTTTATAAATCAAACCCACTCTCAGGTCACTAGGTCGTCCTGTGATGACTAAAAACACACGAGTTTTATTTCTAACTTTTCATGCTTTTAAACAATTCTCTATGATGAAGAAAAAAAAGAAAAAAATCCCATTTAGTGCTCAAAGAAAACCATTCATCGGTACTGGAAGCATCTTTCCTTATTTCAATGCACATGGGACACCTAACAAAATTGTGCCAAGCTCTTTGGTAGAAAGGGGATGTTCTTTCACCTCTTCAGTAACAAAATAGCTGTAAATGCTTCAATTGGAAGAGAATAACAGTCCAGTCATTTACATTTGTGTGGAGCAAAAAAAAGTTGGGAGAAACTGGAATATGACCTGTTAGTCACTAAATCAATAAAACAAGACAAATCTTTGACTTCTACCAGAAGTTTTAATTTTTCAAAATTTGAGGGAGAACTCAAGGGCTCGTTACTGAGGCCAAGTGCTACAAAACCATGAGCTGTGTAAGGGTATTAAAGGGCCCAAAAGAGTAATGAGGGGCCACAGAAAAGGGCAGTCCCCATTTTGCCCCAGTAAGCATTCCTACTCCCACACCTTCAGTTTGGGTGATCTTGTGGTCGCGCAGTGAAGAGATGCCAGGAACATGATCTGGCCAGAAGTGAGCTGGCCAGATAAGCCTGTTCACCAAATGACCAGGCATGCTGATGCAAGGAAGGAGTAAAAACTCTGTATCCCAGACCTCAGCCACCTTTATTTGCATGGTTTTATTTTTTTAAGCAGATTAGATATTGAGAGTTACTGAGTTCACACAACTATGCTGGGAAGCTGTCAGTGGACTATTTGCCCACAGCATGGTGACACAAAGGTACACCCTGAAGCAGCATGCAGAGTGGTAACAGGCACCACTGGACCAAATGGCAAGGACTCAAGAGGCAGGTGACTCAAGCAGGAGAGGTGGGGGGATTCCCTAAACTTCTCTGTCCCCATTTTAACACAACACTGGCCATTTCCTCTTTGTTCCTACTGCTCAGCACTGCTCTGTCAGCTCAGATTAGCCTTTCACTGCCCCTTCCCTGATCACTGCTTCCTGCTCACACTTCCTACTTTGCTCCTACCAGATCCCAAGATGCAGCTTCACCATCTTTAAACCACACCTTCAGATTTGGAAATATTTCAAAAGAAAGATCTGTATGAACACATGCTTTAACCACCTTGAAAAACTCAAGGGTGTCAGTCTTGCTCCTCAGATACCAAACTTCATAATCCTGTTGCCAAAAGAAGTCTATAAATATTTATAGACGGCATCTCCAAAGAAAAACAAACAAACGTTTTGTTCCCAAATCCAGACCACATTATCACCAGTATCATTATACATGTATCATCATACAATTAAAAGAACTGAAAACTGAAATTCAAAAGTGAAATGCACTGGCTCACTGAACTGAGGGAGAAAACAACTTCTAGAGGCAAAAGTTAAAAACTACACTTCAAAGTGATTGCGTCCCATCGTAGCAGCAACTGAGACATTTACTCTCCACAGAAGGAGCACTTAACGCAAGTTTGTGACACTTGCATTCAAGATACAAGCATAGGCAAATTAGTTCAAAATAAATGGATGCTTTGAATTCCATAAGAAAGAGCAGGACAGAAGAGTGGGACAAGGATCCATAACAAAAAGGTAGGGAACTATTACTCTGCCTGCAACTTGTTCCTTGTTAGGATTTCTACTGTATTTAAAGAAATAAAAAATAAATGTTTTAAAAAACCCCAACAAAAAAACCAAAACCAAACAAAAAACCAACAACAAAAAACAAACACCCCCCCCCAGCATTTTTCCTTTCATTTGTCTTAATTTTCTATCCTTCTAAGTCAGACTTGAGGGTTTGTATTAGACTCTCAGCTTTCAATCATGAAAAAAAGCTTCTCTGAAACAACAGATTTAAATTTGTTCAAATATAAAGTAATAAAATGTGTTCAGTCATAGGAAAATAACTGCAAAAATCCCACTGAAAGTGACCATCAGCAGACAAAAACACTGCACTGAAGTACTGAATAGCAGCATAAATTTTAAAATACTTCTAGTTAGGTGATTCCTCAGACAATGCTAATGATTTCAGGAAACAATGCATTCAAGGTCACCAGCATATCACAGAAACTTTCAAAATATCCATGCTGAAGAACAAGTCTGGTAACTCTTAAGCCTGCAAACCAGAATGCAAATGCAGACTTGTGTTTTTATGCTAATGTTGCAAACTGGCTTTACCCAAAACTTCAGAGCAGGTAATTTAATGGCACAAATTATTTTCATCACAGTCAAATCACAGCACCCAAGGGAAGAAGTATTCTTGAAATTGCTTGTGCCTCCTCAGCTGTAAAAAAAGACAGAGGAATTTATAGCAAAACCACCTCAAAACTACAAGTCTTTAGCCCAAAGGCCTATTCACTCAAAGTCCTTATTTACAAAAGCACACATAGCCTTTTCAAGGATGAGGAAGAAATAAGTCTTTGGATATGTCAATATTAACTTTAGACTTGAATATAACTGAGGAGTTTTAGAACCTGAACTTTTGGTGGACAGATTAAGTATTATATCCTTTGAGAGAACTGCATGAGAACTAGCTCATGGATGGATCAATTTATCAGTGTAACAGACTATTCTACTCCACAGAGGTGAAATAACATGAAACACTTTTATGGTCTACTTTTCTTTTAGTTGATAAATTATAGTTATTACATTGCTCAAATACAGGAGTTCTTCAGATTCTCAACAAAATACAGCAGAAGCCTGTAAACTTTTAAGAAAAAAAATCTTACCAACCTTTACTTTTAAATAAATACTGTGGTTTTCTTCTCAGCTTTTCTTTCATCACCCCCCCAACTTCTGATTTTGCCTAGGTTTTCTACATATATCTTACATAAATACACACACACTCATGATTATCTATATATAAAAATAATATACAATTGTAATTAATTGAAGTTCAGTATTAGTGGGGTTTTAATTTCACTTAGCCTGGCAGCTTCAAAAATCTTGCCAACATAAACTAGTTTGCTGGTCTATGAATACTAGAAAGGGAAACTATAATTTCTAGGGGCAGCCAGATTTTGCCGAACATGCAGTACGTACAGTACCCCAAAAGACTAGCTAGCCGTCATGTGAAATAACCCCTGTGTCAAAAAAAAAGTACCCAATAGTGTCTAAGTTTTTCTTTTAAAAAATTGAACTTGTTCTACTTATCAACAGGAAAATAGTCAAAAAGTTAAACACTTGAGGGATTAAAAAGCAGTTCTCTCTAGAGATGTGAGAAATCACTTATGAAAATTAATGGGGAAAAAATTAACTATTTGAAATTATACCATTTCTTACTATGCAAAATTATAGTAAACATGATGAAAGATAATTGCTCATGTGAAGACATTATGGAGCCAATCTCTTCTTTCCTCTCTCAGTCATTAAAAAAAATACACAGAAGAAAGTCAACTTCATTTTAGTGTGGCAGCAAGTAACTGACTTAGCCTCCGCTCTCTGCCAGGTTAAAATACAGCATCAAACCACACCAGCTGATAGTAGTTTTCATTAATATCTCTCTCCATTCAAGTATATCCAAGTATAAATTAAACTGAGGCAGCAACTCAGGGTTTGAAAACACAGGAAGTGCCTGTGAGAGGGGTGACCCAGCTGGTGACTCAGCAGGACTTTCCCTGCCTCTTCCCTTGCAAGGGAGGGCAGGAAATTTCAAAAGAATGTGTTCATACCAAACACAGCTATGAGTTATGATTTAAAGTCAAGTCACATGCCCAGAGATAATAAGACGAGCAGGGTAAACCTGGCAGTGAACTGGTAAACACACAGAAAATGAGTTCCTTCTCCACCAGAAGCTGGACACTGCAGCCTGGCATCCTTCAACACTGTTGGTGCCCATCATTGAGCTCTACCATTTAGTCAAGCATGGAGGTTATACCATAGCTGTTTGTCATTTAAATATTTCTGTGTTTGACTATAAATAACATAGATTGCACTTGTGGAACATGATTAATGAACAAGACTCAAAACTTCAGCCCACACAGGAGCTGTGGGTAAATAAGAAGTTGTGTGTAACAACACACCCAGGACAGCCTATTATTGACAAAGAAAACTCCTACACTTCCTCTATTGCTAATAAAATGCTCTGAAAATACTGACATGGAAGAGTAACTGGATAGCATTAGACTCCCAGAGGCCTGTCTAACCTGATATTCCCTCTCTGATAAAGTATGTGAAAGAGTACAAAAACCAGACAACATACACACAGTAGATGCAACCCAATAACAAATGCTCAGCCACTTATATATGGCACAGATCTGCTGAGGCAATGTGGTGTCTCCATGTTTGTCAGATGACAATGCATTTTTCTATGCAACATCTCAGAGATCAGCAACTGAATGTGCAGTTTTGAGCTCACCACCTGATAACTTGCTGAATACCTTAAAAGAATTAAAGGAGATAAAGGTGACAAACAACCCTTATTTCACATTTACCCTCTTCATCCACTCATATCACTCACAATTATAGAGGCTTTCACCATCTCTCTCCTGCCCTTCCCATCAAATCACCTTCCCCTGTGTTTTTTCAAGTGTGACTGTATTTTCTGAGGCCTGAGGAAGGGACCCAGAGCCTCACAGCACTTGCCACTGCAATATACCATGCATACAGGTAACAACATGGTAGCAAATCTTTGTTTTGCTCTCTACTGCTTCCATAACTATTCCTACTGATTTCTTTCTTTAGATAGCACATTTTCAGGCAGCCATCTAACACCTAAAGAGAGGTTCTTGCCTGCTTTCTCTCTGCCCAAGCACCACAGAACCATAAAATCATTTATGTTGGAAAACACCTTTAAGATCAAGTCCAACTCTTAACCCAGTACTGCCAGATCCACCACTAAACTACGTCCCTAAGCAGCACATCTACACGTCTTTTAAAAAGCCCCAGGGATGGAGACTCTACCACTTCCCTGGGTAGCCTGTTCCAATGCCTGACAACCCTTTCAGTGAAGAAAATTTTCCTAATATCCAATCTAAACTTCCTCTGGCAATGCCTTGACTCACACAACTCATGGCCAAGCAACTGACACTCCTATTACAATTCTATTCAGTTTTGTAGTTTAGCTTAGTTTCATTCTTGTAAATTATTTAAGTTTCATCCTTTTTAGGCTCTTCATCACATCTGCACTCGGCACTCTGCTTTGGTACAGTGACAATAGCAACAACTTTGCCATCTGACTTTTCACCCTTCTCTAGATCATTTTATGAGTATTTTAGAGAGCGCAAGCTTGTAAGTCCAACACAGACACCTCCACTGTGAAAACAAGCAGGCTACTCCTACCCTCTGCTTTGCACTCTGCCACAGCAGAACCTGCCTTCTCATCCCATAGCCACCAAGCTCTTTCAAAAGCTTTTGGTGGTGAACATTTCAAAGGAGGGCCTGAAAAACCAAGCACACCAACTGAACACCCCAGCATTGCAGTGGTTCTTATGGATCTACCAAACTCCACTGAAGTCAGCAACTCACTGCTAACACAGTCCTAATAACCATGCCTAGTTTTCACCTATTAATCGAAACCAGATGAATCACCAATCACCAGCTTCGTCTCTCAGCCAAAATAATTTGCAGTTTTGCACACACAAAAAAGAAATAACAAGCCCGGGAATCGACACAGCAATTTTTTCAACATAAAAGCAAAGGGACTCCACTTTCTTTCCAGCATATCTAAAAACAAAACAGTAATTTGGTTAACCACGAGTATTACAGTCTTCCCATGATAAGGCTAGCTTCAAATCACTGAAAAATAATTACTAAGATGGCTTCTGTTGATTTTAAAATACATAGTTATTTCCATTTCACTGACTATATTAATTTTGTTGATTCATTTTATACAAATAAAACCAAACCAGTCATTTAAATAACTGTTCCTCAGTGAACAGCTTTCTGCCTACTGACATGAAGGAAAAACTACGACACAGGGAAGCTACCAATTCTGTATTCATGCTTTAGAACAGGCACATTTTCCCAGGAGGTGGGAAGGAGATGAGTTTTCATTGATTTGAGCAATATTCATTTCATCCCAACAGTTTTCAAGGGGGAAATGCCTTCCTGTCAAGAGTTTCATCACTACAGTCAGGGCTCAAGCTAATTACTTAATGGGAAGGAATGTTAACAATAACTTTTACCAGATAAAAACTTGACACAAGTAGGCTAACAGAGAAGTTACTTGGCTTGCTACAACTGTTTGAATTACTGATTTTAATCAAATAACTCAAGTTATCATGTGGTTTTCCTCTAATTATTTTGTTTCAGCACTTACCTTTCTTCAAGCTATTCATCTGCAGTTCAGCACTTTGTAATAGGTTGCACAGCTCATTTGAGGGTTGAGCTGTCTGCATTTTACCTCTTCACTGATTAAAGGGAAACAAATGTCCCAAGAACATTTAATAAGCTGTCCCTTCTGTGAGTAAACCTTATTCTCTCAAACCACCTCTTGATGCCAAAAATAGGCTTGCTAGATGGTCAGATGAAAACAAAGTATTAACACTGGTAAAGAACACTACAGCTTTAGGGCACAGTCCACCTCAATCTGTCCTCCCACACCCCCACCATCGCTAGTTGTGAAAGATGTCAGTGACACTGGTTTTTGTTCCTTCACTGTCTTACAAGTCTTACATCACCATTTCTACAGTTTTCTTTCAAGTTTTTCTGCTAGATGCATCAGCTCTCATCTTCAGGGTAAAAAACACATCTTGTATTTCTTTTTATCATCCCTACTCTTTCAGTACCGATTTCTCTGTGCTGTCCCTATCCAAATATCTGCTCATTCTCTGTTTTTTCATATCTACACAGTGGATAATACAAGGCATTGGCAGGAGCTGCTCTCTCAAACACAAACACACAACTCCATGTGCATGCAAGAAACGTAATTTAGATTCTCTAAAGTCTGTGCATGGAGAGGGAGGGCCAACACAGGCATAAAATTTCAAACCAATTTGGAAGAGGGCAGGGAAGAGAAACACGGTCTTGAAGATATACTTTTGCCCCTTCAAGAGAACTCCCTCCTCCCTCCCAGAAAGACAGAGTACGTTTTTTCCTGTGCCCAGCTTAGTCCCCAGTTGCCTTTCCAGGGCTTCCCCACCCTACAGCATGCACCTCCAGTGCTCCCCCTCCTCTCTTCCACGGGGAATGTGGAAGCCTGTCCCAGCTGCTGAGCTGCTCCATCTACCACTCCTTGGCAGCTGCCTCTCTGCAGCGCATACATCTGATTCCCAGACCCACCTCATGCTGTGCGGAGCAGCTAACAGAAGCAGCCGGCAGGCAGCAGTGGAGGGGACTGCTGAGCAGCTGCTTCCCACACAGGCCCGGGACACGGGCTAGGACAACTGTTTTGATGATTTATTAAGTGTATTGTAGCCTCGTACCATTACGACTGCATTCCAGCAATTGTCTCCAAATATTTATGGGCAGAGCTACTTCACATTAATTCTTGACTGGTTTGAAAAAAAAAAAATTAAAAGCAAACCTCTGATATCTTGACCACTTACTCATTTGGTACCAAAACTTCCTGAATGCTGAGTGAGAGAGCAAACAATGGCAAATGTGAAGATCCCAAAAAGTACTTTTTCAGCTGAAGCTTAACATACTAGCAGTTTAGTCAAACCTGGTAAGCTACAGAGGACCAAGATGTTTTATCATTTTCAGCTTTCACTTGAAAAATAATGTGGAAGCAATACATTGCTATCAAAACCTGGCAGATCAGAAACACATTAAAATAAAACTTCTATTTAACATTTCATTTAAGCCTCGGAAGATTTTATTTCAGAATATGCTTCACATCTGCTGTCTTCTCCTTGCATAAACTGCTGCCCCACCACTTCTCAGTGACATTACTTAGTGCTGAAGAGGTTCACGCTGAAAGTTTTTTCATATGTAAAAATTTCAGCTTTAATTTAAAACCATTCCCTTACATTCCCAAAACAAAACATTCCCTTAGGATTTAAAGAAAATCATCAGTTTGGCCAAAACAAACACATTGTAACACACACTTCTTTCTCCAAATTGCAAATACAAAAAATAATAGATTAAATGACAGTTCTCACACGTGCTTTCCATTTTCCCCTCAAAGGAACCAACATGAAAAAAAGAGTAGGTATTTAGCTTGTCCTGTTGCGGTGTCAAATTTCAGTCTATCCATAATGTTATCCTGTAAAATGTATTTTAAGGACATTAGCAAGCTACCTGAACCTCATATTACCTTCAGCCTCTGTACATCAAAAGAGCCACATAACCAGTAGCAAACAAGGTAGTCAAACAGGATCAAGTATTTTGAAACCACAGTTCTTGTGTATCCTGAAACACATTCACAGTCATTTAAAACATTTTCTACTAATTAGAAGTAGCTTACCTGAAGGACAGGCACTTTTTGTGGTGTGTTTTGTGGTGACTGGTGAAGCTGTGCCCAAGGCTGATGATGAGGATGTGGAGGTGGTGAAGACTGATGATGTATCCCTGGATGAGGCTGCATGGGAGGACAGGTTGGCATTTGCTGTTGAAAAGACTGCTGTTGACTAGGAAGCTGCTGGCCAGATATTAGTCGCTCTTGTATTGCTTGTGGATCTGCAAGGCCAACACCTGGACAACCATTTGGTCTCATGTGCCCACCCATCTCCCGTGGTGTTGAAGACATACCCATAAACGGACGATTCTGTTGCATGTTTCGGGGGCCCATATTCCTTTGTCCAATTCCCATGGCACCAGGGGGCTGGTGTGACGGTTGAGGATGGGGTATATTTGGGTAACTGCCAACTTCCATTGGTATTCCAGCACTACCAGGTCTAACCTGTGGAGGAGGTGTACCTGCTGGATTACTCATTGCTTTCATAGGTGACATGGGAGGTGGAGAGGCATAAGTTCCCTGAGGCTGTGAAGGGTGCATAGTTTGCGTGTTCATTTGGTTAAGTGAGCCACTAGGGTGGATGGGCTGCTGGTGCATTAGTCCTTGACCACTGTTTGATGGAAATCCGACAGCATTTGGGTATCTTGGTACAGACTGATTCATTGGAGTGTTATTTGTAAGGCCTAAATTCTGATTCATCCCTGTATTATTAACTAATCCCTGATTAAGGTTACTGTAAGGATATCGAGAATACTGCCCTGAGTTGTTTATAGTAGGTGAGGGTACCGTCTGGCTCCGAGAACTAAAATTAAGTGTTTGCGGCCTAACAGCACCCTGCTGGGGAGGATTAGGGGAGAATCTGGGACTGTGGGCTACTGATTCTCCATGGAGAGCAGTGGGGGGATGGTGATGAAATTGCTGGACTGAGTGTCGCAAAGAAGGTGCCATACTGGGATTCTGTTGGGGCACGTGAGACAAGTGGCCAGGTCCTGAGGTGGCAATGAAAGGGTTTCCCTGATTGAGGCCTTCTTGGCCTTGAGAAAACTGGTTCATCCTCTGCTGCTGCGGCTGACTGTGCTGCTGCATTGAAAAATCACCACGAGCCATGTAGTTTCCCATCTGCTGCATGTGCTGAGGATGGCCCTGCCCAGGAGGTCCAGAGGGTGCCTGCGGCGGCTGTGTCGGTTGTGGCTGCTGCTGCTGCTGTTGCTGCTGGTATGGTGCTCTTATCTGGTCTGGCACTTGAACTGCCCGTGGTCCCCACATGGAGCCACTGTCTACAAAGGGTTGCCCGTGTCTTTCGTTCTGCATGCCGGGATAGACTCCCATCTGACCACCAGCACCACTGCTGTGAGGAACCTGAGGAACTGGAGGGTTGTGATACTGCGAATGAGGAGACGCTATACCATTCCCAGGGGCATTGCTTATCATCCTGTTCGGCTGATCCATCAGGTGCATTTTCTGCTGTTCATATTGATTATAGTGATCAAAATGGGTCAACTTGGCTTGATTTTGATTTGCAGTGGGATGATGAAGAGACGACTGTAAAGCAGGAAACCCTTGATCCATGGGCATTTGCTGCCCCATAGGATTCACTGTATTTTCAGGATATCCACATTCTCCAAGACCTTCCAACCCTTCACTGAAAATATTCCCATCTTCTCCAAACAGACTCATCATCCCTGGATCTGCCATCTTTTTTCAGCACACAGCTCCTCGGAGCTACAACCAGAATGCTAGTCTGTGTTTCACCTCGGTGAGGTGTTTTGTCCTCAAAGCCTTTAATCCTCAACTAATCTCCTTCATGTCATTCCATATTTCCTTAATTCTTTTGGACCACGCAGTGTCAGGCAAAGTCTTGTTACTGCTCCTAGAAAAAGCGGGGGAGGGAGGAGAAAGAGAGGAAGATATTGAAATAAATAACATCAGGTAATATAAAGAAAAAATACTTGACTTTTTAAACAACTCTAGCTAGTTTCAGCCCCTTGAAATACATCTTAAAAATCTATTTAATTTGATGAAGAATTCATTAGTTTTATCAGAAGCTTTATTATGATGGAGAGTTAGGAAGCAAGCAAAACACTGGCCTTAACCTTAAATTAATCCATTCACTACACTTCCTAGTGCTCCTTTCTTGGGTGGAACAGAACAAAAGAACACAACATGCAGCAGCAGCAGCTGCCACAGCAGGTAGGCAGATGTATGAATATAGCCAAGCAGCCCATCTGCTGAACTAAAGCCCTGAAAACGCTCTAGTTACCAACAGCATGTCCTTAACCTTATTCCCTTGAGCTGCGTAATCAGATGAGCAAGCAGAAGCACCAAGTCCTACAGTGAACTGAAGTTACTTATATGGACAACAGATTTTTTCAAGTGCACACAGACCTGATCCACTAAAACATACCAAACCCCAGGATTTAGCCTAGAGGAAGGGGGATAATTATTTTTTTTTAAGCTGACAGTTTATCTTAATTTAACAAATTTGTAAACTGAAAGACACAATGCTTCAGTCCAGTTAAACAAAACTATGCACTCAATCTGTGTAAGAAAATTAAATTCAAAAACTTTATTTCATGATGGGGTAGATTTCTCAATCCATATCCTAATTTTCTTCATGATAGTAATGGGAAATCAGTATCCTTGGATTTCATTATTCATCTTCAGGCAATTGTGCTACTACTGTAGCTATCGCACTTCAGACGACCACACTGAAGTTCTGTTCTGTCCAGGATTATAATCTTGAATACTCACCGAAGAGAATTAGTAATGGCAAAAGTACTCAATAAAAAGCTAACAAGCTAACTTAACAAGATATGCACTCAGACTTGGGGGCCAAATAAAAAGCAACACAGTAACAGCGTAGATTCAGAAAAGTTCCCATTTAGGTTTTCCACAGGGATCACTGGTCTGCTCTGAAATGTGTCCCTCATTCTCTCTCACAAGAACTTGCAATATTTTGCCTGGATCCATTTACTATGAACAATGCTGTCTTTTCTTCTTATGATCAAGATTTTAAATGCAGTCTTACATCTCAAAATAAACTTTAAGACAATAGTCAAGGGAGCCTATCCACACAACAAATAAAACCAAGTATTTCTGCATCTTTGTTGTAATTTAGTAGTAACTGTACTTGCAGATACCCACTTGTCCTTTAACGAGAAACCAAAGTAGAGAAAATTTATGAATTTGTTCTTTCACATCTTGCATTTTGTAGTGGAGGAGAGGTGCCTTCACTCACTTTAGATACAAAGTGCCAGACCAGACTATTTGACTGAAGGTGATTTGTCCCAGACAAGTTTTAGGGAGAAAGTATCAGCACATTTATTACCCTTCTTGTAGCCACTGTCAAAAGGACCTTCTACAGCATGAAGCAGAGGGCAAGAGGAAAAGCACAAGCATTTATCACTCCTCTTAAAATAGCATTTGAATGTCACCTTTAAAACCACACTCTTAAATCTCTTTAGTGTTCAGCTGGGATATTAACACTTATATTCCTAAATCACTTGGAGGTAAACTCCTGTGAGCCATCTTCATACCTCTAATATCTATTTCTTTTTATTTCATTTCCATTATTAAGCAAAGCCATCTGTAATATTTACCACCTCTATCAGTTTACTAAAGCACACCATAAGGAAGTTCAAACAACAAGGTGAGAAGGAGCCTCCTTTACCACAAAAAAACTTTTGCTATTAGACTGCTCCAGAGCAGACTATAGTCATGGTGAAGATCCCTGATTGCACGAGGACTTCTGGCACTGCTACTGCTGATGCATCAGGAGCTGTCAGAGCTGGACATCGGTGTGTACTGAGAGTCTCCACCTAATGGAACAGTGTCTTTTTGCTTGAAAATGCTAAAAAGCATAGTACAAACATACTATTAGCTACCAACCACTGAGGTAATTTGGGCAATATCAAATTTGAGCCGAGTAAAGGATCTCACCCATCCTCTAAAGTGTTCACAGTCACAGAGATATGAACATGTAAGAATTTTCACTCACGTTATTATATAAATCATGCCTGCTAAAAGAACTGCTTTTTAAGACAGGCATGCTCTCCTGACTAATGAAACTTTCCAATAAAGAGAATTGAAATCTACACGGAGGCATTCTCTTTGCTATGTGTTATACACAAGGTAAGAGAGCATCTCCAGAAACAAGGTTACAAGCAACTAGTACACATATTGCTTTGTTTACTGTTCTTCAGCTGACAAGCTTGCAATAAAATTCAGGCCAGTCAGCCACAGGTAACAGTCAACATCAGCTAACAGTAGCTAGGCTAAGATTCTCAGAAAACCAAATTAAAATAGGGCAATGGTTTTGTTTTATTAAACACAGATTATTTCTGCCCAACTCACTCCATCCTGATTTGCAGATTTGCACTAGACACTGTCCCCTTGCAATGAAGGGGACATGCTATAGAACCTAGCACTCACCTTGCTTCCTGAGTATGTGATCTTTCAAAAGAAAAATAACCTTTAAGTTCATGGTGTAGTTTGTAAACAAACAAATCCATCATCTAAATTAAGAACAAAACCAGTTTGCCACTACATACAATTTTGGACCTGCATTTTTATATGAAGTGTGAATCAACTTTGTGTTTGAGCTGCTGATGCTAAAGCTGTTAAGTTTGAAACACAGTGTAAGACTGTGTTTAAGAAGATGTCTCAAATTGCAAGAATATTTCTTCAGATTTAAGTTTTGCCTTAAAATTAAGACCACAGCCCTTTACAGTCAGTTGTGCTCTTGCCAAACCTTCTTCTACTTCCCCCAATAAAAGTCACACCTCTGAAGTGATATATGGCTAACAGCAGCTGTTGAAGCATGAAAGACAGTAGCAGCTACAGCCTGATCAAAATAAATTAACCAATGTTTTGATAAGGAAACAGCAATACTGGAATTACCTAATAACCTCTCAACCTTCTACACTAACAGGACGTCTTCTAGATAGTTAAGCAAATCATGAGAGTCAGCCTTATTTTAAGTTGTAACAACCTCTTTGCTTCTTTCACTACAAGCAATCTATTTTTTTTGCTTAAATTCTCAAAGCTGGTAAAAAAAAAAGCCAACACACAACTAAAGGTAGAATCTGCATCATCAAGCAATAATTCTACAATACTCAGCACCACTGTTCACTTCTCCCTGAATGCAGACATACTAACAGCAAGACTAACCATGAAAAACTCAGCTTACAGTCTTTTTTTTGATTAGTTTAAAAACACATGATGATGCATCTTCTCTACGTTCCTAGAACTTAAAACCAACATACAGAAAACCAGTGACTACTTTTCAGGTACAAAGGAAAGAATATTGGAACCTTTAGAAAGTTCACCAAAAAAGTGTATGAAAGGCGGTGATTTTTTTTTTTTAAATCACCTTAAACTGTACAGATTCTGCTGTAAAATTCTATCACTCTTCTGTTCCTGAACATGAAAGATTGCACCAAGATCGACCTAAAGAGACAATGAATATATTTTCCTAAGGTTGTCTATACAGCCTGTTTCTGTTCAAAGCCATGGTATGAACCCAACTACCAGGACACAGTCAATTGCTTAACAATCCCATTGTCTCAACAGACAAAGCTTACACCTACTCCAGTCTGCAACATTCCAGTCCTAAAGAGCTAGATCTCAAATTTAAGTAGTAGTTAACCATTGTCCAGCTTAATATTTCAGACCTGTGTGGACTCAGTAGCCTTGGGCAGCTTCCCACGTTTATGAGTTGGACTAAACTGGCTGCTGCACATGCATAACCCACTCTAGGGCTGCAGACACTCAAAACCTGAACTTCATTACTTTTGCTACTAAAGCAGCAGATCCAGGCAGTCAAGATCAGGAAGCAGCAAGGGCAGAACACTGATGCATGTGTGCTCTGCCCCACCATCCTCACATTCTGCCCTTCAGAAGAACTTATTGTAAATGAACAGATTCCTCAATTCAGCTATTGACCCTTCTAAAGGAGAAATTTACCAGCATTGCTTGATGGCCACGCAGCAAGTAAACTGAATTGACAGAAGTTGAGAAGGCAGCTAATACTGACTGCTTCAGCCTTGAAAGACCTGTCATGCAGAGTTAATATTTTTACAGCTATTAGTTGATATTTCAAACAAAACTTTTAAGTACATGACAGACACAAACTCATAAAATGAAACTATGCACTACACACAACGCAATAAACACCACCAATACTGTGCTATTTTGAAGAACTAGGCTAAAAAGACCTCTCATGATAAAAAATGCCATGCCAAAGGTCATATTGAGACCAAAGCCTCAAAATGCAGGATTAAACATTTGGCTACTAAATCTGCATTTAAACATTGCGTATTTAAACTGCTTTTCAAAACTGCTAAGCTCCTGCTGGCTGTTAGGGGTAGTAATTTAAGCATTTGCCACATGGAAGGAGATGACATAAATGACAGCAATGAAAGTCTCATTCTTATTTTACTCACAAAGTTGAAGGAAAACATTCACCAAAAACTTCACAAACACATGTAACACCATGACAACATAGAAAAAGTCATGACAAGACATTCAAACTGGGGAAGATGGCTGGTGAGACTTCTACATTTCAGCTCATTTACCTACTGAGAAAACAGCATTGCTGATGCCAGGGCAGTTATGCAAGTGCCTGACCACGTCTGTGGGAAGCACGCCTAGTCTCCTGCGTGTTTAATGCTTAGCTCTCATGGCTGTCACAGACACCATGGATGATACGTTCCTCCTGCATACAGATCGGCCAAAATACAAGACCAGACCTGTAAAGTGATTGCATCACCATTTCTGTGTGCAGCTTCCAAAGAAACTTGGTTATCTGCATGCTGAAAGACATCTTTCTGGTTTTAAAAAAAAAAAAAAAAATTCACAGAGAATGCTTTCCTAGTATACACTTCACACAGTACAGCTGCGTTAAAAATTAAGTCCGTATAGTTTGTACATCAAAGGATGGCAGGAATCTCATTCCCCCACATCCCAGGAAGGGGAGATAGGACTGGAAAAGATGAAAAGAATGACCTGATGCACTTCAGAAACATTCTGCCTTCAGTGAGAAGTGTCCACAAATATGATATAAGCACTTCCGAAAAGCTTAGTTGCACATTTATCTTATGAAAATTCATTTTGTTCTTCACAGAAATACACATCCTTACAAAAATCTGCAGGGGCTGTCAGTGTAGTCTGTTAAACTAAGAACTGGGGACGAGGGTGGGAGTGAAAACCTCAGGTGCCTCTCCAAAGTCACAGGTTTTGCCTGTGTGCAGTCAGCTAAATGCCATGAATGCTACACTGTAACATCTTTTGAGCAAGAAATCCATGAAATCCTAAGTTTCCCACACAATCGTTCAGCAGAAGCCAGATTGCACTTTATTTCCTTAATGCATGATGGACTTTGCCAAAGAACAGGCTTCTACTGAGGCAACTGAGGGTACAACAGCCTTCAAATATTTGGCAGCTTGTTGCTGTCAAGCAGCTGATGCAGGAATGACTGGCCTAGAGTTCAGCCTGTGCCACACATTTGGAAACAATATCCTACGTCATTCAAGTTCACAGGAGCTCTGATATGAGACCACAACCGCGTCACATCAGAGGACTCTGATGCAAACCCACCAAGCCTCGTTGTTACATCATATGAAGGCATTTGCCACACCAGTTGGGCTGCAAACTCTTTTCCCTCACGTGGGAGCACTGCTAATTTTAAGCCATGAAGTAAGTACATGAAGTAAGAAGCCTTGGCATGTCTTTTCTTTCAAGATCAGAAGAAAAGGAGGAAAGTCTAGAGCCATTTATTACAAGCATCTATTTGGAGGTTTTTAATGAGGTAACCGGAGCAATAAGGAAAAAAAAAAAGTCTTTTGCATTTAAGTACATTATAAACATGAGTGGGAGGAGAGGGGACAAGCCTAATCCAGAGACACTTCAGTTTCAATGTTACATAACCTGGAATTTTAAGAGCCCTTTTTTGGTCGTATGACCACCCTCTCTCCCAACATAAGTTTAAAACACAGATGTGAAGCGGTTTACCTAAAAATAGTCCTAGATAAGCAAGAGAAACAATTGCAGTCACAAAAACATTTCAGGAATACTCTTCAAAACATTTGACAGAGGTGTTAACCTTGCAAACAACTCTGTGTAAAGGGGAGAGGTAACATGCCTAAGGTGACCCCTAAACGACAAAGCAGCTGTATAGCCAATACGGAAAAAAAAAAAAAAAAAAAAAGAGAGAAGATGATATGAAAACCTGTACGGGCTGCAGGGCCGCCTTGTTTCGGTGGGTTTGGGTGGGCTGGGGACATGTGGCCGAGCACAGAGACGGCCAGGCGAGCACAAAGCCCCGGCAGGGCCGGCGGGGAGGGAGGTGGTGTCAGGCACAAGACTCATATTGTCGCCATCAGTCACCCAGAGATCTGCCCGCAATTACATTCTCCTCTCAAGCTGACACTAAACCGGCCCGGGGATTCAAGAGGTGGGGCCAGCGGTGACCCCGCTGGGGCGCTGGAAACACACCCCGCACAACCCACGGCTCCTGCTGAAGGGCCGGGCTTTTTGTGCACCTACTGCAGTTGTCACTGATTAACCAACTGATCTGGCAATTTCCTACATTCTTTTGCATTTAAAAAGGGCCTGGGAGGCCGAGAGTCATCCCCTCGCACGCTGCCGGGGGAGGGGGAGGCCGCGGCCCGTCCTGCTGGAGGGGCGCGGAGCGGCCCCCCTCCGCCCGCAGCTGAAAATAATTTATCTGCCCGCTCACGAGGCCGGGCTCCCGGCATATGCTATCGGGAGGGAAACGTATCCATCACGGATAAACTTGAGCACAAAGCCAGGCCGAGTGTCACAGGATACAGAAGGGCAGAGGTCGCGGAGGCAAGCGGGAGGGTTTGCGCAGGCCAGGCCGGGCCGGGCCGGGCAGGGCCTGGGCCCGCCCGCGGCCCCTCCGGCAAACAAAGCCCGACCCGCAAAAACCGGAAAAAACCCGCTGTAAACAACTAAATAACCCGAGGGGAGACGAAGCGCCAAGTAACACGAGGCCTTGCCCGCTCCCTTCGCTGGGAGCAGCTCACCGCGTTTACACCCAGAGCTGGGAACTGTAAAAATTCACGAGGTGGAGACTAGGATGTTTCCCAGAGTTTCTGCACATGTGATTTTCGCCGAAATGTATTTTTTTAATCACGGGCAGGTTTTAAGACTTAATCGTATCCCAAAAGGCTACTTCCAGCAATAGAATTATGAGCGCTTTAAAGTAGCCAGACCCTATATTTTACTTTACCTGTTACAAGGCCAATACAATCATGTTTCATTCATAGTTTATGAAGTCTGAAAAACCACTTGATGAAATTACAGTCTACCGATACCACACATGGTATATTTGTCCACGTATATTCTATAATCATTTCAATTTATGACTTGTACTTAAGAGTCATTTTCCTGTACATGTGTTCTTCATAAATACTGGTAGATCACAGTGTGCGCTTTTACAGGAACCACATATCCACACTCATTTCTGTAAAGATAAATACACCTTATACATCCAAAGTGAAAAGCCAGAGTTTTCACAAGACTAAAGAGAACACACTTTGGGACTGCGGAACAAAATGGTAGTTCTGTCTTACACTCTTTACATGTGGCAAGATGAATCATCCTACATCTGAACTTAAGCCCTCGCTCCCAGTGCCGATGATCATTTTTGCCCCATACAATTAAGCACACCATCGTGAACCTTTCAGCAAAGAAAAAAATTATTACATATTACACCGGGAAAGGATTAGAAATTATCTTTTTCAGAAAAAAATAACTTTAGTGTCTCATACAGTATTTTAAATGAAATCACACACAGAGACGGCTTAGGTTGGAAGGGACCTTAAAGGTCATCCCAAGCCCCAAACATGATCTACTGCATTTTACAAATTTTAACTTTGTTACAAAAAGAGACCTGTAGCACCAAACTAATTATGTATTTTATCGTACACTATAGACTATTTAAAAGAAGTGTTAAATTATTTCACTAACCTAAAATCAACAATAAAGGTTGGGCAGAGAGGGTGTTGAAGAAAGACAGTACACTGCAGGACACAATGCAGTGCATAGAGTACAGATTTCAGAAACCTTCATTTAAGTGCCTGGGCTATTGAGTGGGTGCAGTAACATCCCACAGGATAGGGGGGACAGCTGAGATACAGGGCAGATACCCAAAAGATCTTCCACAACTACCATTTATTGGACTATTGAAATTTGAGAGGTTTGTTTTAACAAAATTACCACATGAACAATGAACATTTATCATTTCTTTGAAGAAGGATATGCCAAAAAAGGTGGTTTATTCTTGGTCAGTGTAATGGAAGCAGGCTCTTCCACGTACAAATAAAGTCAGATTTTTGGCTGTTTTTTTTTGGTTTGGCTTTTTTTTGTGTTTTTTTTTTTTTTTCCCCAACATAATGCCAGGGTCAAAGTGATCAGACCACAACATAAACAACTATACCAGGCTGTTCTCTGCAATGCCAAGGAAAAACAGTGTGGAGCTCTCTACAGCTTCCATTATATAAGACTAAGATATTTAAGAGTAAAAAAACTCCTCCATTCAAGTTCACTTAGACATGGGAAAAGGGTGCCTAGACAGCATAAACAATAGTGCCAGAAGTTATACATTGAAATGGGGACTGTCAGATGAGCGTAACCCTTATCAGGTTTCATGTGCAGCATGGCCTTTCTTTCCAGGTAGGACAGAGCTGAATGTTTTCCCTCTATAAAAGCAGAGCAGGTTCAAAGGGAAGAAAACTAAATTTTCTTATCCAAAACTTTAATGGGCCTCATGCAAAGAAGGAAACGGGGGTGTTTTCTAGTGTGTTGTCTCATTGATGTGCACTTCTAAGATGCCTCCAGTGTAGTTATGTTCAAACAAAGAGAGCCTTCCAGGGAAAAATTTGTCATCTAAAGTTCTAGAACTATGCAATCTCACTCCCCTTCTCATTAAGATTTTGAAGAACTTGTAAGTAATTGACTTGCAAACAACTGATCCAGTACCCAGAGCCAGTCATTCAAACTACTGCAAGCAATAGGAGCAGCTGACATTCATCTACCACAAAATCTTTTACACCCAACAGCAAAGTTCCTGAGCTACCTTCAATTCCCCACAAGCTTTGCAGAAAGATAGATGAAGAACATACGAGAGCAGCACTGCATTCACAGATTAGATGTGAAAGGGAACTTTTACTCATCTCAAAATGAACTTGGAAATCAGTTCTACTTCATGGTAGGTAGCTCCACTTACACTCAGAAAGTAGAATTAAACTTAATTTTATAATAGGAAGCACCATCGTCAGCGTTCCTAATGATTCATATTCTGTTTAAATTTACCTTTCAAGCTCATAAATCTTGCTGCAGCATCTACAGAGAATAAGTTTTCAAGCCCTTTTAAATTAAAATAAATAAAAGAACAACTCCCCCCAAAAAACAACCAACCCAACTCATCCCAAACCAAAAGAAACAAAAATACCCATTTCCACATTGCCCTCCCCCCAACAAACCCAAAAATTTATTTCTACTCAGTAGAAAACTGTGAGGTTAAAATTTAGTGTGGAGAGTTGGGGTTTTTTTTGTTTTGGATTATTTTGTGTGGGTTTTTTTCTTTTTGTCATTTTTGTTGTGGGGTTTTGTGTTTTGTTTTTTTTTAAAGTAGGAAAAACAAGACAATTAAAGGAGTGGGTAGGCTGCCTAAAAGATTAGAGTACTATTTTACAAGCATAAGAAACAGGAAGGCTTATTTTGAGAACTTTGGAAGAGTCTTATTGCAAACTTTATTGGACTAGCAATTTCTTCCTTTTGTATTTGTAAATACCTGAAAAAGTGAAAGTCTGACCAATAAAATGAATCCTTAAAAAAACCCCACCAAAACCCCAAGCAAAACACTCAAGAGGCAAAGATCCCAGAATGACAGAATGGAGGACTCTTAAGTACTATACAAAGACTTCTACCATACAGATTTGTGTAACCAGCAAAGAGCTATTTCCCTTACTATTGAGAGTCTGGTTCTCAGAACAAGACCTACAACCATTAGTGCGTTATCTATGCTACAGTGCAATGCAGAAACACTACTAGCAAAATCTTTATTCTATCAAGGGTCAAAAACCGTCAAGTCAAAGGTGAATAAATACAAACAGCTAAAAATATATTCCTTTGCTTACCAACTATAGAGAGGAAAAATCAGAATAGGCACAAAGAACTCTGAATTTCCAGTGCTAAACAACATTTCCAAATTTATTTCTATAAAAAAGCATAATTCAGAATAAAATAGCCAACAAAAGACTGGAAGACTATACTATGTTTTACTTAAGCATATAGCAAATGGCATTTTTAGAGCATAGACTTAGATCACCTGAACCAAACAATACAGTGCATAGCAGAGGAAAAAACATGGATGAGGCTCTGCTAGAGATCAATTGATTTAGAAGTCACAGGAATTAGTGGCAGATTAAATACTTATACTGTATTAGCAAATATTATTTGGACCTACAGCTGAGACTCAGGTAACTAATTAATGATGCTTGCAAAGCAGTAAAATCTAGCTCCTTCCCCCCCCCAATTATATACACTACATAAAACTAGTTATGAAAGTAAAAGTAGATAGAATCACTTTAAAAGGAAGATGAACTGCCTGCTGTCACCATAATAACTCCACAATTAGCTTTCCTGTCCAATGTTTTACAGTACCTTTTAAAGAACTCTCTCTGGTCACAAAGTATCATCCAAGAATCTGAAATGCGTAAGAGCATGATTCTTCCTTTCCTACCTTGCTCAGCACCTGAAATCCATATACCTGTGTTTTCAGGAAACAGTTATCCCTGAGTTTAGTCTTAAAATTGAAGCAAGAGAGAAGATCACCTAAGAGAAGCACATGTTATGTCCTTATCTTTGAGACTTCAAAGTAAAGCAAGCAATGAAACATCACAGTAACAGCCAGTCATCAGAATCAGGCCCCCCTGGACACTGTATGCCAGTGTGCCAAGCTTGGGCGGGAACGAGTTGTTTAGGGGAAAAAAATTCTATTTGAGAATCTTCAGTGCTTACCACTCAAAAATACACAAAGTCTTAATTTAATACACCGACCTTCTACCACCTGCTCCTTATATAAACTGTTAAGGAGGCTCTTTTGCCTGGATGTCCCTCAAATCCATGTCTCACCCCTCAGTGTAATGCACCTATCATACCTCCACAGACCCCTATACATTCTGTACAGCTCTGCAAGTTACTCAAGAACCAAAAGTGAAGAGTCAAGCAACAGATACTGGAACCAGCTTAATGGAGAGATGTCGGCAAGGCAGTAGCAACAGCTGTCAACCGGATTTGCTCATCGGGATCCTCAGGAGTTCCAGCCTGCTTCTGAGCATCCAGGTAAGCCAGCTGCCACCTTCCCTTTCAGATGCACTCCTCACTAGTCAGCCATGCCTCTCACACCAACCTTGGGTTACAGCACAGGCTGCATGTCATATTCAAAAGATGTTGCTACCAAAAACTAGAAGTATTTCTTCCAAATTAAGATCTTTTGTGTGTCGTCTTTTTTTTCACTGGGGAAGGCTGAATTTCTGTTGGATCTGTGGCTACTTTATAAATTAACTCTTCTACTTATAAAGTAACTCTTCCTGACACTTCTATATAAAATATTTAATTTTAGAATGAATGGAAGATACCAATAGACAAGAATTACTATGTATCTATAATCTCTTTAGTAAATAGTAACCAAAGCATTAAGTAAAAAGAGAAACCACCACGAAAACCCAAACAAAACCACTGAACATCTGTGTGCTGAAAAGTAAAAATCACCCTATTCTTCAGGGATCTCAAGATTTTGAACAGCACTGCATACAGAAGGTATTATTACATTTTTCACAACATCAAGATGCTCTATGAAGAAACATGTTAAATTTTTTCTGTCTGCAATAAACATGTAATTCAATTTAGTTCATTTAAACCAGGAGAGTCAGCTCCCTGGTATCAGCCTGGTCCGCAAATAGCCCTTGTTGATATTCTGTGAATTTGATATTATTGCTATGGCCATGACATACTACTTTACCTGAGGATCAACAGTTAAATTTTTCACGTCTCACACCCATGCCCTATGTCTTCTTCACAACAAGGACAAAACTGAGCTCCCTCTCACATCTTCTAAAACACTGAGTGAGGTAACAGCATTAAAGCTGGAGTGGATTTGCAGTTAAGGCCTAGATCAGTACTAAAAAGGTCCTCTTCTCCAGAGCTGAAGCCAACTAAAACAAGTTTAAGCCAGAGTTTCATTTGAGCAGCAAAGAGGAAGTATACATCACAAAGCAGCAACACAAGGAACATATACAAGAGAGAAATCTATGGAGTGCCTCTATTTCAAGCCTATGATGGCAATATAGTCCACTCATTTATACTTTCTTAGAAAAGTAGTGTCCATCTTACCCAGAAAAGTAGTGTCCATCTTACACCTTTTAAGTTAACTCACACCAATTAAACAGTGCAACAGGACATCCCTGCAATCTTTTTACAGTTTTGAGAACTAGATTGACGATTTCAGTGATAACCACAAATTCCACATTTCCCTGGAACCAGAGACCATCCAGCCAGTTTTCCCCACTTCTTTCTGACCTAGGTATCTGCAGCTTTGAATGAATTCAAACCCAGGTACTACTAATTCATCCATTTAAATTAATTTCCTATTTCTGCTGCATCATATTGTAGCTACTTAGTCTGAGTGCCTATAGCTAGACTATCATACCTAATAACTCCTTAAACCATCAGTAGACATTCACTCCACTGTTTGTTGTTCCCAAACTTCAGAAATCACAGCTGGATTTTCCTTGACCCTGGTCTTGTATCTTCCCTGGTAATGCTCCAAGTGCTGAACAAGGGATAGGGAAGCTTTTTTCCAAAACACTGCAGGTCCTCTTCCCTAACTTCTCCATACACACTTTATTGTTCAGCCGAACTCCCAAACTATTAACAACATGGTAGTTGCTCACAACTGATCAAAAATGAGGGAGTGAGTCATGCAAGTGTTACCCATCAGTAAAAACACTCCTGGTCTCACCAAATCCTCTCCTTGATCACCGTTTCATTCACTCCACGTTTTGCAAGAAGGCAACACATCTCATGGGCATGATGCTTCTCACTCTGCATGAACAATGCATGGCAGCTGCACTTGCATAGAAAATCATCCAGAAGTATACTGCACCTCTGATAATGTAAATACATCTATCATCCCAAAAGGCAAACAAGTGCTCCTATCAGCAACTCTGTATTTTGTTCCTCCATTATCAGTTTCTGCCAACATCAAGCTAATAAATGCCTGATCCCCAGTTAGACATCAATGGTTAAGTAACATGTACCGTATTAGCTGGGATGTGGTGGCAGAGGGGGGCTAATTTGAGAAATATGTAGAAACTTTGCTTTCAGGAGAATGAGAATTAGCACTCTTAATGTGCTCTGGGATTTCAAGTTGAATGTATGAACCACTTAAAAAAAATCACTTTACAGTAATTTCCAACTGGTTGCCTAACACCCATCTCCTAAGTGACTATCATCAAAACATAACCATAACACTAGCAATGAATTAATATTAAAACCCTTCAGTGAGATCACAGAAGTCCTCAAAAAACAGCCCAAGTTGTCAGAGCACACTTCTCCCACACACTGAGTAGTAGTCAGATTCTTGAAATAAAAGCTTTGTTCAATTACTAAAGTGGGTGCTAGGTACATTTCTCATTTACACATATAATTTTGAAATCCAAACCAATTTGATGGTGTCTAAACAGGTTTTATAAGCCAAGAATGACTACTTCCAAAAAGAAGATGATGCAGTAGTCAGAAAAAGGGAAGCTACGCTCAATAGGACAACTTAGCAAGGGATCACACTGACAATTTTATATATTTTGGCAGGGATAATTAACAAAGTTTTGCAGGGTTTCTGTGTACCAGCAAGTCAGAAGTGGTTACAATTCTTCACTTACAAAATGAAAATTTTGTTGTTCACCTATTCTGCTTTACTGAAATACTTCTCAATTGCTGGCCTGCATTGCCACTGTTGCTGCTGTCGCTAACTCACCAGATTCAGAAAGAGCAACAGCTCAGCGATCTGTGAAAGGGATAATCTAAGCGACTGCATGATGGAAGAAGTGCTAAAGACAGGAGCAGCCTAAAATAGCAGTCTGAAGATGGGCAGCAGGCATCTGTCTGCCAAAAGCAAAAACACCTTGTGGGGTAAAGTTCCCCAGCTCCTGGGCCAAGAGAGTGATGGTCACTCCAAGGTTTCTTAACACCTTCCTTGGCTCCCTGCTATTTCTCACTAGTCACATATTTTTTGTCTTCACAAATAAGTCTTCAGCTATTTCTCCGTCTGTCTGCTGCATGTTAACATTTAGCATCACTGTATGTTTCGGAGCCCACCACAGACTGAAGCACAGTGCTCCTCCCAGGGCAGGGGGCAGCTGCCACACAGGACAGGCCTACAGCATTGCATATGTAACTAAGATGAGCAAACTCGTTTGCTGCAAAGAAATTAAAAGGCACCTAGCGAAGTTTCTCAAGATATTAGATGTGCATGTATTGCATGCCAAGTTTCTGAGAGAAAAGGAAAATAAGCATGCAACCCATTTTCTCCAAAACCACAACCCCTTAATTCCCCGGGTCAGCACGGTGTCTGGTCCTTCAACATTTTACTCAGCTCAGCAGATGAGGAAACAGTCGCACCAGAAGGCCCTGTAACAGATGGAAACCAGAGCAGCTGGAGAGCAGGGAAATGTCTGCGCGGACGAGGGGGTGGGGTGGGGGCAGAAAGCCCATCCCCACTCCCAAGCTTTAAAGCTGCGTGCAGCCATCACGCTGTACTGCAAACTCAGCCCCCGATCTGCTGGAGAGAAAGTTTAAGGAAGCAGTATGTGGCCAGATGATATAGTGCTTCCCAGACTTCCCATCACGAGAGCAACACTGAGCCATGCAACACAGACCTGCAAGCACTGGGTGTGAGCCCCTCAGGGGAGTGGGAGATAGTGGAAAAGAGCAAGCTGGGTATTTTCCTCCTTCATGAAAAGCACAGCAGATGAAGAACTGGCAGCTGGAGAAGGCCTAGAACTGGAATGGTGAGGAAGGAAACAACACTACACATATGCATACTGGAGAAATGAGTAAGCAAATAGTGAATGAATTAATATCAAAATCTGTGAAGGTTTGAGGGACTTTTTTTCCTTCTTTTTTTAAATAAAAAGTACTGCAGAACCAAAGTGGCACAGAAATACATTTTTAAAGAGAAAAAACTCAAACATGGTAAATGAGGAAGAATAAGAATTGAAGAAAAAACCTGCCATATGGTACAACAATTCCACTACAGTTTAGATTCACAGCTTTACAACACCAGTAAATAACCATATTAAGTCATACATGATGTCACCAGTATTTCCTTTCTCAATTTAGTTAAGTATTAGGGAAAATACATCTAACAGGGGTTTCTATACCTTTGGAAAGACAAATGACTGTCCATGATTAAGATGCCCATCCCCTGATACAGTTTGGACAGCAGGCTACCCCCAGTTCCCAGATGAGGGAAACAGACCAAGACCTATGAGGGAAAGTGAGCCATCAAGCAAGGAATTTATAATAAACAAAAGGAGTAAGGTGGGTTTTTTCTTGTTTATTTGTTTCTTTTAATCCTGGTTGCAACTACCTTCTGCAATCCTTTTGGCTCCTCAAGTCAGGAGACAAGAAACTAAACTGATCAGCGTGTAAGACGGAAGTCCTCATATGAGAGCAGCAGATTACAGCGTTAACCCAGATAACGCAAACAAGGTCAGTCAAAGCTTGTAAAAGGCACATAGAAATACTCCATTTTATATGTATATGTGTGTATATATATAAAAAACTGTTCTTTATCTGACCTGCCGCACAGAATTAGACTTTGAACATTGATTTTCAGCAGCTGTGAGCAAATGCAAAATTGACAGGACAGTGGAAAGTTTTCATGACAACTCTTCCTCCTTAGTTATGCCTGTTTCTAACCCCAAACATTGTTTTTGTTCTACTATTACCCCAAATACCTCAAGAAAATATTCAGGTAGAGTCTGACACCAGAGGTAAGCTGATCTAACCATCAGTTGCCATCAGAAGATAGTCACCACAGGGATAGCTGAACAGCAGTGACAGCACAAGGAAAGAAGCAAGAGTGGTACGGCTGATTTCAAGCATCACAACCCATTGGATCAGCTTATTACTAAACCATTCATTCAAACTGCCTTCAGGCCACAAGCAGGTGGTTCAACAACTTAACCTGAAAAGCACAGCAGTAAAATAAGCCAGGCATTTGCTCTACAGAAAGAATACGAGAAACCACTGTCTGCTGGTATGACTTGAAGAGAAAAGAATTTATGAATTCTAATTTGGTCAAATATGGGGAAAACATATTTTTCATCCAACTGAACAAACACACAATCAAATCAACACCAAACACTACACAAAGCATGGAAAATCCTGCAGTTCCCGCTAGCTACTCCTGCTGGCTGGAAGATTGCTGACCTAGAGCTATTTCATACCAGTGTACAACTCCAGTGAAAGATGTGCAAATATTCCGGGAGCTGGCATTAGAATTTCTTTTAGACAAGAAATGTTATATCTCAGTGTGATTTAGGAAAATAAAGGCCATTTGTGAATACTAAGGATATTTGTCAAGAGAGTCAAAGAACAGGTTTCAGTTGATTCATTCCAAAAGCAATTAATCCATGGTGCTCAGAGGACTGCCTCCAGCATTTCAAGCCAAGCACAAGCACAGTTCCTCAATGAATGGTTGTAATGGATAAACACACTACTTAAAGGGAGAACATTTCATCAACATCCATTCAACACCTAGGAAGCCTTCTGGACCTAGAGAGGTAAAACTTCCTTAGATTTCTCAGCACACTTCCCCTGCTCACATTGCACTTGTCTGCACTAAATCTCCATACGAAAAGCCCATTGGCATAAGACTGGGTTTTACATATTCTTTTTTTTTTTTTAAAGATACTCATTTTTAAATATATCCCACTATTCGAAACACTTTTGTTCCAAGAGCTGACCATTACAGACTATTTTCTAGATATGGCAGGACAAATTCCTTCCTGTCTGAGAGTTTCCATGGTAATAAAAGTCCCCTTTAAACACATTCACGGTGGTTTGGGCAGGCCAAACAGGCAGCCTTTGTACTGAAAAGCTCCCTCTTTGTACTCCTCTGTGCTGATCCTGCACAAACTACCGTAAAAGTGTATTTTAGTGGAGGCAGAGTAAAACTAAGGCTCACATCAGTTTCACACGGCAACTGTTTATTCCACAGCACAGATACAATCCTCTGGAAGATTCCCTTCCCAAAGAATTTCAAGTGGTTGGAGAAAGCAAACTACAGGACAGCCTACAACACATTTAAACTAACAGACCTAACCCCAGCAATTTTGCCACTTCCACTATTTAAAAAGATTAACTGAAACGACCATCCTCCTATTCCCTTCCCCCCCCTCCCCACCATTTAAGTCTCTTTGCTGTTTGGGGATGGCACACTTACACCAATCCATGCATCTCTAGTTAAGTAAGGGTGGTCTCGATACCTCTGCATCAGCATAGGGTTCTGTCATGGAAAGGGACTGGCAGGATGACATAATGTGAGGTTCAGAACGTTTCTATATATTCCCCCAAACAAAAAAATGTTTTTAGAGTGCCCAACAAAGCACCTCCCTTTAAATTTTTATCTGTTCACATTTGTGCTTTGGCACCTTTGAGTACTAGCATAAACTGCAGCACATTTAGGTCTTGCTACAAGTGGAGCGTCTTTTTATTAGGAGCTTACATTTCAGTAAATCTCACAGTATTTCAATTTTAGAAAGATTTGTTTTCTTCTACCACTATAGCAGACCTTCTACAGATGCTGGATCAACTCTACAGGCAATGATTCTCTTAAAGAACCAAATCATTAAGTATAAACATGCAACCTTAATTGACTACAAAAGGTTTGAGCCATCCCTCAGATTTTCCCTTGTTAGTCTTTGAAAACTTGTATGGAAATTATTTTAAGGTCTCTGTTTCCTGGTCAAGTTTGTTCACTAGAGCTTTCAAAGTTTCAGACATCTCAATAAGGCTCTTAAGCACAGTTTAGTTCCCGAGCCAGTATTTCTTTGCTTATAATAAAATAAGGGAGGGAAAACGTAAGTATCTGATTTGAACAGTGAGCTTTTCCCCAGTGCTACCATTAAAATCCAGGGGGTTTTTTTTCCACCTCATCTAGTAGATACTTCAGCATAGCACAGAACTCTCTTATCCTGCCTTTTGAGAAAATACATGAAGAAAGAACAGGAACAGCTCTGAGAAACCAACATAACGCTTCATTATGTCTCATCTCAGCAGTTTTAAAACACTCCTCAAATACACACATGCACACCCTTTTTCTCAGCTCCCACCCCCACCACGTAACTCATTCCCCCTTGGATGTCACCACTCCCATACAGTACAGTCTTGACTATGGNTTTTTGGTAATAGGGGAAACAGCCTTAAAATTACAGCAAATTTAAAATTGTAGTAGGCAGTGCAGTAACATTTAAGTCAAGCAGACTGAATAGAAGGTGTGGGAAAGGCATGTTATACAGAACTATGTTGACCCATAAACCCAAGCTACAGTGCTAACTTTCTGGAGGAGCTTTTTGGTAGGTAGATTTTAAGGGCAGGATCAGAGCAGATAAAGAAAAAATCAGGAGACAGCAAAGTATTCATGAAATGCCTCTCAAAATAACAGGTCTAATATCTCACTGACTACTGGAAACTGAAAAATTAGGGGTTTGGCTTCAGCAAAACTAACAGCATTTATTTATTTCAATAGAAAATTTCAACTCGGGAAAAAGAAACTGAACAGAATTTGTTTTGGTTGCCAGCAAAACCTGGTCTATCGCTTTCGTTGAAACTAGTCCAATTTAAACAAACATCAATGTAACATCCCACATTTCTCATGCTAGCAAATCTTATTAAGAAGATTTCCCACAAACACATGGTATTGATCAGTTATTATCAACAACAACAACAAAAAAAATATGCAGTCCTTAAGGATCATTTGTAGTAAATCTATCTACTTCAGCAATCTAGCTATAAATCTATCTCCTTAAACAGATGCAACACATTAGATGATTTTCACTGTAGGTTGTAATATTTCTGAGTATGTTTAAATTGCCCTCAAATTATGCTTTATCAAGCCATCAGACTGATTATAAGATAACTGAATATAATCAGAAAAGGTAAACTGTAGTCTCTATTTCTTATGCACCCACTTCTTAAAATCAAAGTCATTGTATGACAAAGATTTCATTACCACCCTGTTCTCACAGAAACCAATATTAATTATTATTTGAATTAACCTTTGAGCCATAGTTTTCATCAGTACTCAGTGAAGACATGGACAATTTCTAATTACATTCTACTCTCATTATAAGTCACTAGGCTGTAAAGCTGCATCTGACATGACTGCTATACTTGGCCTTGAAATGCTTTGGACTTCACTATAAATCTTTCAGAAACATCCAAGAACTCACTGAATACAAGAGCTATCACACAGGATGCTTCTCCAACAATTCAGAAGCTGTTTTAAAGGGATACCAACTGTGATATGACTGAATTGCAATACTGTTCCTGAAGAAAAATAAATTACCAGTGGCTTTATCGCTCGGCATCACTATATAGGTGATCTTTTACCTAAAGTTACATACAGTGGATTCACTCACTCTATCAAGTGCAATTACACTGTGATGTAATTGTATGATCAACTAAATTATAATTACATTCAACAAATAGTATAAGAAGAAAATGAAAATGTATAGACTGACAGAAATCTGATTTCAAAGGTTACAGCAAATATTTACATCATGGGCTGTATTTATTACAGACCAGAGAGAGGTTTGATCCGCTAAAGTGTTATTAGTTCTCTAGTAGGAAATATGGATTTTAAGGGTCATAAATGAAGAATAACCTGTAATTAATATACAAAAATTAGTGCAAGAGGGCAATTTTTCTTTTGCAATTTTTCAGCTTCACTTCACATAATCAGTTTGCTGAGGTCAGATAGCTAGCTGGCAAAAAATGAAATAAACTCATGGATATAGGGAAAGTGAATGCCATTCTGGCGAACAGGTTTCTACCCTCGGCTATGCCAAGTCTCTTGAATGAACAAATTGAACTTCTAAAAGAGTGATTTCTGGCTCTGTAACCCAAGCCTCATTTTCTCAACTTCACAAAGCTCACATCTATGACTAACTCCAAATGTTCAATCTCTAAGCTAAAGACAGTTTTATTTGAAGGAATACCAGAGGCTGGGATCTATCAGGTTTCAAAACCAGAACTTGACTTAGCTGCTGACTCAAGACATATTTCAAGATAACAGATACATATTTCAAGACATCATTTTTAACCTTCTACTGTTGAAAATACCTGTATCTTAAAACAGAAGCCTCAGTATGAAATCAGTTTAATTACACTGAATGAGATTTCATGTTGCAGAAACCTTGACTTGGACTAAGATGCACAACATATATGACTTCAAAGTTTTTTCTTATTAAAAAAGAAAAAAAACCCAACAAAACAAACCCCTCAAACAAACAAAAACAAACAAAACCCCACCACCACCAAACAAAAAAGAAACCAGACCAATGACCTTTCCCTCAGAGATCACTTTTATGGGCACTGTTAATTAGACAGAAGAACTAAGTTACTAATTGCACAAAGACTTTAAAGAAAAATTACAAGACACAAAAGAACCTAATATAAAGTTTGTAGTTTTTAAACACAGAAAATGACAGTTGTGCATGTATTTAAATACTATGGATTTCATTAGTTAATGCACAGTAACTCTGTAATCACACAGGGTAAAGATGGTCCACAATCAGAAGAATAGCTGGATACAATGAGGCTTATCACAAGACAGAATATGATAAGAGAATTCAGAACTCACAATTTTTGGAAAAGGCTAGAGATGATGTATGGGACTTCAATCTACAAAAATGCAATGTTTGTAGCATTGGTGTCAACAGTATAACCAATTCTAAACACACCTCCATTTAAACACAGAACTTGTATTTTTACTTCCAAGCCAGGTGACTACAGATGTCTTAAATCGTGTCCCATATTCTGAAATTATGGAGACCCTTCACCTTAGGGCCTCAACTTACTTACCCACTCAAACAGACCATATTGGTTTGTTGCCTTGTTTTTTTCTCCTGCAGTTACATGCTTTTCAGAAGTTAAGACCTTCTCTGTATCACACTTACATCTACCTGAATATTCAGATAAACATTTTTCTTTTATACCTGATACTTAAATGCCTGGATTATTTTTCTACTCCTCCAACCAAAAATATGTAACTGGTAACTTGACTATTTCCTTTCTAGACATATACCGGTGAAAAGAGGAAAGAAAAGTCATGATTCTTCATCACAGAAAACGGTGCTTAAACAGAAACAAACAATTTAATTCCTTACCCTTACCCTTTCACTTACCCTTATCTATCTCATTAATAAGAAAATGAGGCAAGTGATGGGAAAATGTCTGAGGATTCAGATCAGTAATCATATGAGGAGGTGGGAAAGAAGGCATCAAAACCATGGTGGAATAGTCTGTCTTTATGACCATTGTCAAGTAGCTTCCACATAAAATTTCCTAGAGTTTGCTATTGTAGGTAAACTTCAAGGTAGACCAGAAGGAACAAGTATATATCCAAGCCATTGAAAAGGCAAGGAAAATTGGAAACTTACTGTCAAAGAGTCAATTTTGATTTTATTCTACAACAAACCCTACACTGTGACTCTATTCTGCTAATGCATTAGTGGCTTCACAAATCAGAAATCATAAAATGGTTTGGTTTGGAAGGAATCTTAAAGATCATTTATTTCTGGTCCTCTAAAACAAAGCACATAATTTAACTTTATGCTACATATGCCTTTTTGATTAAAAATAATAAAATACTAACAAGATCATTAAATCATCAACACCACATTTGTTTGGAAAATGTATCTTGTAAGCAGAAAGGTTGCCTTTTAAAAGCCCTGAAAAGATATTGCCTTATTGCTGGGGCATGACGGGAACAAAAGTGGTATATGCCTTTGACAAGAATCACAGAAACAGGAACAGATACCTATAATCCATAGTTATGTTCATGCTACTAAATTGAAACCTACTTCCCTCTCCCAATGCCACTTTCAAAATCTTATGTGCGGGGCAGATAAGGGACAAGGAGGTTAAGAGAGAAAACAACAGCATTGCAGCACCCCATTTTGCTTATCAGCTATTCATAGACCATGACGAAATCCCCAACTGCCTTCATGCCATTTTTTCATATCAAATTTGCTAGTTACATTTTTCAGCAAGCCTATAAGCAATGTATTCTAATAAATCAGCCTATAAAAGCACCTACTCCATTTAAACCTCAGCACTAAATGACTGATAGCTTGTGATCTTCCAATAGGAGAGACACGTTCTACTAACACACAACTACACAGCTTTTAAGCAAATGCTAAAATCTCCCTCTATTCTTCATGGAAGTTACTTAAGAGAAGTTCAAATGCATTAATTAGGGAAGACATACAAAAACTGGCAAGAGCACCCATTCATTTAACAACACCTAAGAGAATTTACCATCTCAAAACACACTGCTTTTGATTGTGTCTAGGGCCGGACTAGTTTCAACTCCCGTTACTTTAAATTCTGTTACCAACCTTTACTTTGCAAACAGAAAGCCACCCCTCCACTTTCTTCTAGGTGCTTTGCTAGTAGTTACATGAATAAGAAATTACCACATCCTAATATTCCTTTAAGTTTTTTCTTAAGCCAAAAACCTATATAAAAACCTCTATGGTTCCTTTCCCGGTTACCCTCAACAAATTTACCTGTGAGCAGATTGGTTGCAATTTCACTTGTATTTTAAGCAGAAAACAAAACAACTTATGAGTTTATCTTGTACACAGTGGCATGCTGTTCAAAAGCTGTAGTAGGTTTCATGAGAAAGTTTAAAAATTAACTTAGCAAAGCACAACCATGACTCCTCAACAACTGGAATAGGTACAAGCTTTTCGTGACACCTGCATTCTTGTTAGGGAAAAAAAGAATTCTGCAAGATCTCTTAAAATTCTGTTTATTTCTAGTCTTATGAGTTCATACTTGCCACCTTTTGGAGCACCCATTATGAAAATGCTTCTTTATAAAACCAGTTGCCTACTTTCATGACTATGAGTTCTTAAGTGTTTCATGATTTTAATACTGCAAACATTTTTTCCATTACTGAAGTATAAAATTCCCCAAAATTCAGTTGCTTATGCTGAGACACTGTGAGTGCATATTACAGACTACTAAGAAAGAGCAAGTAACTTTCAGGATTAGCCTATTCTCTAACAGAAGTTAGCAAATGGAATACAGAAGTAATAGTCAATGCCCGTGACTTCAGATTTACAGACCTATGACTTTCCAAGTCATTCTCAGCTAAGCAAAAGAACATAATTCTCAAAAAAAACACCCCAGAATGAAGTGGTTATTATTTGTGCAAAAGTTTTTCTAAATATGGTACTCACATATCTATACATGAAGACATGAATAAACTCTTACTGTTCCACCACTGCTTCAAGCACCAAAGGTTTTTATACAGAGTGGTACTGTAACATGTCACATACTATGATAAAACAGAGACCTCAGTATTAAACAATTAAATAATATATTACAGTACAGTTTTTCACACAGAGAGCCAAGAAAAAGAAAAGCAGAAGTTATGGCTCCCGTGATAACTACAGCTTGATTGTAATACTGTTTTATACTGTGTATTTGAACAAATGCATCAATTTAGAATTGATGGAGAATTATAACTGAAGGACACAGTCAAATACTTTGTCTCACTCTGAAATAAATCAGTGGCATTCAAAATAAATTTCCATTCCACTTGTACCACTTAGTAAGGTGACTGGTTTGCTGGCAATAAGAAATCACAGTATAAAAGCATATAAACAATATTTATCAAAGAATTTACGTGAAGTTACAGTGAACTACACAGGGCAACACTGTCACATTTTAGCTAGATTGTGGACTATTTAAGCATCCATCAAATTATATTACATTCAGATTTTTTCATGTAATATTTGACTTAACTATATCATGACTCATGGCTACTGCTAATGAGATCCATTAAATATACTTAAGGTTAGCATTGCTAAAAAAGCAACAAGCAACAAAAAAGCATTGTTGCAGTGCTTACTCTCAAAGACAAAAATGCCTGAGAACGAGGAAGCTTGGTAAGAGGTACAAAATCAGACAGTTCGACAAAACTTTTATAGACAATAGACAAAAAAAAAATATATATACTGAAAATGCAGAGACATGGGGAAAAAAATGCATCATAGTTAAACCACAATCTGGGGAGGCTATCAGTAAGAACATTTTTCAAGAAGAAAGAAACAAACTGGACAAAAAGACCTAGCAAGGAAAATTGCAAAAAAAAGATATGTTCCTAAAGGGACAAAGTCATAAAAAGTCCTTTCACAAATGCCAGGTGTAAGAAGCTTGCAAGAGAATCCACTGGACTAACATATAACCAATATATGAAAAAAGTACTCCAAGAAAAGAAAAATTAAAAGTTTTCTGTATCTACTGCCATTGGAGAAGCTATAGGAAGCTTTCTCCTCTTTTGGTCACAAAAAAGTCAGAAGTAGTTTTGGTCAAACCAAAACAACCAGTAGCAATTTACCAATGTGAGATGGCATTCACCAAGAGTTCTGAAGAGCCGAAGAATAAAATAGCCTATGTCCACTATGCTGCATAGTATCCCAGGCCAAACACTGCTTTCATGTCAACGGTGCATCAGCTTTGAAAAGTAGTCACACCTTTAGCCTGCCAAGACCAACAAGTCTAAGGTCTCCGTAGGGCAGATAAGCAGAGAATAGAAGAAACACGGGCACGTAACTAAGTACAGACTACAGAAGTGACACTGATGCTTTCCCACACAAAAGTCCTGTCTAACCAATACAGGAGATTTTATTGAAGCAATTGGTAAGTGGTCAAAGTCTGAGCTAACCTGGATGACCAAAACACATACCAGCTGCTGAACAAAGGTCCTCCTGCAATGGTTCCGAAGGAAACTGCGCTACAACAGCAAAAGAGGGAAGGTCTTCACATGGATAAAAGTAACTAGTTCAAAACAGGAAAAAAACATTAGGAAATATCACACAACTCTCTTCCAGACCTGTGCAGATAGCATGCACATAAGAGGTCTAGAAACAGATGGTGAACCTTGAAGTGAGTTTGCTGATAATGCTAACAAGTTCATTTTGCTAAAAATTTAAATCCACTATGCAGGAAGCAGCACCATACCCAGGGAAGGTGTAATAAAGTGCAGATGAGATTTAGTGTAGACAAACATAAGACAATGCACCTGAGAAAATACAATCTGACTGTTTTACATACATTTTACCGAGCTCTGACATGATCATTGTCAATAAAGAGATTTGGGAGCCAGAATAAATAGATCTAGGAAAACAAGATTTGTCAGAAGAGTAAACAGAATACTAGGCATATTTAAGAAAAAAAGAGAAGGAAAAATACCCCACAGAATTGTACAAAATGGGAAACACAAGTGTGTGAGGTACCTATATCTTGCTGTAGTACCAGTGTTTGCTCTGCTCACCTCCACTTCAAAATTAAAATTACTGACAGACCAGAAAGAGGTTTGAAGACCCTTCAGAATCTCCAGCTTCAAGAAGGTACAATCTGGGAGAGAATAAAAGAGCCTACAAAATCAGGAGTGGCATGGAACAGGTAAGTAGTGACCCATTGTTCTCTTTCTCTTTTAACAAGGAAACTAGAGAACATCAAACAAAACTAGCAGGTGGTAGGTTCAAAATAAAACAAATAAAGGGAAGCAGTTCTTCATACAATGTGTACTTAAGCTACAAAACTCATTGCCATGGTCCCAATGGAAGCCAAGAGTTTACACAGACCAGGAGAAGACTAGATGAATTCATGCAAGAAAATTTTAAGCATTACCTATCACTTTTTCTGAGACAATTCTGAGCTGCAGAGTTGTGGAGGCTAAGGGGCTTGCTCTGCTTCCGGATAGCCTTCACCTTGGTCTCTGTGAAACAGGATTCTGGATGAGATAGACCTCTGGTACTAAAAAAGTAAGATAATATTCACAGCATGGTTTTAATAGCTCTTGACAACTATGCTACTTCAATAAGACACAATTTCCAGTGTATCATTTTACCACACTTTCATGAAGAAACTATATTTCAGTCCATGTTACCAGTACTTCAAGAATACAAGTAAGATTACAACACTTCAGAGGACCACAGCATGAGACAGAAAAGGACACCCAAAACTGTGTCAAGAGTCTGCTGAAATTCTACCCTTCCTCTATAAAGGATTACCCTATTCCAATAGCAGATAATTCAGAGAGGAGTTTAAAAACTGGTTTTAACCTCATCAAGGAGTAAAAAAAACATATAACACAAATGCTGACAATACTAAATACTGCAGCACAAGCAGTACTTCTCTGGATGCTACTCAGTACCTGAGCAGTGCTTTTTAAGTACATTTTTGTTAACTAAAAAAGTGGGTTGTTAATAACTCAAAACAAAGTTGTTTGGTATTCCTTAAAAGTCACTGTGTAACAGTTGTACTAAAAACATTTTTTCACATTTGATGGAAAAAGACTTAAAAACAACAAGTGGTGAAAAAAATTAAAATATTCACACTTTTCTTGATTTAAATAGCAGATGTAAAAGATAGTATCAGCTCAAAGCACTGGCCTGAAGCTTTACTACTGTTATAAAAAGGTACTTAAAATAACTACAACATATTTAGGTTAAGCACTTAAAGGAATTACTGGAAGACTGAATTCAATCCTCAGCTCCAATCCACAAGTCATTGTGCAACGTCTTATCTGCTGAAAACAAACCTCTCTCTATTACCCCTAAAGTGGCAACCACGTCCATCTCCTAAATTAGGGGTACAAATTTTTCCCTTAGCAAATACAGAAGGCACAGAGATTGCTGTTGTAAGCAATGGATGAACTCTGCCTCTTTGCACCTTCCAGCCTACCACTGCTTCCTCCAATCCAAGAAAGGTGCTGTTGCCATTGTGTGGTGAGCACAGCCCAAGTTTGAAGGCCGCAGCGCATCCCCAGCGCAGAACAGGTCTTCTGCTAAACCACTGTCAGAGACAAGGCAGCATAAGCCAGTGGTTTATTTTCAAGGACTCATAACAATAAAAGTTTCACAGGTAAAACTCACCAGAACCCCCAGATGACACCCAACAAAGAAATTACACACCCTTGCTTGGAAACACACAGTTCTTCAAAGAGACTGACTGTTCGATTGTCGTTTAGTTTAGTCAGATTAAATACTTGAGATGGAAAAATAACCTGACAGAAAATGCAAGTCAAAATGGCTAATAACATAGAACAGAATACAAAGTATATTCCCTGAACTGTTTCTACTCCTAAACCTAAGCTCAACATGTAATTGCAAACTATTTGGCAGAGTTTGTTCAGGAAACTGCACGGGACAAGACGGATGCTTACAGTCCCTAAACTCAATATACAAAATACAATCATTTAGAATTTACTCCTGACAAAAATATTTAAAAGAAGACATAAATTCTGAAAAACCACAGGCTACTCAGACACAGACTCTAAACACACTTAAAACAGACTTTTTTTTTTCTTTTAAGTGCTAAATGTCAAACCAACTCTCCTTTTAAGGAGGGCATTTATCTACTTCACAAGAGCAGTAGCAAGGCAAAATTAACACTTGGTAAAGAACCATGATCATCTGATGAATGCTGCTAGGTAATCAGCAACTGTTACACATCCCAACATGGCAGACTGCAAAACACATCACTGTGAACCTGGTACACCAGTTCGAAGTAGCACTTAAGATCCTGGCTTCCAAACACCTGCTCAGGTCATTAGCCTTGAAGAGAAGAAAAACCAAAAAATAAAATCCAAACGCTTGGAGCTGCAGATATTTTGCCTTCTATCACTTCCATGTGTAATTGAGAAAAGGAGCATCAAATTCACTCACTGGAAATGAACGTATTTTTTCTTATGGTACAACAAAACTATGTGCTTAAAACTCCTCCTGCCCTTTCACAGCAAGCCTTGTCCATAGGTCAGCAACAGTAAGCATTCCAAAGTGGGAAAATACCCTTGCTGCTCCTATTCCGAATGCCCATTTTTTTTGAGGCAACGCTTAAGTTCCTCTTAAGCCCTTCCTGTAGCAATGCCCACCACAGCAGACACCTCCAAATTTAATCCACTGGAATAAGCAGTCTTTAAATTAAGGTGTTATAAGGTCATATAGCAAGCAAGATGATCGGATTAAAGAGGAAGCACAGTTAAGTCAATACAGAGTCACTATTTTAAGTTCTGTGTTCAAGACAACAGCATGATAGCCTGTCAAGTGCAAACCAGTCTTCAAGCAGGACAGTGAAGAACTTCTCTATTAAAAAAAAAAAAGCAATTTTATTTCTTTTCTAAATCTGAACATGAAATGCAGGACAGCTCATCAGACAGACAAGATCTGGTCCCAGAGACAGATGTTTTACAGCTGTGCTTTGGGCTTCCTAAAGCCCATTAGAGCTAGCACATACAATTCCTAACGTAAACAAGCTGCTTTTAGTAACTACAATATTCACTCCAAACACACACAATGCTAGTCAGGGCCACCAGTCCTCACGGTTTTCACAAAAAGCAGCTTACCCTGTCCTTAAGATAAAAATTCTAAGCCCCCTCTTCTGCTCCTCCTACCACCCCCTGTAGCTCCTGAAAGGGAATTTTTTAGATGTAAAACCCAAGGAAAGAAATCTAGATAGTGCAATACATGGGAGTTTGGGTTTTATATAACTATGGCAAGTGTCTGCCTTACATTAAGGCACATAGAATTGACCAAATCTTGAGAAAAACAGAAAGGAAAGCATGAGCTTCCACTCTTCCACCTGCTAACAAGTCCCCTTCTGTCACACTGCAGCCAGTTTACACAAATAACTTGACAAAATAGCCAAGGGTCTTCAGAAAGCGAGCAGCTTCCCATCCACATTCCTGCCATGCTGAAAGAGTCACCTCAAGCTGGCAGGTGGATTGAACAGAAGCTGAAGTCAGAATCCCTGATTTTTTGTAAGGTGCTCATTCCTCTGCTGAACTATACAGTGTAAACTGCCCATTTCTCTCTCTGGAGAATAGCAAGGGACAGTACTACAGGAGTGACTAAGCAGCATGTTATTTGACTTGCAATGCATTTTTTTCACCAATTTTAAAAAGTAGGAGTGCATTCATTTCACTATCAGAAAGCTTTAGACTAGGATAGGAAATAACAGTCTCAGCCTCCTACTATGACCAAGCTCTCATTCCATCTCAAACCAGCAGGAATAATGTAAATACTTGGGATAAAACCCTGAATAACAGAATTCACTGAATTACTGACTGATGCAACCTAATGACACTGAAACAACACTGCCTTGATAAAATTTGAGAAATACAAATTGACTCAGAAGGTTGATAAATCTAATGGAGAACTTCAAGCTTGCAAAAAAAACCCCAAACAAACAAACAAAAAAAAGCAACCACACACCAAAAAAACCCATCCCCCTTGCTTGTGAATAAAATGTTTCAAAGATTAAATACTTCACACTGGAAATAGCAGACAAGTTATTTATACATCAGTAAATCTTTAAGGCTTTTGTTGTCCTACCTCAAGGAGAAAACTGATTTCTGAGCAGTGGATTGTTAATTCTAGCGAACTGTTTATAGCATGCAATCCATAGCACCACCAGAATAAACAAATTTTAATATTAATTTGAACTCAGGCCAGCACATTTTTCTTTTGGTGTCCTTTGCTTCACAGATGATTACTCTATTTCTCTTTCTCCCATGAAGGTTCCCAGGCAACTGATCCAATCCACTTGCTCACTGCCACCAAAATGAAAAGATGAAAAGCGCTTGCTGCTCTCCAAGCCAGCGGCCCCCCTCGTCCTTAGTACCAGCTCTGGTGTTCATCAGATCCTTTTATGAGCCAGTTTGATTCATTACAACAGCAAAATGCTCTCCATTTTACAGAGTTATTTTTCTGCCATTTTGGTGAACTAAAGTGGCTCAGAGAAGGACCTGACAAGCACTGCTGCCAAAAGAAAGTAGCAGAGCCATGTGGCTGTGAGGAAGGGTGCAGGGGGACAAAGGCAGAGAGGAAACTTCTCCTTTCAGAACAATGTCCGGTTAAATTAGCTCACTGCATTTCTCAAATCATACCCTGACTTATAAATGGTTAGATGGACCACAAGACGACATTCAAAAGCTTCAAGCTATCTTCAGAGCTACAAAAAACTTTTTGTACAAAAACACAAGGTAATATGTACTCTTACACAAATTTAAGTATAACACTCCATCAGAATTAAAAACAAAGTTCTTACAAACATAGTATCAAGATAAGGATAATAATTAGAAGAGGAAGGTAAACAAAGAAAGCTTGGCATATTTCACTCTAGTTTTTGGGGTTTTTTTTGGTTTTGGTTTGTTTTTTTAAAATAAAAAAGCCTTGGGAAAATGACCAGCAATACCAATAAGCATTATGATGGAGAAACAAGTATTTCTGATAAGCAAAATACAGCAAGAACTTTGCCTTTTTTCCTGATGTTATGACCAGTATCCAAAGCAAACCTGTCAGGGAATGGCTGACATGCCTAGGAGAAAGAATCCAGAGAGAGGCAGTTGAGCCAACAAGGTGTTGAAGGCAGGTGCTGTAGATACCTAGTCTCCAGGGATTTCTCTTCTGGATCAGCCTGCCTTCTTATGCAATGGACTGCTTACTGTGGATGTGCCATTTCACTAGAGAAGCAAGAAGTCAACATGTATCAAATGAATTGCTCCCACGGCCACACTGAATGGATGACAGCAGCACACAGGACAGCTCAGCTGTGGCTGGTAGTGCCTGCCTTGCGATTCAAAATTCACTGCCTACCTGGAGGCACCTCGAAACAGAACAGCTCCTTTCAGTATGCACTGAAGAGAAAAAGCACCCTGCCCCAAAACACCACCATCGTCACACCTTATCAAATTTGAGAAGGGGTTTTCAGCCTTCCTGACCTTACCAGCTTCCTACCAAAAATCTTAATGCTGGGCAGCCGCAGAGCACACCACAAACCTCCATGTGACAGAGAGACAGAGGCACACAAAGGAAGACAGCAGCAGATCCCAGAAGCCCCACCAGGGGATAAGATCAGGCACACAGCCTGCATCCCAGCTGACACTAATACCTGCCTCCAAGAGCCCCTCCTAGTCCACTTCCTCACACAGCAAAAATTCACATTGCCCAACCAGCCCCATACTGCACAGTCCAGTTGTGCCACTGGTCATGCGACAATCTCAGTGTGAACTGCTGACAAGCCAAAGGTCATCCATCCTTCATCCAGGGAGGCAGACAGAAAGGCATTGTGGTTTCCTTTTAGGAGAGGAGGCAGGGAAAGGGGAAGAAGAGAAACAGATCGAGGGGATTAATCTTCTAAATAACTGTGTTAGAGAAATTACTTATGAGAAGAGCAATAGAAGCAATTTCTTTCATCTGCCTTCTTTTCTGTAGCCAAGGTTTTCTTTTTTAACCCTCCAAAATTAAATAGTCATGGCTTGGGCAAGGGGCAGCCAGGGGGTTTGAGGCATTAACTTACTTCCTTGTGAACTCACCATTCAAGAACTCAGTCACCTTAACCACAGCATTTCTCTAACTCTAACCATGGCAAGTGAAAAGCCACACAAACACCACCCCTTCCATTTTTCTTTTTTTTTTTTAAATAGTTTCAGTGCAACGTCTAACACGTTCGACTTCTGAGACTACTACCTACTACAATCATCAAACCCAGGCAGCAAAACATGCTCCTGTTCTAGCACTGCCTGTAAGACGCTGATTCTTCCAACACCCATGCCATTTCTATGAAACGACCCCTTCTTTCTGCATGGCTGCCACAACGTTCAAATCCTGTTTAACACACAAAAGTATGTTCACTAAGAGTCACTTCTGCGAGGGAAGGCAGCACAGACTGGGGAATACTGCAGAACTGAAGGAAAGGAGAAATGCAGGTGAAACTGAGGTGGGTTTTTTTCAGTAACCTCTGTGAAGGTTACAATAGAATTAAAGAACCACATGTAACTGCCTTCAGTTACTTCTCTACAAAAAGAAAAAAAACCAACAAACGAAAATGACAATGTACCTTTGCAGAGATCAAGACAGAAAGAGGGGGGGAAGTGAAGCTGAAGCCTGCTTATTCACTTCCCTACCAATGAAAGAACCATGATTAAAGTAAGGATGAGTGAGGCTGTACCCCACTTACAGAGCTGAGTGAATGCAAAGCACAGCAGACAACTCACAGTGGTACTGATAAATAAACTGAATTACTTAGCAGGTCTCTCCCAGACTTACATCCTGAGGCAGTCCAGAAACCCTTATTTAACTCACTTTCTGAATGATTCCTTCCTAAATCAAGAGAGAGATTAAATTGCTCACTATAAACTCTCAGTTTAATTCTTCATGGTTAAAACAACTCGAGGCAAGAATTATACCTAGTTAGAGTCCCTTCATCAGAGTTTAAAGGAATCTGAACTAACATAGGCAAGGCAATGGCTACTGTGTTAGAGGGCCTTCCTTTAAGCCATCCTCACACAACTACACCACCCTGTGAAGCCCATCTGACCTTCCCAGGAACGAGCAGGATCGTCCCAGTACCTCTCAAACCAAGAACCAGAGATGACGACCTGCCTGCTTTTGCCTTGCAATAGAACACCAAATACAACAAGCACCTACTCCGCTCCAAAAGCAGAGCAAACCAGGGCACCTTCTCAAAAAGCCACAGGACTTGCCTAGCTGTATGCAGATGGTTGAGACCCAAAAAAAAATAAAAAAAGAAAGAAATAAAATCACGTTCTTAGATCTTATTTCAAGCCAATAACCAAAGTTATGGTTGTTTAGGTATTTCTTATGAGCAAACAATGCATATTCAAATAGAGAACTACAAGCATCAAGATACCTATTTCCGGACTTCAGATAAGCTCTCCTGTCCAGGAACAAGTAAGATTGTGAAAACATTTCTTGTACCCTGAATGACTAATTAAGATGCATCTTTGAAATTTACCAGTCTCTCACCTATGTGTAGTTTTATCTCAGCCTTAGCAAAGTGATTTTTGAACATTGGTTAGCCTCAACATCACCCTCCTTTCCTCAACCTTCCTTCTACTGAGCATTAGAAATGAAGCCAGTTGTATCACCTTTCTGGCTGCTGATCTCCAGCTTGAAGAAATACTAAACTGCTATTCCCTACAGTACAGACTGCCATGCCCTTTCCTGCAAGACACTTCACCAAGCAGCATTTCAACTTTGGACTTCAATCTCAACAGCTATATTGATGGATCCTCTTTGAAACAAATAATGTTTTCTTGTAAGTTGTCATCAACTCAGCCTTCCCACTTATTAGCTCACCCAAGTTAATATCATAGCAAAGACTTGAACTGAATTTCTCAGTTTCTGTCACACAAGAGCTTGTTTCACATTTCTCACAGAACAGCACTACTTTAATGCTTTCCTTTCTCCTTGTTTTGTCATATTACTGATGTCTAAACTTCTAAAATTCCAGCTTTCAGTTCAGTTTTAGTTAATTTCCCCCTAAATTCTCTCTCAAAGAATGACCGGTATTCCTTCGCACCTAAAGACTATCCATTTAACAAATCCTGTTTACCCTGTAAATAAATCCACAGGCTTCCTTTTTTAAGGGCGAGGACAAAAGTGCCTTTATTGAAGTCTTCCTTGGACTTCCTCCATGTTCTGATCTGCTTTACCACTGGTCACATAGTTATTGGTTTCCCAAGCTTTCCTGTTCCTTTCAGAAACATCATGATCTGCCCAGGAGCTCCCCCACACACCCCAAATTTCTGTTCCACAAGGGACAGCCCACAGTGGCCATGCCCATTTCAAAGCTGTTGTGGGACTAGATCCTCCCCACTCAGAACTGCTCAGTGCACAGAGCAAGAGAAAGCATTACAGCTCTACGTCTTCACTGTTAAAAGATAGGGTAACATCACTTTCATGGAAACAAAACAACAAGAGGCCTTTCCCATTGAAAGGGTTAAAAAGAACCTTTGGAAAGCTGCTGGAAGGCTGCAGTAGTCTTCTGCTCTGGTTCTCCACTGCTGACCATCCTCTTGCCAGGACAGCACCCAGGGTCTACCATGAGACTTCATCAGGCTTTGGTGCAGCCAGCCAACATTTCCCACATCAACAAAAGCATCCTCCATGCTTTGGGTAGAAAGCAGCATTATTAGGAGTTGAAATGCATGTTTATTTTGTAACATATCCTAATTATCTAGGGCTGGCAAGAAAACACAACTCTACTAAGCAAACAGACAGCAATATGAATTGGAAAGAAGATTAAAAACCCAACAGGAAAGGCACAATCTAGAGAGGAAAAAAAAAAATCTATGGGAAAACCGGAGCGGAGGGGCAGGCAGGAAAGAGAAAAAAGGTTTAGTTTTCAGAGCAGGACTGGCTTAGCTGCACAAAAGGAATCATACTTTGTACATCTGATGTATACCTTCACAAAATGCTTTAAGAAGTGATGCTTACTTTGTAGACAGCAAGCAAAATAAACTGGGATTTCTTTCAAAAATCACCAAGAAAAAATTTTAAAGCCAGCTACGTGTTGAAGTTCTAGCAGTGAACAGAAAGCTCAAATGAACAGCTTTCAAATTGGCTGAAGAACATCTAAATAAAGTGCTTCCAGAACTATTCAGCATTGGATTCTCTACATGCCAGCTATAGGCAGGTAAGTTACTGCACTGTTCACGACAATCACCAGCCCATATTTAAACGAGACCTAAAGAGAAAAACCTCTAGGACCAGGATCATGTATGTTGAATTTAATTTTCCCCTCAGAACCATTAGGAAGAAGGCAAACATTTTAGGGGCAATGACTTTTTCCAGACAATTGATTCTCAAAGTTATTTATTCCCCACCGTTCCCCTCAAGGCTCTCTCGTCACGGCAATTGTCTATGTCAGAGGAAGGTTGGACTCAGCTCCCATGAAAGCCAAGCAAAACCACACCCAAAATAGCTATATAGGTCACTACAAAGCAAAGCAAGCCCTACATCATGCCAGCAAGGGCTTCTGGTTAGTTCCCATATGCCAATAAGCTTTCAAAATCATGTGTTACAATGCTCAACTACCACAGTAGCTTATTTCATAATCAGCACTCTTTTATTGAATCACAATTTTTAAAAGAAAATGTTTAAATTAAATTGCATCTCTCCTTTCATTTTTTTTCAAGGGGAATGTATTTAGCACAACAGCAGCAAAATAACCAGGATGTTTTGAGACCACTACTAAGCAGCATCCACAGAACCCAACTGGCAGCACCAAGATCCTTAGTTTTGGCTTGGCTTCTTCTAGGTGCACATTTACATCTTTGAAAAGTCACAATGTTGGAAGCTAAGAGCTAATCAGCTTTTGTATACTTAAGAATACCCTTAAGAGCTTTGTTGTCATATTCAGGCTCTTGAAGTGTGTTCTTTAGGTCGCAGCCTCCTTTTTATTTTTGACATCATGCCTTCCAACTGAGGAGTTTCACAAGGAAGAACTTTGGTGTATTTCCACGACTGCTGATCTCGGGTAAGATATGAAACACCGAAAGTTAGTCTGATTCTGCAAGCAGAAAGAAATCAGGAGGAAAACTCTTCCATCAGGTTTCAGGCTCCTGTCATAACCCTAATAAAAACATGGGATATTTCTGCATATTTAACCTCCTCTAAGAGTTCTAAAAAATAACTTGTAGTTGGAGTTTCCCTTTGCTTTTTTATCACTGCTACAACATAGAGGATATTTGAGATTTTCTTCCATTAAAATCCAGTGGTTTGTATTTGTACAAACAAGCTATTCATGGAAATACAAATGATGAGAAATGATGGAGTTGATGTCTGTCTTAATGATGAAGCTAAATTGATGCAGTAAATTAATACAATAAGTTTTCTGTTGGAAAAGTGAAATCTAAAGCCTCACCTACACACAAAAGACTCATTTGTCAGAAAGACAGTTTAATTATTTACTAAAATTTGCAGTTTTCTCATGTATACAGGGAACATTAAAGTAACATAAAAGTATCACCCGTGTTACTTATGGGCATCAGTTAACCAGCTCATAAATCTGAACAGTTAGTGATTTGTTCACAGCAGACGAATACATAAGGGTTTAGAACTTAGGATTTAAGGGAACTGGAGGAAGGAAGACCTTCAGACACACACTTGTCACACAGTTGCCTGTACCCTTGCTAGCCACACAAATTTCTTTGAATAATGACAGATTCACAAGAGCAAAGTACTAAGGAACAGATTCTAAAGGCTTTCCCTCTGAAAATTATTGTAAAACTGAGAGGGAAATAAAGGATAGAGGTAAAGTGCAGGATTCAAGGAAACGCATGTGTTTATTTCCACCCTCTTTCTTTCTGGTTACTTTTTTCCTCCTCCTCCCACCTTAGCAACCTTTACCTATCATGCCATATGCTACAAACAAAACAAAACTCCAAACAGCCAGCTGGTCTAGGATGCCACGGACATGGCAAACCACCGAGCCTCACTGGCACACTTCGCCCGCTCTTGGAAAACCTCTTACTCAGGCCTCCCACCTTGACGGAAAATCACGCCTGGGCCAGCTTTGTTTGTTTGTTAAGGTTTTGCCATAACCTTATGCTGCAGGTTCTTCTCCAGTGAAGGGCCCAGGCCATGTTCTGCCCACACAGCCACCATCTGTGGGGCACACACCTGGCACACAGCCTTCCTCCGTGCCAGGGAAGGACAAGCCCCCAGACCCCAATACCCACCCACCTGTGCCAAGCTCAAACCAAGAAGCACGTCCCCATTTTCAGTACACTGTCTGCAGCTTCATCATCAGCCTGTTTCACCTTGATTTGCAAATAACTCATTTTACATCTTATGAAAGTCCTAATATTATTTGAGTGTTAACGGGAAATACAGTGAACATTCATCAAAAGCTTTACAGTTCAAAACAGCAAATAACTCATGCAGAAGAAACACTACACTCAGGATAACTGGCCCCTCTACACAGACAGGGAAGCCTTCCTTTAACCCAAATCTTCAGGTTTCTGTATTAACCAAATCCAAAAAAACATTGGTGACAACTCAAATCTCCCAGCACCGTACAGAGTTCTGATTGCTGGAGAGACTATTCCACTATACCTTATTTTTACTGATATTGTTACAATGCTACATCCTTAGAAATTGTTATTTTCGTAAAAGGACTGTGTGATCCCTGCCTATGATCAAAACTTTCCTTCATTAGTGGAGAGGCAATAAAATCATTTGCAGTTTCAAATACAAGTGAATTTTTTTCCACTGTTTAAATAACCTAACCAGGATTTACAAGTAATAACAGAAATATCATTACACTGTTAAATATTTAGTAAGATATTTGGTCAAATACGATTATCCAATTAGTATCAGTGAATCACTAATTCAGTTAAACTTGCAATCACAAGCATTTAATGCTCTTCTAAGTGCCTGTGCAACAGCTTTAATAATGATCTTTATAAATTTCTTACTAAAAAAAAAAAAGGCTCAAAGAGACTGAAAATAAGCAGTCCAGCTTAACAGAAAGGTAAGACAAGGGGATGTGTGAATCTATGGCATTTTCCAATGCTTTAGTGGGGGAAATTTTGTTTTGTAAAACTGTTTAAAACTTCAAATGATGTCTCTGACCAAAAATAATTACTTTTTCCAAGCAGTTGTGGTTTTATCCTGGAGGAAAATAGCACATTATCAAAAAGATCTCCACAAAACACTGAGAACATTTACAACACCAAACAAGAAGAAACAAGCAACACTCCCTGCTTTTAGTAGCTGGAGATAGGAAAAATACACGGAACATAATTGTTCTAATCACCTGTTACAAACCTCAGAAACAAATGGTTAATATTCCCGCAGACTGCATCTTATTTTAAAAGGCATTACTAGAATTTTTCCGCTGTTATTATGAATGCAGCCCTCTTGGAAGGAGCTTTCTCTAACTATCCCCTTACCGTTAAGTTTGTCAGCAACCCGGACGTCTAAAATGTGGTTGATGCTGAGCAACATGATTTTTTCTTTTTTTTTTTTTTTTATTGAGAAAAAAGAAGTGTTTGAAACTTTCACAATAGAAACTAGAGAGCTTCAAAGTTCCTCTCTTAGCAGCGCTCAGCAATCGAGAGGAGAGTGTTCTGCAAACGTGCCCCAAGCATCCAGCCACATTTAGCTTTCAGCCTTTTTATTATCATTGTCAATGAATGGGCCCCAGTCAAATTAAAGCTGCCATTTTAGGTTAAAGACTAGAGAGCCTCTGTTGTGCAACAGCGAGACAAAAACACTCCAAGCGACAGATGCAGCACTCTCATTGGAAAACGATGGATTTCAACTTTTATAAAAAAAAGAAAAAAGGAATAATAATTATGGATCATATGAATTATATATTGATACTCACACATTACCGCAAACTAACGGGATTTATAATTGGGATAAATCAGCTACCCATGCTGCTAAGGTCATAGTCATTAAGATTTTTTTGCCGTCGTTAGAATGGATGATCTGTGAGGAAACGAACAGAAACATTTTTTGTTCAACTTGCTTGTTTGTACCTCCGCTATTCCCGTATACCACGAGAAAAGAAAAAAAGGGGGGGAGGAAAAAAAAAAAAAAAGGCAAACACATTCTCCCGAAAGCCATCTTCCAGGATAAACACAGCCCGCGATCTGTTTGATGAAAGTAAAAATCGAGACGAATATCGACACAGAAACAAACTTATCGCACCGAGGTTATTCTGATATTCCCGGAGCCAAACACTCGCGGAAACCCAAGTGGCTGGGGAAATAAAAAAGAAAAAGGGAGGGGGGTGGGAAAAGAAAAAAGGAAAAAAGCTGCTCGCAAATGAAAAATTCGCTGTTTTCTGTATGGGGAGGCACGGTCGGCCCCTTCCCAAACGAAAACAAAGGCAGAAAGTGGGTAAGTGCGGGAGAGTTGCGCGGCGCCGCGCGGCCCCGCAGCGGACAGGGAGCTCCCGGGCATCCATCGCTACTTTCCTTTTGTCCATTGTCTGTTTAAAAAACAACTACTTTAAACCCGGGCGTGAGCTGGGTGTCGGGGGGAGCCGGGGAAACCGGCTCCGTTTCCAGCCCGTGCCCCACAGCCAGCCCTTTCCGCGGCTGCCCGGCCCGCCCCCCCGGACACCCACCCGCGAAGGTCGGCACGGGGCGCACCCGGAGGGGCTCCCCCGGCGTGGGAGCGCGTCCCCTGATTTAGCGCTACCGGGATAAATGAAGGCAACGTAATGATGGCTGCTCATTGCCTGCAGCGCCTTCTC